>CM039486.1:13459516-13684833 GCA_022433065.1 Begonia loranthoides | reverse complement strand
CATCGCCGATTCAACCATAGCCCGAACTCGGCCTTCTTGAAGCTCTTGGCCGAGTTGGAAGGGTTACTATCTCCTCCAATACTTCCCCTTAGAGGTATTGATTGTGGTGTGAAGGTAGAAGAAGTTTTCGAAACCTTGGAGAGTGCTTCCCTAACCGGTCAAGCCATTGATAGTCACCCCTCTCACTTTTGGAGGCTCGTGGACTCCACGGATTTTTCTTGCCGTTTCATTCAAGAGGATCTTGTTTTTCTTGTTCTATTCTATTTCTAACAGATGTGCATAGGTCTTGGATGGTGATTATATTTGAAGGTTTATGTTGAATATGATTTTATAGTGGAATGCTTGCTAGCCAATGAATCTGTTCTTGGTTATTTACTCCTAGATTTCTTGGGATTGTCATTGTAATTTGATGCCCTTGTGCCTGTTCTTTTGAGCTCGTTTTTGGTTGAGTTATTCTTCAATTTGTTAAGATATTATCCTCCAAAATTGGCATTGAAAGGCCGTATGCACGTAGAGCACCAGCCATTAGGTTTTTAATCAACAGAACTGTTCCTAGCAAAACCCTAGTTTCGGATCAACCTTATTTCTGTCATAGCTGGAGATTCTGAATAGCTATTGAGCTGGATTTTTGGTATGTTGATTTTGAACTTGTTGACACTATTCTCTCCAAAATCCAGCTCTTGATCACTTTTGGTTGTGGAGTTATTATTGATTGAAGCGAGTCCGGTCAGATTATTTCAGAACCTGTTTAACCGATTTGGCTAGGTGCTCTCATTGCAACTTGGAACACGTTAGTTTAGTTGATGGAAGTATGAATTGTCTATGTTTTAGAAGGGATAGCAAGGGAGTGGTCGATCATGGGTATAGTTTGATCGATCACTTAGTGTGTAATTTGAAGAATTGAGACATTCTATTGGAGTGTGGTCGATCAAGTTGAGGTGCGATCATTCACCTTCTAAACATATTTGAAATTAAGGATGTCTTGTGGTTGATCAGTGAACGACCGTGTTTTGAAGAAGATTTGTTAAGTTTAAGTTTTGCGATCAATCATAAGGGATTTGAGGTCAAACTTGGTCATTACAGAGTGTAAATGTTGGATTTGCAGTCGATCGGCTGTGTGTTGGTAATCGACCAGTTTGCCAAGGAAATGTACAAGGTCTATTTTTAAGCTATTTTACAATCGATCTTGGGAAGAGGGTGATCGACCAGTAAGTTGAAAGGTCCCTAGAATTAGGCTGTGATGTCATGTTTTAATTGGTTGAAGGAGTGGATTACTCAGTAGATGAGGGCTGAGTGTGCGACACTTCCTGCTTAAGTAATATGAAGAAGAATTTAACTTATAAAAAAGGCGGAAAAGCTTGGAAGAAGAAGTAGAACACCGTGAAAGAAGGAAGAAGGAATTAGGCACATCATGCTTTGCTTCTTATAAGACGTGGATGTGGGCTGTGTCTGGAGGGCTATTGATGTGCACCAAGTGGGCCATGGGCAACCCAGTGCGATAGTGTCCGCTTTGGGTCGGGGTCTCCCCCGTCCATACTCATACGGATTTGTTCTTGGGGCGGACCCTCTGAAGAGAGCCCAAGCCCCAAAAGGCCTCGCAATGGGTGAAGCACCGCCTCCCATTTATGTGCGACCAGTCCAGTTGTCCTAAATCTGTTGTGGGATGGCAAAGACGCTACATCACCCCCACCACTGGGAAAGTTTGCGCCCTCGCGGACGAGTGCGTTGCGGACACATTGGACTTAGCTGGCTCTAATACCATATGATAGAGTCCAAAACTCTAGGGAGTTCAACAAGTGCACTCGGCTAGCTTTTACAACAATTCTGTTCTCCAATTTTCAAACAAGTATAACTTCAAAAGTGTAGGGGATTAAGAGCTGAGATTTGCAGAAACTTCTATCAACATTCCAAAGATAAACATATCAAAAATTCAGTTACAAACTCGATCAGAACACGGAGATATGTTTGGACAAATATGACCCTCAGATTAGGGTTTTTGGGACACGTTCTTGCGACCTGGAATTAATCAACGATTTCTCAACGAGCACATCCATTCAATACCAAATTTGGACGAGTATCACAAAACAATATCAAAAGTATCTCTACCAAAATTGAGCATTATCCAATGTATAGAAGCATATCAAATCATAGCCACAAAACATAACCGAATCTGCACAGCGCACAAGCAGATTCTCGTCCAAAAATAGCTCCTTCCAAAAACAATCTTTACCACTTTCAAATCACAACCAAAACACACCAAATCCAGAATATCACAAGTGAAGATCAATAACTCCAAGAATACTAGATCCCCTTTCAAGAAATGATACAAGAAAACAAGTAAAAATCCAAAGGAGTCTGCACACCTCCAACACTAGAGGGGGCGACTATTTCGGCCAACACCAAGGGAGGCTCTCTCCAATGGGATGCTGGTTCTTCTACCTCCACACCATAAAGGACCACCACATGAGGAGGAGGACTTGGAAGAGGTAGCACAAATCGACTCACCAAAGATCCAGGAGGAACAAGTGAGCCGAATGGAAAGGTTGAAGTTGGCCGAGGGGAGGGGAGATCTCCGCAGGTTCTTCACGCCAAGGCTTGGGAGCTAAGTTTAGGGTTCTTCAAAAGTGTCCTCCATCTTTCCTTAGGAGGGACTAAATACTCCCAAGGGTCTTACAAAAGAACAAAAGACAAAAATGCCCTTGGTAGTACAAAAATTGGGCATGAGGGCTCGGTTTACATACAAACCGAGCACCTCCTAAAACAAAGCAACAACAATCTAAAAAATGCAAAAATAAGAATCCCAAACATAATCCAGTATCTTAATCATAAAAATTGATGTAACAAATCCACGAATAACCTTTAAATCTTTGAGTTATTGTGGCTCCTCCAAGGCGGGAAATTAATGAGTCAATCGATTGACGTTGCATGGTTCCACGTGAGAACGTGAAATGGAACTCCTTTGTCATTGTGTGATATCTCCTCCAAAAAATCCCATAACTTGTTGTGACCTGCAAAATAATTGCGAGTTAGAAAAGAAATGAGCTTCTTAGCTCGAGAGCGTGTGATCTGTCCACGGGGCACATCATCCTTCTGGGGTGGTTGAGGATTTGACCTCAAATCCAGTGTTTGTTCCATACTATCCTCCGCGGAATCTTCATCCTCCCCAAGGTATGGCGATAAATCTTGCACGTTGAAAGTAGATGAAACCCCATAGTCTTCAGGTAGTTCAATACAATAGGCATTATTGTTGATTCGTTCTAGAACTTTGAAAGGTCCATCGGCTCTTGGTAGCAGCTTACACTTCCTTTATAGTGGGAATCTTTCTTTCCGTAAATGTAACCATACAAGGTCACCCACTTCGAATATAACTTCTTTTCGTCCCCGGTTAGCAAGTCTGGCATATTCCATATTCTTTTTCTCAATGCACTTCCTTACTTCCTCATGTAGAGACTTAACTCTTGCAGTTTTAGCAGCCCCATCTTCACTAACATAATCGGTTACCGAAAGGGGGAGGAGATCCATTGGTGTAAGGGGATCAAATCCATATACGATTTCAAATGGTGTGTGTTATGTGGATCCATGCACACTGCGATTATATGCAAAGTCGACATAAGGCAATTTCAAGTCCCAATCAGTCAACCTCTTGCTAAGGATAGTTCGGAGTAATGCTCCCATAGTTTGATTTACCACCTCTGTTAGCCCATCCATCTGAGGGTGGAAAGATGTACTGAAAAGCAACTTAGTACCTAATTTCCGCAATAAGGTCTTCCAAAAAGCACTTAAGAACTTTGTATCACGATCCAAAACTATAGAATGGGGCACACCATGTAAATGGCTCCTTAAAGAATAATTCGGCCACATGGTGCACATCATCTGTTTTATTACAAGCTATGAAATGGGCCATTTTAGAGAACTGATCTACAACCACCATGATAGAATCTTTGCATCTCGGTGTCCGGGGAATGCCTAAAACGAAGTCGACATTGATTTCCACCCAAGGATATGAGGCTACGGGGAGAGGCATGTAGAAGCCTTGTGGAAGGACGCAACTTTTAGCTTTCTTGCACACAATGCAACGTTCTACAATCTTTTGAACGTCTCGGTGCAAATAAGGCCAATGGAAATGCTCTTGGACAGCCTCCAATGTCTTCTTACAACCGAAATGGCTAGCTAATCCTCTGTAATGAGCCTCCAAAACAAGAGTCTCCCGAAGGCTACAAATAGGGATGTAAACTTTACCTCCCTTGAAAACAAATCCGCTCTCCAAATAGAAAGGCAATTTGGACCTATCCATACAATTCTGATAAATACTTCCAAAGTCTGAATCACTAGCATATAACTCCTTTATCCAGTTAAATCCAAAGATTCGTGCATTAAGTTTCGTCATTAATACAAACAGTCTAGAAAGGGCATCGGCGACTTGATTGGTTTCCCCTTTCTTATACTTGATGATATATGGATAGTGCTCCAAGAATTCCACCCATTTGCCATGACGACGGTTTAACTTTCCCTGACTACAAATATGCTTCAATGCCCGATTGTCGGAAGGTATAATAAACTCTTTTGATAACAGATAGTGTTTCCACACTTCAAGAGCTCGAATAACCGCAAAGAACTCTTTATCGTAAGTTGAATAATTTATAGTAGCCCCCTTTAATTTCTCACTGAAATATGTAATCGGTTTGCCTTCTTGCATGAGTACTACACCTATACCCAAACCTAAGGCATCACATTCAACTTTGAATACTTTAGCAAAGTCCGGAAGTACTAATAGCAGAGCGTTGCACAACTTTTCTTTGATTGAGTCAAAACTGGATTGGCAAGATGAAGTCCATACAAACACTTTTCCTTCTTCATACAGTCAATGATAGGGGCCATGATGGAACTGAATCCTTTAATAAAATGCCGGTAAAAAGAAGCCAGACCGTGAAAGCTATGCACCTCCGAGACATTTTTCGGAATAGGCCAATCCTTAATCGCTTCAATCTTAGCTTCATCCACTTTCATAACTTCTTTAGTAATAATGAATCCTAAGAAATATACTCGGTCTTGGGCAAAAGAACATTTCTTTAGGTTTCCATATAGTTGAGCCTTCCGGAGGGCCTCAAATAATAATCGTAAGTGATTAAGGTGAGCTGAAAGATCAGAACTGTAAATAAGTATATCGTCCAAATAAACGACAATAAACTTCCCCATGAATTCCTGAAGAAGATGGTGCATCACTCGCATGAAGGTGCTTGGGGCATTGGATAATCCGAAAGGCATAATCATCCATTCATAGAGACCATACTTTGTTTTGAACACTGTTTTCCATTCATCGCCCTCTCGCATACGTATCTGGTGATAGCCACTTTTAAGGTCAACCTTGGAGAATATAGTGGCACCATTGAGCTCATCAAGCATATCTTCAACCGAGGAATAGGAAATCACTACTTGATGGTGATTTGATTAATTGCTCTACTATCAACACACATGTGCATAGAGCCATCCTTCTTGGGAACTAGTAACGAGGGAACCACACATGGGCTGAGCGACTCTCTAATATATCCCTTTTCAAGTAATTCAGTCACCTGTTTGTTTAATTCTTTTGATTCTTCTGGATTTAGTCTGTATGAAGGCCAATTAGGTAAGATGGCTCTTGGAACAAGATCAATATGATGTTCGTTACCTCTCAAAGGTAGTAACCCTTGAGGTAACTCTTCAGGAAAAACATCTTCAAATTCCTTAAGTACCTCCAAAACTGATACGAGAATGGATCCCAATTCTTCCATTCTTTTTCGGAATAACATCAAAATGATTAGACCACCTTGCAGCAAGGACCTCTTAAGATCCTTTTTAGATATTATGAGGGAAGTCTCGGCCCTTCCCTTGTTCATGCTCTCGTGATCCTTAGCGATTTGTTCCGGACTAAGAGGCGCCAAATTTATCATCTTTCCTTTGAACTTGAGGGAATAGAAGTTTGTAAAACCATCATGGATCATTTTTCTATCATATTGCCATGGTCTTCCCAGTAGTAAGTGGCTTGCATTCATTTGAACAACATCAAATAGTGCTTCATCTTCGTAACCTCTGATTTTAAAGGTCAACCAAACTTGCTTGGTTACCTTGATCAGATCTTTGTCGTTTAACCAATTTAGCTTATAGGGGTTGGGATGGATAGTGGTTTCAAGCCCCAAAGGGTGATGTAGCACCTTTGCCATCCCACATCAGATTTGGGACAACTGGACTGGTCGCTCTTAAGTGGGAGGTGGTGCTTCACTCATTGCAAGGCCTTTTGGGGCTTGGGCTCTCTTCGGAGGGTCAGCCCCAAGAACAAATCCGTGCAGGTATGGACGAGGGAGACCCTGGCTCAAAGTGAACAATATCGCACTGGGTTGCCCATGGCCCACTTGGTGCACATCATATGGTATCAGAGCCAACTAAGTCCAATGTGTCCACAACGGACTCGTCCGTGAGGGCGCAGACTTTCCCAGTGTGGGAGGGTGATGTAGCACCTTTGCCATCTCACATCGGATTTGGGACAATTGGACTGGTCACACTTAAGTGGGAGGTGGTGCTTTACCCATTGCGAGGCCTTTTGGGGCTTGGGCTCTCTTCGGAGGGTCCACCCCAAGAACAAATCGGTGCAGGTATGGACGGGGGAGACCCCGGCCCAAAGCGGACAATATTGTACTGGGTTGCCCATGGCCCAATTGGTGCACATCAGCTATCCTACAAGCTGTGTTAAGATGAGTGTTACGTTTTGTTTGTGAGTGTGAGACCTTTTGTGAGTTGTGTGAGAAGTCAATTTGGTTTCTATTTAGCGTTTGGATGTTGATACTTGGACATTCTATTGTGAAGAGTTACTACAGAGTTGGAGTTGCAATATCAAATTTCGGAAGAATATTGAGGTAAGAATTTAGATGATGTAGTTGGGTAGAGGAGGCCCTACATCGTGGGGTTTTCCTTGAATTGTTTAGTTGTTGTTCTGATTGAATTATGACTTTGCTCTGTAAACTATGAAATATGGCTCTGTGAATGATAAAATAGTTGAGGAGGACTCTATTTGTTTTTATTTCTTGACTCTCACAATCTGTTGATAAACAAATTAATGTGTCGTGAACTACTCCATCATACTGTATATGTGTTTACAATTTATTTTGTTGGTGTTGAAGTTGAAAGAAAGTTATTCCTCTAATGAATGAATAGTTATTGACTTGACTATTGCTGGTAGATATAGTGGAATGGCATCTCTCTATTTAAGGAATGATTACTGGAATTGGAAATTGCGGGATGTTCAGCTTAATGTTTGTCCAAATGGTTTCATTGTTTTCTTATGAATTGGATGATAACTCTGTGAACTGTAACTTGCTAGTAGATTTATCACGGTAGAATATCATTTTTTCTATTGATAGTATCTTATTGTTGAATTCTGCTTGCAAAATAATTGTTGTGCTTCTTTCATACGTATATCCTATGAGTAAATTGTGACATACATGCATCATTCTAGGAATTATGAAATTGCTTACATATGGTATGTCATAACTAATATATGTAAATAGGAGTGTGGAGGATCAGGTGATTGGTGGCATTCCATCGGTAGTCTACTCCTATATAGGGAGTGATAAGATAGGAGTTAGCTACATGGAATCTAGGGCTCACCCTTCTCCTGTTCTAAAATCCCCAACGTCTTTAACAAAAGAGTGGGTACCGGCATGTGGAACACCCCGGATGGATATATCTCCTTGATGGAGTGACTGCTTAAGCCACATGATCCTAGGGTGTATCTCACTCTTGGCTTCCAGAAGGGATACAGCTCCTTTCTGTCATGTATTGTATGATCATGCATAACATTTGTATTGCATTTTATTCTGATTCTTGCTGGGCTTTAGGCTCATTATTTTCCCCGTGATGTAGGTGACGTATTTGATGCGTGTGATGTACCAATCGAGGAGGAGGTGTTCCAGGATGATCCCTTGGATTATCAGCTGATTTGACCTGATGGTTGTCACTCACTGGGTAACGATATTTTGGGGGATTAGTATGATTTTGGTTTGAAAAGTTGTAAACGGAATGCACACGTGGACTTTTGTGGAAAAACTTTAACTGCGTTTTGACATCTCATTATCTTTTCCGCTCAATTTACTCTGATGTGTTTTTCTTCAAATTGAAATTGTTCGCCTTGTTTATGAATATTGATAAAGTAAGCTCAAAAAGTTTTATATGATGAAAGTTTTA
This sequence comes from Begonia loranthoides, assembly GCA_022433065.1. Lineage (NCBI taxonomy): Eukaryota > Viridiplantae > Streptophyta > Magnoliopsida > Cucurbitales > Begoniaceae > Begonia > Begonia loranthoides. The sequence goes on along the minus strand of CM039486.1, from coordinate 13,676,616 downwards.
CGAAAAAAAATAGTTTTAAATAAATTGGGCTTTATAGTATGAGTATATTATAAGTTATGAATGTTTGAAATTAAGGTTTGATAGTGGGGAAGAAACTAGAATTTGGGAATGGATGGTTCCATTTGATGTCTTATTCAAGACATATGCAGTGATATATCCAAACTGATTTGATATACTATTGTACACTCATTAAGGGAACTTTAGGTTCTTTACTTACTTGAGTTGGATAAGTTTACAAAAAGTTATGCACATTTGATATATATAAGTATAGTTGGATACTAATAAGAAAATTATCATGGCTAGGTGTTTCAACTCAAAGGAATAATTAAATATATTGTTGTAAATTGTGTTGAAGCAACTAGGTAAGTAATGATGCTCCTGTTTGGCTTAATAGCCTTCATCACAAGATGCTAGGGTGATTGTGTGATTAATTGTTAAAATGTTGTGATGTTGTGATGACATTGACAGGTAATATGTTTCTCTATTTATGGATAATTTTGATTGAGGATGTGCTATGATATTATAACAATGTTAGCTGATAAATGTTATTTTTGTTATGATGATGTTATCAAGAATATGTTATAATGTCATTAGATGATATGTTAAGATACATGTAATGATACATTCATTCTCATGCATAATGTTTTACAAGAAAAGAAAGAAAACGTTTTTCATGCATATGTTTTCATATAAGAAAGACAAAAATGGGAATGAATATATGTAAAAAAAAAAAAAACAATGTGGAGCTTGAGGATAGGCTGACCCATAGGTTGGACCGATGGGGCATAAGCTCATTAGTCAGGGATTGCAAGGATCTCGCTAAAGGTATCGAGGTTGTCACATATCAGGGCCTTGTTTAAGGTGTCAGTGGTTATCTTGCAAAGGGATCTCGACAAAGGTCGTGAGGTTGTCCTATATTGACGTGCATGATAGCTAATAGAGGTCTCAATTAATATGAGGACTATCTCTCAAAGGTGTGAGATGTAAGTGGTGTGTGTCTCATAGTTGTGTCTACTCTGTCTTATATGGTAAAGTCAAAGAAAAGAAAAAAAAAAGAATGAAAATAAATGTGTTATGAAAATATGTATCTTGTTCATGTCATTTATACATTATTTATTGAGCGTGAGGCTCATAGATAAATGTCGTGATATAGGTGAAGAAGTTGACATTGAGACTCAAGATTATCAACATGAATAACAACGCAACTGATGGAACATAATCGTGAGAAGCACTTGTGGTTGTTATAGTGACTTTGACCCAAATGGCTCATAAATATATATTTTGTTTAAATGGTTTTGAGATGATCACAGTATTGAAGTGTTATGCTAAAATTGATCAAAGATGTTTAAAGAGAAATATCTTCCACTATGCTAAAGGTTTTCAAAAGCACGTTAAACATGTTTTAAAATGTATGGGTATAACAAAAAAATATGGTTCAAAAAATACGGGGCGCTACATATTCTTTTTTGGGATTGCAAATGGGTTAGTTTTTAAAATTTGAGAGTTTAATAACCTAATTCACACCTTTCTCTTCGGCTATATTGACTCTACAAAGTCTGTTAGGGTCAAGTTTCCTACTGTTATTTATAGAACCAAAGAAATCTTAAACTACATTCACTTTGACATCAGGGGAGAAAATAAATATTTCTAAGTTTGATTGATGATTTCTCTAAAAGAGTTTTAGTTTATCTCTTTAAGAGCGAAACTGAGGTGTTCAACTGGTTTGTGGAATAGAAATCTCTAGTAGAAAATCAAACTGTAAAGAAAGTTAAAAGACTAAAACCAACAATGGTCTGCATTTTGCTTTCATGAGTTCAAAAAGTTTTGTAAGCCTGAGTACATAGCTTGGCATGACACTGTTTGTAACACCCAAATTTTTTGTACAATAATTTTAGCTATGTAATGTGACGTTTGGAATTTTAATAGAAATATTTGTGTCATAATTTTTTAAATATTATATTTTCAGCATTTTAAGATTTTATTATAAATTATAAATAAATTAATAAATAAATTAATAAATAAGAAAATAATTAAATTAGAATTGGATTATATAGGGTAAATAAAATCTAATAAAGGAAAATTAGTCGCGGTAACTGCGTTGGAGAGGGAAATGTCACCATTTAAGTTTGATTTGTCTGCAATAAACAAAAAGGGAGAAATTGATGAAAAGACAGTCGTTAAACTTAGTCATGGAACAACTGTGATCAAGTTGGACTGGGGAAAAGATACTCTCATGGAAGTTTGGATGCTACATGGATGCGGGGGGATGATGAACTGTTGGATTAAATTTAAGGAAAGAACGCGAAGCATTGGATTAGAGAAAAGATGCTCCTGAGGAAGTTTGGATCCCGCATGGATACGGGAGGACAAAGAACCGTCAGGTTGGATTTAATGAAGGAATGCGGAGCGTTGGATTGGGAAAAAGATGCTCTTGCGGAAGTTTGGACGCCCCATGGATGCGAGAGGATGAGGAGTCGTTAGATTTGATTAAAGATAGAGTGTGAACCGTTAGATTAAGAAAAGAATCTTTCATGGATAAGAAAGATGCTGCGTAGAAGGAGGTTGTTTAAGTTGAATGTCGTCATTTAGGTTATGGAGCATGTTTTTGGGGTAGAAAACCCATCCATGACAATGTATTAAATGATGGAACACCGTCGTTTTGATGGAATAACGCATTTCCATGTAAGAGAACATATCCGCAACAACGTATTAAAAGAAGGAACATTGTCATTTAATGGGATAACATAGTTCAATGGAAGCAAACACGTCTGTGGCAGCGAACTTAAGAGATGGAATGACATCGTTTGGAAGTAAAGATTTAGCAGGAACGTTGGCAATCCGAGTGATGCACATCAAGGACTGATCATTAGAGCTCGGGCCAAGAAACTCATTAACCTATTTATGTTTACTTATTTTGCAGAGGAAGCTTTCTTTGAAGAACTAAATGAAGAACCATCTAATGGTGACAAGGAACAACCTAAGCATGTGCTAAAGTGGGAGTGCAACAAGACAAAAGTGGCTTACTGTCCACCCGAGGCATCATCCAACTTATCCGACAAGTCTCTTGCCACTTTTGGAAATGTTTGAAGACAACAATAAAAGGAAGATGCTCCAAGTTACTCAAGAACTCCAAGAAGGTAGCATGGAATCGTTTTATGAATTATTTTGGAATTATTGGATGTAATGGAGTTGTTGTTTTTGATTGCTCTCGGCTAGCTTAAAATAGCGGAGAGTTTTTTAGTGTTTTTTGTTTTGAGGTTATTTGTGTAATTTAGCACATGCTTGAGGTGGTATTTATACTCCTCTTAATGGCTTGTCTGAACTAATTTGAAATCAGCTGAAAACCCTTTGAATTAGAGTTGGAGATCCCTCCAACCAGAAATTTCCCCTAAATTTGAGTTTTTAAGCTTGAATCCAAGGCCAAAACGTTTTCAACCCTCAAACCCTAAAATCGGAGATGAAAACTTACTGAAATTGAAAACCTCCTTCACAAGGGTTCAACTACATGATGATGCGAGCGTGAAACCATCATCCGAAGTCAGAACCACTATGACCAACTCCCTCCCTCTTCTTTCGGTCTCTCACGCCTGCGGTGAAGAAGAAGGAAGAAGAATGAAAAAGAAGATTTCTTCTTCTTCTTATTCATTCTTTTTAATTAAAATAATATATATATATATATATATATATATATATGTTTAAAACATATATTATTTATTACATGAACTCGGTTTAAATTCCAATTTATAACCCTACTTGTTTCAAAATTCTAACTGAAAACAGTTTCTTAGATAAAATAATTTATCAAGAATATTTTTACAATTTGAAACACTGTACAGAAAAATTCAATTTGACCATTAAACTGAAAACGTAGATAGGGTCGCTACGCGACAAAACCCAACAAACACGGGACACGATCTAAGGTAACAAGAACTTACCGAACAGAATCTGCAGCTTCGAGCCTCAGGGGAACACGGAACGCACGGCTAACCATTTACTGGACCCCTCACACGTGGTCGAAGACCAACGACATGTGACAAAGACATGGTCAACACAAGAAAACTTGACATGATCAAAGCAAAAAATTTACACATGAAATTTTTAAATCATTTAAAAATTTTGGATTTTACATCTTAACCACCTTAAAAGAAATTTCGTCCCAAATTTTAAAACAAACCCAAAAAGACAGATTCTAGGAAACTCTCTATTCAGTGTGATACCCAAAGCACACGAACCAAGAGAATCTCCCCGGAAGAACTTGTTTGCCTACGCCTAGGGCTTCCCTCAAGCCCAGAGTAGGACGAAAATCCAAGAGCGTGTCTGTAACTAACACCAAAGGAAACCATCGTGAAACGAGCAAAGTTCATGACGAGCTAACAATTCCACATGGGCAAAGGAAGGTCACTCGAACAGAACAAAAGGGATGACCCGATCAACAGATGAAGCAATTTCCAAAGAAAGGACCCACACGTCTGAAACTTGAAAACGAGGAGACATCGACTAGAAGTAGGTTTAGAGGATCCGTCAAAACGCTGTCCACGTCTGAGCAATACTCTAAACCAAGATCGCAACCACATGATACTCTCTAGCCCCATGCTTTCTAAGCACAAAGCCCAACAAGAGAGAATTAGAGTTTTTGCAGCACGCAAAAGACTCCTAATGGAAACACAGAACAAGACTTCGCACCAAAACCAAAGCAAAGTCAGGTAACCGAACATCTAATGAAAACTTAATCTTGTGGACTCATGGGTAACCACTATGCCTTGATGTGCCCGAACACTACTAGAACCAAGTGTTTGACACATCAATGTAGGCCGCTTGATGCTACCCCAGTTATGGGCTATCAGATATGGTCCACACAACAACTGGTACTTTAGACACAACTGCACCTGAACCAAAACATCCAACACGAATCCAACATGCAATGTCCCACACAAACAACAACGAGTTGAACAAGAAAAATGACCCTAATATGGACCTGACAGCCAATAGGGCTTAGAAATCCATGAAATTCTAGGGCTGCTCTAGACATCTACTAATACCCAACATGCAATTCTAGAGGATTTAACCAAGACTTTGGACGAGAAATCGCAAGTCTGAAATCCAAAACTAACATCCACGGAAGCAAACAAACTCTGGTTAAACCCAAAAGATAAGACCAGGATGAGAAACGACCAACTCCAGAATAGGAATCCACAACAGGATACCCAAAGAAGTAACGAACATAAGCCTCAGAATAATGATGCAAACTTGAAGGTAGTTGGGCACTGGTCAAACCAGAGGGTAAGACCAAAAACACAAATTGCCCAACTCCATAACGGAAATCAAGAAGTTGACACCAAAAGAAGCCCAGCGAACAATGCCTGGCAGCATCAGAATTGTCTTAAACTATAAGGACAAGCGACAGAGCATATCGAACAGCCAGGAAAACCACTCCTCCAAGGAAAAAAAGCTCAATTTCCATGAAGAAGTGACAGACTTTGACAGGAAACAAACAAAGCCTGAGAGACAACGTCACCTGTAACAACATAGGGGTTTCAAATGAAACGAGCAAAGTAAAGTGCAAACCTCGAGGTTGACAACACGCGAACAACCCTCACAAGAAACAACTCCCACTACCAAGATCTCAGATTTTCCAAATCTAACATAGACCTTTCGTACAACATGGACAAGATCAAAGCAGAAGTCGGAAGTAAGCCGCCAAAGAACTAGATTTTTCGGTCGAGGGACATGCTGCTAGTCCATTGGGAAGTGCAACCTACGTTCCCAGTCAACCGGCAACATGGAACCTAGCCCAGCGATAACACCACTCAACCAACCAATAGAAAACTCAAACGACCACCCACACTCCTCCCAAGAAGGAAGCGACTGACATGATGAGGAACCTTGAGGAAAGAAAATGGGGTTCCACCACCCAACAAAGTAAGAGACCTTACCAAAATGCGGGCTAACAATAGCTCTCCACGAGAGGTCTTGGAAGGATTAAAAACATATCGTCCTACCGAAGGAACGGTTCAGAGTACAGAAAATTAAGATCGACTGGAATGACCTAAGACCCATGAACGTGATATGCACCAAGGATTGCTAAGAGCACAATATAGAAATCGACTACACAATCTATAAAATATTATGAACCAGTAACAATAAAACAGATGTATCTCCCAATTCACCCGTGAACGCAAGCTAATTTTTGAAGGGTGTCAAGATGATACGATCAGACAACTCGTGTAGAAATTTCAGTTTAAAAACCACTCTAGATCTCCAGTTACAATCGAATCAATAAAACTCTAAGATCCAGGGCTTCACAGATCAGATCTGACAACCAGAATTCAAATAGGGCTAACTCAATTTGCATACAACCAATGAACACCAAATTTGGCAGTCAGCAACTTAGCTCATTATGAAACAAATCTCCAGAAGAAATGAAATCAAGAGAACCAATGTAAAGACTTCAAAATAGAACCCCAATCGAACTCATCCAACAGCGCAGAACAGAAAACAGAATTTGCGGCATAATAGAAATCCAATAAAACCTCCAACCCAACAAGAGCAACGAATATATTTTCCAACACAACTCAATAGCAACCAGTTACAAAAGGGACAGAATAAGGTGAACCAGAAATAACATAAAAACCCATCAATGAACCAGCTAAAATCCAAGGAGTCCGTGGATATCCTAATGAGAGGAACGACTTGCGGTTTGGCAAGATACAAACACTCTCCAAGGGGTGGAAACCTACTTCTATCTCCACGCTACAATCCACACCTTGAAGATTAGAAACTGGAAGAGATAGTATCCCAATATGCTAGGCCAAGAGGCTTCAAGAACGCCTAGCTAGGGTGATGGAGCAATCGGAGTGAGGAGGGAGGTAGCCGTGGGTTTCTTCTTCAAAGAGAGAACCAAGTTTTCTATTTTTTCAAGAAAAATCCATTTCATTGCAGCAAGGATGGCTTTTAAACCCTAAGAGTTTACAATAAAGAACAAGACCAAAATAATCCTAAGTACCAAATGACTAAACAACCCTTAACAATAAAAACAAAAACAATAAATCTGAGTCTAGGTTTTGGTCTCTGTAAAAGAGACATTCGACATAGCAAACAATAACCAAATATAATGTTCAATAGCTCGTTCAAAAGCTCGAGATGTTGGCTACATTTGGTATGAAGGACCAAAGTTGAAAAGAAATCATTCCGAATGTCAAAATAGCCCTTGAATGTCCACAGCTCAGTTTCTAGGCGGAAATGGAAAACTCACAATTTTCTTCAAAAGATTAGAAGACCTCCATTAGCCCAAATGCCAACTCCTCTTTGTTTATTTGATTCAAAAACCTACAAAATAAATAAAAAGTTAGAAAATAAAGGAGCCCTTGTCTCGGGCTCAAGTGACAGGAACTTGGGGCACATCATACTCCCGGGGTTGAAAAGGATTTGTCCTCAAATCCAGGGAGTATACTTGATTATCTTCCACAAATCTTCCTCCTGGATCAAATGAAAAAAATTTCTTGATGTCCAGAGTTAGCTCTATCATATCAGGGTCAGCATATCTGTTTTCATTCATGATCTTGGAACTCATGATCTTACAATTCTCATGTACGAGAGACATATCAGTATCAAATATCAAAAAACTCAGAGGTGACCCCAAACTATAATTTGTTCTTCTATCAACACAATAGCTCGTAGGGTCATCGCTAAGAATCATCAAGGGTAAAATTTTTCTATATCTAGAACTAGGCATCCACAAGTTGTTAACCACAAATGAACTACCATCATAATAATAGGAAAGTTCCACACCCACAATATTGAAACTTTCCTTCCAATATTCAAAAACGGCACTAACAACAAAGGAATCTCTTGACCAATAGATTTTAAAGAACCAGGTGAGTAAGGAATTTAACATCATGTGCCTTTCTTGAGATGCATGCTCAATATGAATGGATCCACAACAATCAGAAATAAGACAATGTGATAATAGTAAAATAGAGTCAACATAATTCTCATCCTAGATATTCAGATGGCCCATCAACTCATTTTCTATTACACCACTAAGTAAGCTAAGGTTATCATTTCCAATTGAGATTCCAGTAGAAAAAGAGTGATCAATTATAGTATCCACAACATTAACATCCAGCCGTGTTATAACAAATTCAATAACAGCAGTATTTCCTAACCATCCAATTCTAAAGAACCAATCAATTAAGGAAATTGATGGAGTGTACCTTTCTTGGCTTATAATTTGGTGAAAAAGAATTTGGTTCCCCGAAAATTTATTTTGCACTGATTTACTTCCATACGCAGCAATCCCACATCGATCCCTCTTCAACACTAATGGTTCTCCTTTTACCATCACTGGGGCAAATTCACATGTTTTATACTCTGATTCTGGAATAATGAATGAAAATGTGTAGATAAAGTCCACGTCTACTCTCGGATTGGGCAAAACAATCTTTTCTCTATGTTCTTCTTCTTTCTCTGTCATTGTCTGTAACTCTAAACTTTTCTCAAATAGTTGATCAGTATGATGGAACTCAATCTCAGTGTCAAATACTTCTTCCTTCTCAACGGTGGCTGCCAAAGAGAAATCTTTACAATCCATCTCATGAAGTGGTTCTACAATTGTTCTTAAAATAGGAAAATTTTGGTCGGAGTAACTCGGGCTAATCAACTCTTCAAAACTGACTTTCTTTTCCATACGAGATTCAATTTCCACAAGTGGACCATCATGAGGAATCACATATTCTTCTTCCAACTCTTCCTTAATGTTAGCCATTATCAAATTGTCATCATTAAAGGCCTTTTTCTCCTCATTATGCTTCACGACATTAGATTTGCTATCGACCTTTGGAATTGTTTTTGGAGGATTGTTGCCCCTTTGGAAAGGCCGAGACAATCCCTCCTTAAGTCTTCTTTTTCTTTGCGTTTTTATTCTCAATGCCAATTGTATAACATCATCAAGTGTCTCATAAGATTGCGACTCCACCACAACACCAATATCTTTATGCAGCCCCTTAATAAAACGAGCCACGGTTTGCTCCATTGGCTCCACCACATTGTATCGAATCCTTAAAATTTCAAACTCGGTCAAGTATTCGTCAATCGTTAGTGAGCCTTGTTTCAATTTTTGAAGTCGAAGGAATAGTTCTTACTTGTAGTGCGGAGGGACAAATCGTCTTCTCATGAGTTCTTTCAAAGCTTCCCAACTTCGGACTTCAACTTCCCCAGTTTTTCTTCTTTGCGATTTAAGGTTCTCCCACCATATACTAGCGTAACCGGAGAGCCCTAATGTCACCATTTGAAGCTTAGTCTTTTCGGAATAATCATAACATTCAAAAATACTATCCACCTTTTCGACCCATTCTAGAAAATCTCCTCCATTGCTAGAGCCTTTAAAATTAGGGACAGAGACCTTAACACGCCTCATTTCATGCTTGTCATTTGATCTCCTTCTAGGACTCGGTGAATCCGACTCCTCGGGTTCCTCCCAATCTTCCTCAAATAAACTAGCATCCCGACCTCTAGAATCATTCGAAGTACTAATCCTCCTTCTAGCTCTTGGAGTTCTAGGACCCCGTACATGATCATTATCTGAAGTTCCAATTTCTTGCTGTAGTTTGAGGATCATTTCAAATATCTCCTTCATAGAAGGCTCGGTTGGCTCATGATTTTCCTCAGGTGGTGGTGTACTTGAATTATTTCTCAGCTCTCTAGGGTTATGATATTGAGCCCCAATTCTAGTACTCATAACAAGCCCTTTTTATCACAATAAAAGCAGCAAGAACGTGAATACGGCTCTGATACCAAATGATATGCTCCAAGGATTGCTAAGAGCACAATATAGAAATCGACTACACAATCTGTAAAATATTTTGAACCAGTAACAATAAAACAGATGTATCTCCCAATTCACCCGTGAACGCAAGCTGATTTTTGAAGGGTATCAAGATGATACGATCAGACAACTCGTGTAGAATATTCAGTTTAAAAACCACTCTGGATCTCCAGTTACAATCGAATCAATAAAACTCCAAGATCCAGGGCTTCACAGATCAGATCTGACAAGCAGAATTCAAACAGGGCTAACTCGATTTGCATACAACCAATGAACACCAAATTTGGCAGTCAGCAACTTAGCTCATTATAGAACAAATCTCAAGAAGAAACAAAATCAAGAGAACCAGCGTAATGGCTTCAAAACAGAACCCCAATCGAACTCATCCAGCAGCGCAGAACAGAAAACAGAATTTGCGGCATAATAGAAATCCAATAAAACCTCCAAGCCAACAAGAGCAACGAATATATTTTCCAACACAACTCAATAGCAACCAGTTACAAAAGCGACAGAATAAGGAGAACCAGAAATAACATAAAAACCCATCAATGAACTAGCTAAAATCCGAGGAGTCCGTGGACCTCCTAATGAGAGGAATGACTTGCGGTTTGCCGAGATACAAACACTCTCCAAGGGGTAGAAACCTACTTCTATCTCCATGCCACAATCCACACCTTGAAGATGAGGTATTGGAAGAGATAGTATCCCAATATGCTAGGCCAAGAGGCTTCAAGAACGCCTAGTTAGGGTGATGGAGGAATCGGCGTGAGGAGGGAGTTAGCCGCGGGTTTCTTCTTCAAAGAGAGAACCAAGTTTTCTATTTTTTCAAAAAAAGTCCACTTCATTGCAGCAAGGAGGGCTCTTAAACTCTAAGAGTTTACAATAAACAACAAGACCAAAATAACCCTAAGTAGCAAATGACTAAACAACCCTTAACAATAAAAACAAAAACAATAAATCCGAGTCCAGGTTTTGGTCTCTATAAAAGAGACATTCGACATAGCAAACAATAACCAAATATAACGTTCAATAGCTCGTTCAAAAGCTCGAGATGTCGGCTACATTTGGTATGAAGGACGAAAGTTGAAAAGAAGTCATCCCAAATGTCGAAATTTCCCTTGAACGTCCACAGCTCAGTTTCTAGGCAGAAATGGAAAACTCACAATTTTCTCCAAAAGATTGCAAGACATCCATTAGCTCAAATGCCAACTCCTCTTTGTTTACTTGATTCAAAAACCTACAAAATAAAGAAAAAGTTATAAAATAAAGGAGCCCTTGGCTCGGGCTCAAGTGACAGAAACTTGGGGCACATCAGAACGCCAAAAAGATCTCAACACGAAAAGCAACAATGCTGAGTATCAATGGGTTTCCACAGCCCATTGATGCACTCAACACAACGAAATAGCAATGGAGATGAAGAACATGTTATAACCGAATTGAATAGTCTTCCTGAACAGATCAACAAGGAGCGGGATCAAACTACTATGATCCCTAACATACCAAAGCATAGAAATTCTAGGATACGACGAAGAAGCCTAAGAAAATAGTTTCAAGAAAAATAGTTTAGAACACGAGTGACCAGGAACACCAACCTCCTAACCGTTAGACTTCCCAAAACAACAAGTGAGATATTCACAAAGGCAAGCGCATGACCCATGCGACAACATTAACCATACAAAAGGGGATCTGAAATACACCTCCCTAGCAGAGGAACGATTCAAAATGCAAAAAACTAACATGGAATGAAACGAGTAAAAACTAACAGGGTTGGAAAGGCTCTTGGCATGAGAAATGGCAAAAGACTATAATTGAAATCAAATGGTCTTCCAGCAGAATGACAAGTTGTAAGGATCGGGACACTAAGATCCTCTGACATATCCAAGGTGTAAGAACCTTAAGTCAAGACAAAAACTAGGGAACAATTCCAAAGCGATCATCAGGATTATAACTAACCAAAAACATTGATGTCCTACTAGTAAGACTCTAACTTGCAGAACAGATGTGACGGTCATAGGAAGCGAACGTTTGACCGTCATGACAACACGAGTCATTTCTAAGTAAGGACAAAATGAGCCTCAGTCAAGGAAGTCTCCGTTGCAGTCTTCGGAAAACCCATCGAACGACTATAGTTCCCAGACCAAGTATTTCAAACAACCTACACATAGTCTACACTAATGCGGATATGCACATGAATAAGGTTTGTTTAGAGACTTCTTTTAACAGTCCATGAACCAAGAGGATGGATACAACTCATGACCGATTAAGAGTATACGAACAGAAATCCCAACCCGAACTAGTGAGTTCTGAACAAATAAGATAAGCTCAAAAATCCAGAGAAATCCGAGGCTTGAACAACATACTCAGGCAAAAGATTTGAACTTAAACCCACGCAGGCCCACACAAGAGGAACAAACAAAAAGGATTACAAATCCAAATGTTTGATCTGAATTTTGAACCACATAGACCCACACACAAGAAGGAATCTAGACGAGTTCACAACTCATAATCCAAAAGAGTTTCTCTTAAGGATCCACGAAGCACACCCAACACTAATGTGGATTGGAAAAGAAAGGGTCATCATCCAACAGACTGCCTTCCTAATAGCACCTTTACTCATTCAAAAAATTAACTAGGTGTTGGACAATTCTATGCACAGTGGTCACATGACTAAAACATTACAATATCAATTTCTCAAGTGATCACTCTTAGGAAAAGTGGAACCTTGTGCTTTTATCCCAAAAAATTTTCTCACGACCGAGAGGTGGGCCTAACAGAACTGCCGAGTCAGGCGACCTGATTCTAAAAAAGAACCGGGTTACCCAACCCAAGGCATAAAAGTGGCGAAAGTCTTAACATGAAATTAAGCCCAAAGCCAAATCAAATGGGTAGGGCTCTACAGAGAGATCAACTAGAGACATGATAGTATAATTAAATAAAAGTACTGGCAGGAATTAAATCAAAACAACACCAAAACAAATCCAAAAACAGAGAGATTGAATAGGTGAACATCCACCCATCCACGAAAAGATCGAAGCACCCACCGGGGTACTCTAGCGTCGCCCAACTACAACATGTGAAAATCTCATGCAACGCTTACACCTTAACCTAGAAAAAAATAAAGACTGATGGGTGAGTGATAAACTCAGTAGAAAAGTCGATACTAAATGCAATGCATGCTAAAAACAATTTTTCTCTTCTCTTTTGAAAATAATTTCAAGCTTCTCATTTACCATACATGGATTTAAATCATTTAAAACATCTTTATCATTTTATCAAATTGGCTAATGGCCCTCGATGTGGCTTCATCAAAACTTGTTGTTATACATAGATAGCTATACCACAAAATATGCCAACATCGTTTTCCCTACGCAAATGTCATTAGTAAAAAAGTGATAGGCTCAAAGTATCACCAAGAGCACAAAATAGAAATCTGTAATAATCCAAACCAGTAACGCTAAAACAGAATTAACTCCCAATTCCCACGTGAACTTGGGCTGAAACTTTGAGGGCACAAACTTAACACATTCAAATAAATCGTGTCAAAAACTCATTACAAAATCCACTCTGGATCTCCATTTATGGCCGAATCAACAGAATTCAAAACTAGGGCTTCTCCTGGACTGATTTGGCGACCAGAATTAAAATAGAGGGATCTCACTCCATAGAAATCCAATAATTACCAAATTGGGCAGGCAGCAACTTCACTCAATATAGAATAAATCTCTAGAAGAAACGAACTTTAAAAGGATAGCGTACAGATCTCAAAATAGAGCCTCAACAGAGTGTTTCTAGCAGTTCAATAAAAAAATAGATTCAGCGGCAAGAAATAAAATTCATAGAAATTCAACTTCCACTTGGATATCACAAACAACCCTTCAAGAGCTCATAGGCATTCAACCAAGAGAACAAATAGCTACCCAGAGAACCAGATCTAACATAAAAACCATCAAAGAAATAGATGAAATCCGAGGAGTTCGTGAACCTCCTAATGAGAGGGACGACTTGCGGTTTGCCGAGAAACAAACACTCTCCAAGGGGTGGAAACCTACTTCTATCTCCACGCCACAATCCACACCTTGAAGATGAGGTATTGGAAGAGATAGTATCCCGAAAATGCTAGGCCAAGAGGCTTCAAGAACACCTAGCTAGGGTGATAGAGGAATCGGCGTGAGGAGGAAGGTAGCCGCAGGTTTCTTCTTCAAAGAGAGAACCAAGTTTTCTATTTTTCATCCAAAATCCATTTCATTGCAGCAAGGAGAGCTTTTAAACCCTAAGAGTTTACAATAAAGAACAAGACCAAAATAACCCTAAGTAGCAAGTGACTAAACAACCCTTAACAATAAAAACAAAAACAATAAATCCGAGTCCAGGTTTTTGGTCTCTGTAAAAGAGACATTCGACATAGCAAACAATAACCAAATATAACGTTCAATAGCTCGTTCGAAAGCTCGCGATGTTGGCTACATTTGGTGTGAAGGACCAAAGTTGAAAAAAAATCATCCCGAATGTCGAAATAGCCCTTGAACGTCCACAGCTCAGTTTCTAGGCTGAAATGGAAAACTCACAATTTTCTCCAAAAGATTGTAAGACCTCCATTAGCCCAAATGCCAACTCCTCTTTGTTTATTTGATTCAAAAACCTACAAAATAAATAAAAAGTTAGAAAATAAAGGAGCCCTTGGCTTGGGCTCAAGTGACAGGAACTTGGAGCATATCAAAAAGGATGGCCACAGAAGACCCATCCAACCCACTTCACAGAAAGGTGATCATCTGTCGAGAGATACACCTCATGAGACAAAGAGAAAACAAACGACGGCTAATCTGAAGATCTAGCACGTCAGCCAAATGTGACGACAAACTGTAGCTCAGTGCAGATACGATTTGTATAATCAAAGTAATGAATAAGGTTACTCGCGATAGATTGTTTCTTAACTAAAATACTCATCTGTTCTAAATTGACAAAGGTTGCCGACGAGTAGAGCTACGAGCCATCACGCCACCCGTCAAATGGAACGGTACTAGGATAGGCGAATCTAACCGACCAACAACCTTCAATCTGTGTGACTAAATACCCTGGTCAGGTTCTCGGGCTTGAAACCCAAGGACGCGTCATCACCACCCATCTCAATTTCAACTTTCGGAACTCAAAATTTGAGGACATGTCATCAATGCTCTATCACCCTTTCACACGTACAAACAACTAATCTTCTTGCAGTAGAAGATGGCAAGGGATAGCCTCGTGATGCTTTAGCGCTAGAGTGCCTAAAGCATCAAGAGGATTCATCCTCCCAACACATATATACAGATATCACATCATCAATGTCTACAGAATATCAACAGTATACCATGTACAATAAAGTAAACGCGAGAAAAGTACATATACATAAAAACAGACATGTTGTCGAACAAGTCCCCAATAGGTTTTCAAGCCATGGTATCCCACAAAATATCAGTTTTGAAGACATGATACAATGCAGTGTAGAAAGTATAAAGATCCCTTCCTCATAGGCGACCACAACATGTTTACCGACTAGCTAGCTCCACGTGCTATTGAAAGGAAGGTTGCACCACTAACATCTCCAGAACCTATAACAAAGCTGATGTTAACATCCTTGTAATCATATAAGAGATAACAAATAAGTCTTAAACAAGACTAGAATCCAAGCCAGTTTCTAGGGACAACCACGAGTCCCAAACTAGAAACCAAATATAAGAATACAGCAAAGATCCTAAACCAGAAACCAACCCCATACCAGAAGGATCAACACTAGACTTCCTAACTCAAATGAGGAACGACAAGTTCCCCATACGTCAAGTCGAGAATCTACACGATTAAGAATAAGGCATGGTGGATGAAGTGAATGGAGAACTCAACTCTGAGAAACAAGCAGTACAATTGACCAAAACACAACCTCGATTGACCCAGTAGTCAACAGAAAACCAAGAAGTCTCACTAGTCGACTGGACATGGTGATGGGAGACTGAACACAACTTACTCAACCTGACCCACTCAGTAGTCGAGAAGACATAACTGAAGCCATTCGAACCCACCCATGGTCGACAAGGCATCACAGTGGCCAACCGAGACCACTTAATAGTCCTCGAGGTGAATCGAAGGTCAATCAAGACCACGTAACCTTAACCAAACTCATCAACAGTCAACCGGGACCATCCACTGTCGACGAGACACATTGACAGTCAATCGGGACCTCACAGCGGTTGATATGACATGCTCGCAACCATCTAAGACTCAACAGTCGTGGAGACTCATACAAAGTCAATCGAGCATGACTTTAGTGGAAAGTCAGCTCGTAAACCACAAACCAGATCGAGCCTCACCCTAGTCAACGGACAAGAATTTCCAACAATGAATCATAAAATAGGTGAAAGGGCCCTATGTCAAGTCTAGGAACCTAGCCAATGCAAGAACTGCTCAATAACACGCGTGACTACACAGTGAGACGACTTCAAATAGATTGCAATGAAATCTGCCCAATTTTGGTAATTAGCAGTCAATCGGTCCATTACTGGTTGATTGGCCACTTATGACTATCGATCAACTAGTCGATCGTTTGACTAGTTGATTGACCAAAGCCATCCTTGGACTTCAGGTGATCAACTGGTCCATTTTCGATCGATTGACTCCTACCCTCAATCAATCGATTGCAAAACTTTTGGTCAATGGACCATATGCCTCTGGTCGATTCATGATCAACAAGGCCCATTTCAGTCAATTGTCGATCGACCAGAGTCCCTCTCGATCGACCGCGATTGTTCAGGAATCACTAGAAATTACGGTTTTTCTGCATTTCCGCCTAATTTTCTACTCCTAACGACCAATAACCCTACATAAACTCTAATGCAACCAAACTCAACCAGAATTTTCCTCTCGGATTTGAGTTTTTAAGCTTGAATCTGAGGCCAAAACAATTGTAACCCTAAAATTGAAGACGAAAACTTAGCGAAATGGAAACTGCCTTCACAATGGTTGGACTATACGACGACGCGAGCACGAAACCTATGTCAGAATTCAGAACCTCTCTAACCGGCTCCCTCCCTCCCTCTCTCTCTCTCTCTCTCAGCCTCTCACACCTACGGTGAAGAAGAAGGAAGAAGAATGAAGAAGAAGATTTCTTCTTCTTCGTATTCATTCTTTTTAATTAAAATAATATTTATATAATAAAATATATTAAAAACATATATTATATATCACATGAACCTTATTTAAATTCCAATTTAAAACCTAACTTGTTTCAAAATGCTAACTGAAAACAGTTTCTTAGTCAAAATAATTTATCAAGAATATTTTCAGAATTTGAAAGACCACACGGAAAAATCCAATTTGACAATTAAACTAAAAATGTATACAGTGTCTCTACGCGACAAAACCCAACAAACATGGGACTCGATCTAAGGTAACGAGAACTAGCCGAGCAGAATCTACAGCTTCAAGCCGCAGGGGAACATGGAACGCATGGCTGACCATTTAATGGACCCCTTACACGTGGTTGAAGACCAACGACACATGGCAATGACCTAGTCAACACAAGAAAACTTAATTTGGTCAAAGCAAAAAATTTACACGTGAAATATTAAAATCATTTAAAAATTACAAATTTTACAAAGGTAAAGGAAATAAATTGATATAGAAACTGCATATGTTTTCTAAAGTTGCATAGCATGAACATAACATATTTTTATATCTCATACTAAGTGTTAATCTCATAGTTATTGTCTTTTGATGTAGGTGAGAATCCTATTTGTGGATTAGAGCTTTACAGTGTGAAGATAGAAAGAATGTAGCTGATTAAGTATTGCTATGTTGAGCATTTTGTACTGTTGAAAAACTGACTGGTAGGTTATGACTCAAAGTAGCATGTTTAGATATATCTTATTTTGATACTTGTATAAATGTTTTAGTAACATATTTTAATTAATACTCATGATTGTTTTGTATACCTTTGTAAAATATGGTTTATAAGTATGGTAAAGAATTTAGTATGGTCACAGAATATAATGAATGTTTTATAATATTGATATGGAACATGTTTTAGAATCAAAGATAAAGTCTTCCGCTACGCACTCTAATGGAAGGATTTGATTAAAAAGAAAAGTTTTAAATTTTACACATTTGACAACAAAAATGTGCTTTAAATTGCTACATTTTAAGTAAAAGGAAAATGTCTCGCTACACGGGGCATCTGTAATGACCCAATTTTTCTTATATTTAAAAACGTGGCATTTTAAAAGCGTATAAATTTAAAACTTTTTCTTTTCTATTAAATCCTTTTGTTCGAGTTACATAGCGGAAGACTTTTCTTAAAACCATTTAAAAACGATGAATAAAAACTCTTTTCTTAAAAACATATACAACTTGGAAAACTTTTCTTAATTTAAAACAACAATCACCTTTACTTTACAAAAACCTGTTTCCATTTTCTCTTTACCTTTAGCCTAGCCAGCCACCAAGTTCACGCATGCAAATCCTTCATCAACTGCTCCTTAACCTGTCCTCACATGTACCTACATCACAAGACTTAACCTATGAGGCTAAGGCTCAGTAACTGATATAAAATAAAACATGAAATGCACAGGCAACGCAGCTTTTAAAATCTGTATGCAATTTTTTTTTTCTATTTCTATTTCTAGTTTAGTGTCCTTTTTGTTTACATTATCTGTTTCGTTCCCAGAATACCTTAGAAAGAACCTCGGGCTTATCCTACCGTTTTAGTAGCTTTTCTATTTTCATTTTTGTTTTCATTTTTGGAAAGGAACCTATCCTTACAGTCATTTTCTTTACGTTTACGTTTCGTTTATCAAAGAAAGGATACATCTTATAGTCCATGTGGCTTAATCATCACTTTATACCTACCTGGGAGAAGTTACATCCATTAGGGGTGTCACCACATATGATTGTCACCAATCTCATCAGTCCAAGTGTTCGGGATTTTTGAAACAGAAGAAAGGATACATCCTATGATCCATGTGGTTTAACCATCACTCCATCCCTATCTAGGAGGAGTTGCATCCATTAGGGGTGTCACCACCAAGGACCATCACCAATCTCCCAAACCCCCACATGCTCATTTACGTTTATTATCTATTTACATTATTCTTAGAATACCCTAGAAAGAATCTCAGGCTTATCCTACCGTTTCAGTATCTTTTCTTTTTTTCGTTTTACTTTCAATGATATAATGGATATTCCTATAGCCTAAATGATGGTTGCCCACTTCGGGTGATTAGCCCCCAAGAACAATGTACACTTAGTATGTATGAGCATCCATTATACCATTTTCCAAAACCATGCATGAAAACCATTTTTTGTATCATTTTGAGAATCGTGATGCATGAGTGCTCGTGAATGCTTATAGTTCTATATCCTCAAGCATGATCAATATCAATCCTATAATCATTAAACATGATTAGTATCAATCCTATAATTCTCAAACATGGTCCGTATCAATTCTTTTAAAATCTAATAAACACATCATTAAAATAACTTATTAAAATAACTTAATTCTAATAAACACTACATCAAGCAGCAATACAATCCTTGAACAATAGCATGACCAATATCAATCACTATAACCTCGAAATGTGCTCAATATCATACTTCTTAATGTAAAGAACCTATTTCTAATAAACATAATCAACATACAAGTCCTAACTCTTGCGATGTAGGAATTTCGGCAAAACACACACAATATCACTTACCTCGCGTCCGTAAAGCATTTCAGCACTTTATCCTTCTTCCTTTAATGCCTTCAAAAATCATTAAACAAACAATCATTAACAATCATAGATTATAAATCTTCATTTCCACAGTTCATTATTCTTAACAATTTCGAGACCATTATTCCTCATTCCTTATTCAATGGCATTTCATAATCCACCCTCAACTTTATCACTTAACAGGTTCCATCCACTTATTTTCATCAACCCAATAATCAATAAAAGAGCAACCTTAACTCACATAAATTTTGTAACATCCCGTAACTTTTTCCATATAAAAATTTTCATTTCTTTAAAACCATTTGCATAATTGAACACCAGAGTAATAAACAGCGGAAGTCTTAATCGTATAAACATACAGTAGAAGTCTTTTTCAATTTAATACCACAAATCCATTGTTAAATAAACATTTAAATAAACACATTAACTTAAAATATTTATTTGAAATTATAAAACACTTAAAAGCCTTTAAAATATTTATTTCCTTTCCATGAGCCATAACCACAGGTCAATGTCGCTAACAGCACAAACGTCCACACAGCAATACTCCATCAGCTACGTCCTTTAATAGCTTTATCCATCTATCGGCTCCATACCTACACCAACGGGACCTAACTATGAGCCTAACGCTCAGTACGTGATATAAACGTAAAACATGAAATTCACATACAATTTCTATAGCATCACATAAGGTTTTTTGTTTCGTTTCTATTTTATTGTTCATGTCTTTTATCGTTATTTTATTTTTGCTTATATGTCGGGTGTAATACCCCGATACTAATTTTTCTGTGTATGCAATATAATCAAATTTTGGAGACAATGATATATTACACGGCGTATTGATATGACATGTATTTATGAAAAAATATTAGGGGATAAAAGTTAAGTGGGAAAAAGGTGAAGAAATGTTGTCCTGGGCATTTTCGGATGCCTACGAATGACCTTGCGAACGAGTCATGTCGTCCGCAAAATGTTGGAGCATCGTCCCGAGAATTGGGAAGACTCAAGATATGGGACCTCATCCTAATTCGCCTATACTATGAGTTTTCGGACAACCCTGGATGCATGCGGACACTGGCGGACGTTGTGGTTTTGATCTGTCCTTTGGATTGGACTTTTTGGATGCATACAGACGTTTCCACGGACGCCAATCGCGTCCGAATTCGGAATTCGGATGGTACGGACAGAGCGAGGACGACGTTCCTCATCCGAAGGCACAATTTTGCCTATGGAATTTTACTCATGCGAACGATACTTGTTCTTCCGCACTCATCCAAAATCTCACGGGTCAGCGCAAAATTAGGGATTTAAAATCTGACCGATTGTCGCGTAGTCCATTACTACATAATCTTCAGACGCCAAAAACATCCTAGAGACAGAGAAATAATCCTTCCCTCCAACTGCAGCTCCAGCTCGTCTAGCCCAGCCACCTCCCCTCTCCTACACGGATGATTACCCTAGTAAGCTTCTCCTTTAAACCTCCAGCTTACTCCCTCTGGGTGAATTCCTTTTTCCCCCAGCATCCTCCTTCCCCTTCTTCGTTCAACTTCTTCTTCTCCTCTGGTGGGTGATTTGGTTGCTGGGAGTTGGAGTTTCATGCTATCCCTGTTTGTTTCCTTCAACACTTAAGTACGGATTTGGGTAGTCTTTGGCTTGAGGATGCCCTACCACAAGTAAAAACATGTGTGTGTGTCTATATATGTAGTGGTCGTTGTTCCCATATACACTTGTTATGTGATTTCATTCTGCCTCGTGATTTCAGTATGCCTTATTCTACTAATATACTCTTGCTTGGCTCTGTTGTTGCAATTCAGTGCCTTGTTGGTTATTCCATTTCCTACTTGGTTCTACTATTTCATTTCATGCTGGTTTTCCTTCACTGGATATTAAGTTGAAAGTACTAAGCCTGCTTAGTAGAATAAGAAAAGATGAACTAGTGACTGTCATGGATGAATGAGATTATGCTTGTAGTATTAACTGAATTAATGTTGCCTTGTGATTTCTTTATATTTCGTAATACGTTTGCTTTTTCGTTCCTTTTTTATAATACCCTTGCTATGACAACTAAGCTTGTTAATTAAATGTATTATTTTCGCAGTAGTTTCGCCATCATCACTTAATATCTCTGTAAGCATCCTTCCCTGTTATAAGCATGTCTTTAAACTGAGTAGTTGCGTTAATTAACTAATTAAGTAGCTATTGTTATTAACTGGTTTAACCCTTAATCATGTTAACTCGTTACAAATCGTTAAATCTTCAAGCATGACAATTATCCATCCTTACATGTTAACTAGTCACTTCTCTTCAAGCATGCTAACTAACCCCTACTCTTTAACCTCGAGTATGACAATTAATCATTTCACGTATGTAATTCAATTCTCAATACGTTAAATTAGTTGTCATGCACGTTAACTTACGATTCCTTGCGTGTTGATTTATGACTAGTCTTCAAGCATGCAAATTCTATTTATATAATCTTCAAGTATGTCACTTTACTATTGGCAAATTACATCTTCCAGCATTGTTAGTTAATCATCCCTTGTGAACCCTCGAGTATGTTGATTTGCTAATGTTCATTTAATCTCAAGCATGTTATTCTAATTTCGCAATTCTTGCTAGGATTATTATCCTCGTTTAAAAGCATATTCTGTTCGTTGTTCTATATGCTTCTTTTATAGATGCCCTATACATATGCTTTCATTCTTTTCACGTATCTTTGATTCCGCCATTTAATTGAGTTATCATTTCATTACATTACTATTATTACTTTCAATATATGCGCTATTCAATTGTCATCATGTATCATGCTAATAGAAACAAATAGGGAGGGCCACCTTGGGGTGGTACTCATATGCATTGAGAGAGGAAAACGATAAGAAAATGAAACAAGAGAAAAGAAAAGGGAGTTGGGGGGCGGATGGGTAGCGAGTCTAGCCTGCAACTAGCCGAAACTCCTCCCTTGACGGGTATGGGAGTTCTAGTTGCAAGTAGAAGGTTAGATCCGACTAACTATTCCATTGCAAGAGAAAATCCCCCAATCTCCAAGTACGAGTAAAGAATGAAAGAATGAATGTAAAGGAAAAGTTGGTTTGGGTGGCCCCCAATCCATAAAGGACTAAGGAGAGGCATACCATAAGTATAAACCTCATTTCCTTTACTGGGTCATTGGCTCACGTCCTTACTTGTGGTCTAGGTAACGAAATGGTAGTACCAGGTGCAGAGGAGGGGGCCTTCCACATTGAACCTGCGGGGTACCCAGGTGAAACACGACCGGAGTAAATGGGTGGCTAAAGGAAAGAAAGAAAATGTGTATTTTGTAAGGGTTAAGGGTAAACGTGTTTTGTAAAACATTAACTGTGGTCTTGACTCGTATTTTGAATATGTGATACTTTTAACCCTGAACTTCAATTAATGTTTTGAGTAATATTTTTGTTTAATAAATGTTTAAAATAAATTATTTTTAATTTCGCTTCCACTACATTTTGCAATCAGATTTAATGATTTTAGTCTTCCACGATTTTAAATGAATCTAAAAAGAAATGTCTAATGATGTGCTCCAAATGTCACGAGCAGTAAAATAAATCAGCTAGAGAAAACTACAATAATCTACCCAACCTGCTTTAACCCGAGATAACTCCTCAACCAGTCGTGATCAAGATCTGAATTTTGGAGGACATATCATCAATAGACTCAGATTCAACATGTCAAAATTGTAGCTCAAAAGCTCTTTAGAATCTCCAGATATAGCAATAAGGCAGCACCAAAACCAGGGTTCTGCCTAGAACAGATTCGGCGACTAAATAAGAAATTATTAGTGTTCAATGTGCATATGGCCTATCAACGCCAATTTTGGACGGAAATATCTCGACAACTTGAAGATTAAGTCAACCAAAAATGAGCTCAAAAGAACGTGCACAAGAGCCTCAAATTACAGTCACAAATGCGAGAATCAAGCAGAAATATTCCAAGGACAGTTTCATCTGCTAGCCAAATTTCCACAACAAAAACATACTCAACATAAATCCTCAAATATAATCACCTTTCGAGACCAGGGGATTCTGGTAACAATGGAAATATGAAGGAAGAACCAAGATCTCTTTGATGAAATAACAAGAAAATGCAAAGAACACCCGAGGAGTCCGCTAAACCTCCTAAAGTGAGAGGGACGACTTCAATTGGCTTGACCGGTTAAGGAAGCACTCTCCAAGGCCTTGAATAGTTCTCCTACTTCCACACCACAATGACCTCCACTAGTAGGAAGTATTAAAAGAAGTAGCAACCCTTCCAACTCGGCCAAGAAGTACCAAGAGAGCCGAGTTCGCGCAAGGAGAGATCGACCAAGAGGGGAGGTTGCCGCGGACCACACACCACAAGGAATAACTAGAGTTTTTCTTTAACAATGTAATCTGCATTCATGCTTTCCCCAGAGGGGACTAAATACCCTCTAGGGGCTTTACAAAAAAAAGGAAAAAATTGCCCTAAAATGAAATGACAAAAATGACCCCAAATAATAAATCACAAAAACAAGTCCGAGGTTGGTTTTTTCGTTTCTGTAAATGTAACGCTTTACATATCAAATGAACTCCAAATATAACTCTCAATACCTCTTTGGAAAGCTCTATATGTTGGCTACAAACATATGAAGAACGCTTTTTCATTTGACATCATTTGAGGCTATAAAAATGTAAAATAGTCCACCATGGTCGGATTGTAGGCAGACTTGTAACGTCTACCCTTTCTTCCATAATTTTGCTTCCAAGTAAGTGCAAGCTTAGGAGCCTCTTTATCCTCATGATTTGGCTCATCTTCATGGTTCTTTAGCTTATTCCAACCTGCAAAATAAATAAAAAGATTAGAAAATAAAGGAGCCCTTGGCTCGGGCTCAGGTGATGGGTCCTTGGGGCACATCACGTAACGATTGGGATTTTTAAAGTGCACTCTGATATTGTTTTAAAAAGAGATTGCATTAGTTTTACAAAAAAAAAATTTTTAAATTAACGCGTTTTAAGAGAAAATAAAAGATAAAGAAAAACTTGGGTCGTTACATCAGGCGTATCAAACCAGACCATACAAACATCTGTGTCAGGCATATCCAACCAGACCACAGCTGACTTTTGTGTCGGGCGTAACTAACCAGATCATAGTCATTTATCTTTGGTTTCTGTGTCAGGCATGACTAACCAGTCCACAGAAACAGCTATTTACGTATCTTACTGCTTCATTTGGTTGTCTCATATTGTTTCAGTCTTTTATTGTTTATATGTCGGGCGTATCAAACCGAACCACACAAACATCTATATCGGGCGTATCAAACCGGTCCAGAGTTATTTTCTTATCTTGATTTCTGTACAAGGCATAACAAACCAGTCCACAGTTGTTTACTTATATTGGGTTTCTATGCCGGGCGTATCTAACTGGACCACAAAAACAACTATTTACGTTCACTGTGCCGGGCGTAACTAAATGAATCACAGCTGTTTACGTATATTCTATTTTCATGTACTTTATGATTCCATGTCTTAACGTCGTCATGCACATACAATCCTATCTAACATATTCCTTAATCATATTGTTAAATTGTGATTCGTCCTATCTAAGGAACTAAACTTAAATCTAATAAACATGTAAGCAAACAACATACGTTTCCATTCACTAACATAACTTATGCATTTAGTAAACAAACATCAAACAAAACCCTAATTTCCTGGGATGTAGGTCCTTTCAGACAAAGCATATGCAATAGCACGTACCTGGAGTCCTTAGCTTTAATGGTTTAACACTTTAAGATTCCTGACAAAGAAACCTAATTATGATTAATACATATAGCTATTAACAATTAATTTCCAATAATAAAATCCTCTAGCTTCAATTAACATGTCTCCTAATATGTCCATAATATTGAAGAACCTTATTTTCCAACAATCACTTTATTTCAATAACCCAACTTATTCATGCCAATATACTTCCTATGATGCAACTAACAACCTAAACCAAGAATCATATATTCTCTATAATATGCTCATTCATATGGAGTGACAAATTTCCATCCAACTAGCAGAGTACATAACAAGGACATAACCATCACTACAGAAACTATTCCTAACAATTAACTCCTTAAGAAACCTGAAGGAAGATCTGCTTACTCGTATCCACGAATCAGAAATCCAAGGGAACTCCACAACTTTCATCTCCTACAGAACTATTTCTTTTTTCTTTCACTGAACCTTACAAAAATCACATAATCTTCTCAAATTGCCTTCACCTTCTTCAAGAAACCTCATGGTTTCCATTCCTCAAATTGCCTCTTCTCACTTAAGTTCTTCTGTAACACAACATCAGGAACCTTCACTCACTCTCTCACATAAATTCACCAAAACCCTCACAGTTTGCTCAACATCTCAACACTCATAGAGTTCTCCAGACATTTTGGTAGAGTAACTCTACCATTCTTCCTCTCTCAACTCACGTCTCCCTCCTCTTCTATTTAAAAACATTACCAGTAACTCGTTCATAAATGGCCGATGGAAAACAGAAAGCCAAAGGTTGCAACACTTCAATATCCATTAACGTGTGAAGCCATAAGGCCATAGGACACTAACCTTAATATCCAACAACTTTTCATCATCCAACCATGTATAACATCAATCCCTCCAACTTCAGACGCATAGAACTTCATTCTTTTCAAGTTCCCGACGTTCCAAACATTCAAACGACGAAACCATTTTGTCTTCCAGGTGGTTAAAACTCTCCAGAATATTCTTCAATAAATGGCGGTCGATTGCTTTTCCTTCAAGCTGATCAACAACCAATCAATAAATCGTCTGCAAATTTTCCTTTGTTCTTGAATTGCGGATGATCACAATGGATGATCTCCCACGCCGAACGTCCGCCATCATCAACCGTAGTTCACTCCCTTGAGAATTATGTTTTATTCACGTTATTCATGTATAAATATATCATTATTTCTTCTTTAGTAAATTCAAGTTGATTTGATCATAATCAACCGCACCTATCATTACCCAATTTTTATTTACAGGTTGATCACACCGGTTGATCTCAATCAACCACAATGATCAACCACTCTTTCAAACAATCATCTGCCATATTCTTCTCCAAATATACATATTCTAAACAATATACATATACATATATATATATATATATATATATATTATTTCTTCTTAATAAACTATAACTTACTCTTCCAATCTAACCTTCAACATATACTATATATTTTACCATTCCTCCTTCACATTATTTCACACTAAATCCAAATGGTATAAATCCTATACCTTCAACCTTATTATATCCAATTGCGTCCAATTATATTTCCTCTTACTACCTTCACTAACTACCAAACTAATTGATATCATCCAATATAACTTAAATCCTTCTTATAATCTAACTATGAACCTAACGGGGTATAATCATTCACTTATTCCAAATGCAATTCTCTTGATCAATATCTTTACTTGTCCAACTTAGCTCCTAACATCCCCAAAATTAACATTTAAGCTATGCCTTCAGCTCAAAGAAGATTCGGGACATTACAACCTTAAACTCAATATTCCTCTTCACTTCACAGTTTATCAAATTGGTATACCACAGACAGTAAACACACAGAGGACCATTCCAACCAATAGAGCCTTAACTAATATTCTTAATAATGCTATAGCAGAGACAAATCCATCACTCGGCATAGATCATCCCAATGGCCGAATGAAAACCAATAGAGCATGCATCAACCAGAATGTTCGTACATAACAGAGATCATAGTTTCACTATCAATAATAATTCACAGTGAGCATATATCCCAAAATATTCTTCAACAAAATCCATCAACAAAGAACTATTTCTAAGTAACTGAGCATATTTCATCACAGAGAGCATTACTAACATTCTTCACTATTTTATCTTCAACCATTATTCCTATAAAATCCATAAATAGAGAACAAAATCCTTACTGAAGAGCACCCAAGGCTGCCCCTTCTTCTTTCTTCTTCTTTCTGCTTCTTCTTCTTTGCCTTCCAATTTCTCTAGAAGCTCTCACTCACTCCTCTGCTCTTCTCAGCTCCTCCTTCTTTCTCACTTTTCTCTCTAAGCTTCTAGTCTTCTCTAGAGGCTTCTCACTCTATTCTTCTCTCTATTTCTCCCTTGGTTGTTTCTCCTTCTTCTCTAGAGAGCTTTCTCTCTTCCCTTATCTTTCTCTTTCTTTCATTTTCCTGTTTTTCTCTTTCTCTCTTTCTCCAAGAGCACCTCTATTTCTCTCCTTTGAAATCTTTAAAACACTCCCTCTTCTTTCTCTTATGTCTTTCCTTCTCTT
Organism: Begonia loranthoides; assembly: GCA_022433065.1. Classification (NCBI taxonomy): domain Eukaryota; kingdom Viridiplantae; phylum Streptophyta; class Magnoliopsida; order Cucurbitales; family Begoniaceae; genus Begonia; species Begonia loranthoides. The sequence continues at coordinate 13,648,736 of CM039486.1, read as the reverse complement.
ATGTCTTCTCATTTAATCAACTTCCTTCTTTCGTAAGCCTTCCTCAATCCCCAAAATATCTCACCTACCTTTCATCCTATTCGGCCACCGCAAACGGAAGGACACGTGGAGAGATTACAGAAAACATTCATCTCGGGATGCATTGTTTCTCCTTCAGTAACTGAAAACCACGTGATGATCGATCGATAAGAATAGCAGCTCCCACGCTGAAATTCAATCATCGCAAATCACCGTGAGGCGGTCGATCATAGATCGACTGCCACTCAAAACTATCGGTCGATCACATGATCGAACCAATCCTTTGTTTTGCTTCTGTACATTTTTCGATCGAGTATCCTCGACCGCTTCGTCGATCACAGAACCTAAGAGCACTATGTAATAGTTAGCGGTTGACAATTTGGTCCACCGATTCCAACCAATTCCTTCATCTTTAACCGAATCCTTCTGCTTCAGACTTCTTTTCTAATTTATCAATTCCTTCCTCTAAAATCCTTTAACACTTTATAATTTATTCCTTAACCAATTTCAATATCACCCCAATTAACTCCAAAATCATCTAATGAAATTCATAATTATCCTTACTTAATTTCATTACGAAAAATTGGGGTATTACACATCTACTCTATTAGATTGGCTGGATTTGTGTTCGAAATGAAAATCAAACTCTGTAATAAGTTCATGCCAATGTGCTTGCTTGATAATAAGCTTTGGTTTCTCATAGAAATGACTTATTGCGTTGTTGTGGATCTTTATTACAAATTTGGATCCAATTAGATATTGTCTCCACACATGAAGACAGTGGACCATAACTAACATTTCTTTTTCTGGTGTGATGTACTTCCTTTTGGCTTCTTTCAACTTACGACTTTCATATGCAATAGGATGACCATTTTGTAGCAAGGCCCCTCCTAGTGCAAAGTCGGATGCATTAGTTTCCACTTCAAATGACATAGTAACATTGACTAGAGCTAAGGCTGAACTTTGCATCATGGTTTCTTTCGAATTAGTGAAGGTTTTATGGCATTCTAGATTCCAATCCAAAGCAACTTATTAGAAAATCTTTCGACAAAGCGTCTATAATAATTTGAAAGCCTAAGGAATAAATGTAGTTCGGTGACTGAAGTGGGAACTCTCTAGTCTTGGATCGCCTTGACCTTATCAATGTCCATGCGAATACAACCTTACTCGATGATTTGGCCAAGGAATCCAATGCTTTTTTTAGCAAAGGAGCATTTTTCTCGCTTCACATACAGTTGGTTTTCTTTTAGTTTCTTGAAGACCAAGTGAAGATGAACTTTTTGTTCTTCTAAAGTTTCACTGTAGACTATGATGTCATCAAGATATACTACCACAAACTTGTCAAGTTATTCATTGAATATTTGATTTATGAGGGTGCAAAATGTTACCAAAGTATTCGTCAATACGAATGGCATCACCAAGAATTCAAAAGCTCCATATTTAGTCACACAAGTCCTCTTTACTTCATAACCCTCAGCAATTCTGATTTGTAATAACCTGACCACAAATCAAGTTTCATAAAATACTTGGCCTTATACAACTGATCGAAGAGAACTACGATGAGTGGGATTAAATACTTATTACGTATAGTGACCTTGTTGAGTGCCCGATAATCAATGCACAAATGTAAGCTACCACCCTTCTGTTTTTGAAAAATACAGGTATTGATGTGCCCCAAAATGCAAGGATGTCAATTCTCCAAAAAGACCACAATCGACTATCTCAAAAACAGGGCAGTGACTTTGAATGAGTATAACTTTTAGTGCATACAGTCAAATGCAACAAAATTTATAGGATATCCAAGATAGCATTCCAGTTCAAAAATCTCGTTTAAAAATGATTAAGAGTGGAAGTTATGCACGAAAAACAGATCTGCCCTAAAAATAGATTCCTCCCAAGACAGACTAACAAATTCTAATAAAAGATACACAAAATTACAAACTCAAATCCGAACAACATCAAAATTGTATCAAATTCTTTGTATTCCAGAAGGAATTATGTAATGACCTGGTTTTTCTTTATCTTAAAAAAATGCATAAAATTTAAAACTTTTATAAAAACAACTCAAACAACTTAAACCTTTGTTAATTGAAATCAGAGTTCTCTTCTAAAAACTGAACTATTAAATTCTCTTTCTTAAACTCGTTACTTAAACAATGGAAAACTATAAATATAAATCATTTTTCTAAAAACATAGCGGAAGCTCAATTAAACTAATTGCGGAATAATAAGCAACTGAATTACGTTTATATTTACAAAACCATTTTATGCCTTTAGCCTTGCCAACCACAATGCTCGCCCATGCAAATCCTTCATCAACCGCTTCTCTTTAGAATATCACGATCACCTACACCACAAGTAAACTATAATCCCAAAGGCTTAGTAAGGAATTGAGATATGCAATATGAATGCCTCTAACTCATTATGTAAGAATGGGATCCGCCCCAAACTATTCTTTACTCATGGTTACATATATCATAGAACCCGTGGATCGAGTTGGGAGATTGGAGGACCCTGGCGGGGAATGGTGGGTATTTGGCATCTAACACCCTAGAGTAGACAGGCTCGCACGACCCATAGAGGGAAGGATAAAAGGTTTCGAGTCTACCGGTTAGATCCGAACCATGTACCCGACCCCGAATTCCCTTACTTTCTTTTCTTTTCTTCATTTTCTTCTCACACATGAATAACAACCATTTTTATGGTATTTCCTATAATCTCTATTATCATTATGCATGTCAATGCGATACGTGAAATACAACTATGAATAATATCATCCATTTAACGAATTCACAAGTCTCGATGACCAAACATCCCAGAATAACAATGGAATAAGCTACAGGAGTCAATCACGGAATTACAACAACTAACAAACAGCGAATTGACGCAATTCATACTAGCAAGAAATAATGTGTATATTGAATAAAACAGCCAACAAACATGCGAACGAACATCAGAGTCTATGGAAACTAACAATAAGAGAACAACAAGTCTAACAACGAATAATACAACTAACATGCTTCAGAATTCGATATAAATTAACAGCGTACAACAGCGAACTAATAACGACATAAAAACAGTTATCATGCTTTGAATTAAAACTGGAAATAATAACAAGTAATAACGAATAAGACGGTTAACATGCTTTAGAATTCGACGGAATATCATAGAATATAACAGCGAAATAAACCATGGTAACATACTTCAAAATTGATGAAAATTAACTACGGAATAGCAGTGAAACAATAACGAATATACAGTAAATAAAGCGTGATAACATGCTGAACTTTTCGACATAACATAACAATGTATAATAGCTAGTTAATAATGACATATAACAGTTTAACATGCTTGACTTAAAGTTGGAAATAACGACGAGTAATAGTGAACAAAATGTGCGGCATTAATTTATGATTTGACAATAAAATAACGATCTAACAGCAAACAAAAACGTGCGACATGCTTAACCATTTGACAGTGAGTACCAATATGACAGCGAAATATAACATGCATACGTGCTTTGTAATTAAAAAGGAAACTAATAATGATTCCATGCTTATGAATTTAACCAATTCTAACTACTGATTTTATGGCATATAAGGGATGAGCATGATATTAAAACACAAAGATCATAGAAATAAATCAATTAAGCATTTAACAACTAAACTACAATAGATCGACAATTCAATAAAGATTATGAACACGCAATAAAATTCAAGAGTCAAATGGAAATCAAATATTGCTTCAAGAATGAGAAATCTCTAAAATCAACTAAGAGTAACTAAATGCTAATAAAATAGCTAACAATTGAACCAATCATTCTACTAATATTTCTTCGTCTTCATTAAGAATATTCTATCATGAACTTCTTCATAATTCTATGAATCAAATACACAAGGAATTAATCAAACCCAGCAATATCATAAGTCACAATTATGGAATTCAAGCAAGGAAAACATGTAAAGAATTCAACAAAGAAACAAGCATGAGTCTATTTGTGGGTAGGGCTTCCAATTGCCAAGACTCTACTCAATTTCTTACCTTGAAGTTTTAACGCGCATTCGTACTTAATATTTTATCCTTCTTTTTCCTTTTCAGCACCTGAAGAATCTCAATCTACCCTTAATCGATGAATGACTCCAAAGTAGGATAAATTCTTCGTTGAAGCAGTAGGCAAGACAAGAGAAATTCCTCACTGGAAGAAACCGCAACACCAATTTATCCTCTCATCACAAACCCCCCCCTGCCCTCATCGATTCTTCGGTTGAAGACAAACTCCCAGCCCTTAACCTCATTTCTCACCTTCTCCTTTGCTCTCTGCATCCACTCTCTCCCTCTTCCTTTTCTGGACTCACTCACCCTCTCTCTTAAACTCACTCTGTCACTCCCTCCTTCTCTCATAATCTCATTCTGTCGATGACACTCCTCCAGAAGACAAGGGAAAAAGATCCCTTTTTCTAAACAAATCACCCGACATCATCCCTCCTTTTCCTTACCTTTCCAGAGTGTTCAACACTCAAAATTCAATGCCCATTCCTTCACTTTCAGCGTACAATGCAACTAAAAAGGAGGGGAAACATGGAAAATTTGCCTTGACAACAGACGGCTCAAACCGAATTAGCCAAACCAGATTCAGTCATACCCGGGTCGGAGCACTCGAGTCGAAGCCCAACCACAAACGACCCGAGACTGGAAACCGCAGCCTCACCGTCGCTAGACCCCGCCGTCGCCATTCCATTGACGCCAAATACCAAAAATCGAAAGCACACCAGAAAAATCGTAACATACCTCGATTTGGACCTGTGTCAAACCATTCGCGAAGCTGTACTCCGAGCCCTAGCCGCAACTCACCTCTTCGTTCTGCCAACCGACATTTGCCCACACGCCGGACAGCGTCATTACCGTGAGCCCGCACGCTCAAGCTCCCTCTCCTGACACGTCTCTCTTGTCCTCAAGCTCTCTCGCAACCTCCCTCTCTCGGGCTCTCTTTGTTCTTCGTCGCGGGAATGGCCAAGGGCCAAATTCCCTTTCCTTTGTTTTCCAGACAAACCAATGGCGTGAACCAAACCAACATAAGGCATCCTGAACCAGTTCTTCTATTGAGCCGGTTCACTCTTTCAAATCACCACTAAATTTTCCCTTTATTTCAATCTTCACTTAATATTAATTAATCTCCTCTAAAATTATATTTTACATCTTAATTTTAATCACTCTCTTTCCATTTTAAATAAAAAAACAAGGCTACTTGATTTAATTCGGACCGAGCCGAACCAAACCGGTTCAATTAATATTTCTCCTTCAGAATTGTGTTTGCGGATGGGAGATGGCGTCTGCACCCTTCCTCAGGCTCGTCCACAAGTATATTGGGATGAGAATTCTCATCCTCATTCGTCCCAAACATTTTAATAAATAAATCAATATGTGCGCGGACGAGAGATCACGTCCGCTAGTTGCCTCCTCTATCGTCCGCAAATGCGTAGGGGACAGTTAGGACGCAAAATCTCGTCCTCAAGCGTCCCAACTCCAATTCCTTCCATTTTTATTTAATTTTTCTTAAATAAATTTACACCAACTAATTCCCAATTATTTATGTGATATACTTTCAATAAATGTCATCCCGTAATACAATGTATTTATTTTTACGAAATTCATAATATTAATAAAGACGAGGAAAGTATCGGGGTATGTCCTTGGTAATATCCCGATAAATATCCATATAATCTCGATACATATAATTACTTTTCCAATTATCCTTATTAAATTATATTATAAAAGTCGGGATATTATAGATTACTCTATTAAAATTTCATATTCAAACTCGCCATCCACTCTAAGTTACAGACATAGTAACAAGCTACTTGGAAAATTATAGATTCAATAACAGGTTGCGGACTTTCACTAACACATGCACACTTCCAATATTTCGATTCCAAAATCAATCAATCAGGCACCAATATCTCAAGGAAACTTCAAATCAACCAAATATAGGAAAATACTCACCAAATAGCACAGTAAAAGTGAAGAACAAAATGGAAACACCAACAAGGTTTACAACACCTCAAACTTCTGAAGGATGCGACTGATTCAAATCTCTCAAGGAAAGAGCACTCCTTCTTCACTTTTTCCATGATTTTCTAACTCCACACACAAGGGATACCTCCCAAAAGAAGATGCTAGAAGAGCTAGCTCAAACCTCCTCTCTAAGACCATGCAAGAACGAGTGAGAGGAGGAGCTTTGGTGTTAGGGTTTGCGGTGAAGCAAGAACCGAGCATCGAGGTTTTGAGAGAAATCCTTCTCACGAGGTTGCAACAGGAAAAATGAGTTCTAAACTACCATTAGGGTTTCATTAGGGAAGGATAAATACTTTACTAATGAGAAATAAAATGAAATTATAGAAACACCCTTGAGTTCACAAAAATTGGGCATGAGGGCTCGACTAACATGCTAGTCGAGCACCTCAAATCAAAACAAATTCAAATAACCTAAAACTAATCAAAATGTAATCCAACCAACAATAGTAGGTTCAACAACATCTAATTGAACACGAAAAATTAGAAATTAAACATATCTTCCTCCAAATGGCCTAATTGGTCTCGGCCAAAGTGTGATCATCAAAACCATGCAAGAAAGGTCCTAGCTGAGGGCAAATGTCTAGTGGCTAAGTGAACACTTGTCTAGTAGTCTCTTTATCACTTTGAATTGATTCATCTTCAACATCATTTAGTTTAATTTTCCCTACAAAATAAACATAGGTTAGAAAAACAATGAGTCCTTAGGCTCGGGTTCAGGTGGAAGGTTTTTAGGGTGCATCAGGTGCTCTAAAAGGTGCTTTTGCAAGTCTAATAAATCCTTCCTTAAGTAGGTCATCTAAGTGTTTTCTTAACTCTGCAAGTTTTGATGGAGCTATTCTGTAAGGTGCCTTTTGTAGGGTGTTTAGTCCCTGACATCAATTCAATTTGGAGATCGATGTGTCTGCCTAGAGACAGTGATTTTGGTAAACATTCAAACATAGTATTTAGTACTTTTACAATACTTACAAAAATTTCTAATGGTACTACTTCCCCATTTTCTTTATCAGTGACTAAAGACACAATGATATAGGTCAAATCTTGGTGTTTCAGTCCTTTCTTGAATTGCATTGTAGACATCATCTTTATGTTGCTGGTGTTTGGTTGCTTAAGGATTGCAAGGACAATTGTCGGGTTGTTCCTTGTAATCACCAAACATTTAGCCGAGGGGATAGGGTTGATTTTATGTTCCATCAAGAATTTCATCCCTAGGATAGTATTGAAGAAATCCATCTGTGCCAAGACAAAATCAACTGGCCTCATCCCTAAGCTAAATTTGAGTGGAGCTCTTCTTGCAACCTCAATTACTTGTATTGCTTTTGCATTGACTATCTTCATCTTACCTGTATTCTTTTCAAGCTTTAAGCCTAGACAGCGAGCTTCCCTTACTATAATAAAATTATGAGTGTCCCCCAAGTCTATCATAATACTTTTAATAGCTTATTATTGATAACAAACTCCACATAAATTAAACCTTTATTAGGGATATTTCTAAACTCTTTCATCTGTTGTTGAACTACTGAAACAAAATTCATTGTCCCAACTTATGTGGGATCTTTTTCAAAAACACCTTCAGTCGAGTTGTCATTAAGAATTGAAGCTTGTAGGGCCATTAGTGCTAATCTATGTAGACATTTAGCAACTCGATGAGGTCCATTGCATAAGAAATAAGACATAGGTCTATTCATGGGTCATTGATTACTAGTTCATTTTGACACCTCTTAGCCCTCCCTTGGGACATATGACTTTCTTTTCGTAGTGCCTACATTTAGTTTATGTGACTTTGTATAGTTTGAAATGTTGAGTGGGTTCTTCCTATGGCTAGGACTCTTGCTAGCATAATCAAATAATTGTCTGCTAGAGCGAGGGCACTCGAGAGCCTTTGCACTCTCTGTTCATATAGTTTTGCCCTAGACCAGGGTTTTAGTTCTTCAATAAAAATGAAAATCTTATCTTTTTCGGACATGTCTTGTATAATAAGCATGTGGTCTGAGAACTATTTAACATATTCACGAATACTGCCAGTCTGCTTTAGTTCTCGCAGTACCCGACAAGTATTAAATTCAATATTTTCAAGAAAGAATTGATCATTTAGTTGTCTCTTGAGATCTTCCCATGTATCGATCCTACAATCACCATTACAAATGTCGTTGTATTTGGATCTCCATCAGAGTTTTGCATCCCTAATAAGATACATTGTGGCCAAGGTTACTTTTGATTCTTCGTCAATTCTGGTTGCTGCTCCATATCAAAAATGAAATTCCCTATTTCTTTAGCATTGCACGCCCCCAAACCAACCCCAAAAAAGGATTTTGGTTATGAGATTTTCACTCATTTAAATTATGTTATGCTTAGAGCTTGAAATTGACTTCCCATTGCAATCATAGTTAGGTTCAATTTTATGTTTATCTCCACAATCTCAACTTTGAGAGAGTCGAACATTGTTTTGAAATCTTCTTTTAGGTAGTTCACTGCTTTTGATAATCGGGTATAAGCTTGGACCATCTCGTCGACGCGATGTAGGACCCTGATTATAGCACTCGTGGAACTCTCTCCATTGTCCACCTCTTTTCCTTATTTTGTTGGGATTCAAAGTTCTCTACCCAATCCATCAGCTCTTGGACCAAGTTGGCGTCTATTCTGCTGTGTACAACAGTAATCTCAACAGTAATCTCAACAGGAAATTCAAACATTTCCTTCATTTGTTCCTCTATAAATCAAATGTTATAAATCAAATGTTATAAATCAAATGTTATCCATAATTTTTCGTAGATATCTCATCACTTCTTCTAGTTCAACTAAGTGCTCGAGTTGGTCTTGCGATGGGTTTGCTTTCTCCATCATATTCTTTTTTGGCATGATTTCTTCTAGTTTGAGCAAACCTTGCTCTGATACCAATTGTCATGGTCCTACTTTTGAAGGACTAGAAAGGAATTGTTTGACACTTGTCATCTCATGAAGTCTAATGCATATCATGGTTTGTATAAGACTTGATCTTGTTAGTGTACTTGGCATAATTAGTGGGTTCGTGTTGAATCCTGAGACATCTTGTTATGAAGGTGTCAAGGGGGTGTTAAGATATATTAATAATTCTCTAGATGTAGGATTAGAATCAAGAGGAAATTCTGCTCCATCTTAAGTTGTCTAAGGTTTTGTGGATTCTAATTATGGAGGATGTTAGGACTTTATAAAGTCCATTACTAGTTATTGACTTCCCAGTCTTTGGGAGTGCCATTAGTTAGAGAGATCTTTCCTCTATCTAGTTGCTGCCTTGGCAGATATTGAGGCTGAATACATAGTTGTCACTAAGGCCGTGAAAAAAGAGGGTTTATGACTTCAAGGCCTTATGAAAGAACTTCTTCAAAAACAAAATCAAATAATGGAGGAGCTATACATTTGTCTAAACACCTAATTTTCTATGAACAATCCAAACATGTTGATATCAAACCTAACACCTAGTGTTTTTTTTTTATGAACGATCCATACATATTGATATCAAGCCTCATTTTGTTAAGGATATGTTAGCAATGGGGAGAAAATTCCTCTTTTAGTAGAAAATCCCTTCCACATGTTGACCAAGCCAATTCCTAGTTGACAAAGTTGATTATTACCTAGAATTACTTCCTAAAACTATTCTTTTTCTTTTTATTTTAAAACTTAAATGTAATATTAATGTGAATGATTTACTGTGTGCCACTAAATTAGTATTTTCAACCTAATATCTTTGTTTATGGTCACTTTGATCAAATAATGGTAAATTTTAAAGATTTGTTTAACTTAAATTCTTGACCATCGCCCACTATAGTAACGGGCTGAGCGGGCGGGCTGGCTCCTCTAGCCCGACTCACATCAATCTTTGACTCAATTTATTTAACCAAAGAAATTATACCATAGAGAGAGATAGAGGCTCATTCATTGAGTAGTTGAAGAGAGAGAGAGATTCATTACTCCATTTGACATCTCTAAACGGTCATTACTGATCCAACGGTTCAAGGTCAAAAAACCTAAATTACAAGGCCCGTTCAAATAAAGCCCATTTACCAGTCGCCGTGCTCTAAACGCACTTGCATGTGCATAAGGGCACGTGCGCACCGTGCCCGAAGAGCTCGGCTATAAAATATTTTTTCCTTGTACTAATTTAGTCGGCCGTTCGGTTTGGAGATCGTGTTTGCCTCGCTTTTCTTTGAAAGATACGAAGACCTTCCACCTCTCTACAGGCGCCGTTTCCGGCCGTCTTTACCGTCACTTTCCCGGCGAGCTTCCGATCTCATCTGGTGTTTTGATCTCCTTTGAAGCTGTTAGCGATGTCGGTCAGTGAAATCTGTTTCTTGTAACGTCATTTCCCCTTTCCCTTCTCATTATGCATTTGTATGTATTGGGACTGTTTCCTTTTTTGATATTTCGATTTTATTTTAGAAGTTCGTGATTTGGACGGCGTTTTCGTGTCACTAATTGGCTGTTTAATCAGCTGTGCACTGTTTTCTTGATTTTGATTCTATATGTTTTACTTTTTCTTTGTGAGCACGATTTGTCATTTTAATTTTTTAATCATTGACAATTCGAAATTATTTCTGTTTCTGCCGATAGGTCATTATTTATTCGAACTGACCATTGATTTACCAAAAATTGTACACAAAGTTGTATGGCGATTTGATCTGTGTTACGGTATTGCCAAGAAATCAGAGAAAAATAACAAGTCGTATTGATAATAAGAGAGCAAAAGTTACAAGGAAAAGAAAGTTACAAAAAGAAAAGATAACAGAGAAAGAAGAAGAAAGAACAAGGAGGAAGAAGAAGAGAGCTCTAGTAGAGAAGAAAAAAGAGACTAGAGAAAAAGGGAGATTAGAGAGAGAGAGAGATGGAATACAGAATGGTTCGCAACTTCATTGACCGACCCGCCTACTTTGCCCTAATCCCCTTATAAACTAATTGGTATATACCCAATCTGCCCTTATGCTGGAGTACAATAACAGAAGTGCCACATAAGCAATAACTTGCTCTATCATAACAATCCACCCCCTTACAACATACTTGTCCCCAAGTATATAACATTTTGGCAAAATCATCAACTCTTCCTTGCATATTACTATAGAATCTGGATCAACATCAACAATCCCATTTAAGGGAGCGATGCTAGCCATGCTGCCATATAAGGAGATCCCAATATAGAAAAGAATTGATAGTGGGTTGTAGTTCTTATATTCTGATGTCGATTTCAAATAGTTGGTTATTACTTCTCCCTTGCTTAGTTGCCTCGTCAATTGATGAGAAGGGTGGATACTGTCTTTCTTCATTGGCACCAATGTATTCATTGTGATTTGAACTAGAGATGTAGTTTCTATGAAATTCGCCATTGTTGTATCAATTTGTATTTGGTCATTGTGGTCTAGTATAGACACATCTTTTATGACTTCACCAATTATCTTAAGAGAGTTATTCTCCCATTCGTTGAATTTGTTCCAAAAGCCATTGATGGTTTGATAAAATGTTCCTTCCACAAGCTTAATCTCTCTACCAAATGTTTCTAGATAATCCATACTAAAGTCCATCGTTTTAACCATCATTTTATCTCCCTTAGCATAGATTCCCATCAATCCTTTAGCCTGCCTATTTCCATCAACATTTGATCGAATGTCATCGCCATTTGTGTTTCTAGTGTGACCAAGGACATATTCAACTTCTTCTAGTCGCCATCCAAGTATTTTAACACCCTGCTGCTGTTGGAGAATCCAATCCTTATAAACTAGTTGTTTTCGTTTGCTAAATGCATGTGGGCGAGCAAATTGTAAATTCCTTCTTGCTGCTTCAAAATGATTCAACCGGAGAAGAAGTAATGACTGTCTATCATCTAATGTTTTACAATTCTCAATATGCTAACATACAAGTGCACGAAGCCGTGATGTTGCCATTTTCTCTTCAAACATTTCAGTAGCGTTGTCGAGATCCTCCATTGATTTGGTGAAAGAACTTGAAAGATCTGCATACAGATTAACCATCCTTCTGACAATATTATTTAGCTCTCTGAGCAAACCCACATTTCTCCCCAAATTGTCTGCAATATTGGAAACCTGGTGTTGATTGATCTCATTGATTAGTAGTCTATTATGATCTAAAATATCTTGGAGTTGTACACAGCTCTTCTGAATTTTTTTCAACAACTTGCACTTTCTATCATCTTTGCAATATAATGATCTCTCCTCATATATCCATTCCAGAGGGACAACAAACAAAATTACAGAACTCATCTACTTATAAAATTCTAGCTTGTCATCCTTAATGTAGTCTAACCAAACCAAACCAACATGAAAATAGAAATCACCTAGTGAAGCAGTAGCTGAATACAATTTGGATAGTTTTCCTCTTTCCACTTGAAGCCAAGATTGTGGATTAAAATCTGTCACCTGTACATATGTCCCAAATCCTGCATGCTTGGTGAATGAATCATTTTCTTCACCTTCATCACACAAAACATCCCTAAGCAAATTAAAATAATGTAGTTTTTTCCATGTCCACCTATAGTTCAAAATCTTACGAATTAATATATTCGCGGAAACATCAACAATATCAAGAGAATCAGAGGTCCAAATTTTAGCTGAGTAAGATTGAAGCACCATAACATGCACAAAAATTCTTTGAACAAGACCAATAACCTTACGTTTGCCGAACTTAGATTCATCCCCAGCTACTACATCCATTAGCACTTCTTTGTGACATAAATTTCTACTAACTATTATATCCACAGAAAAATCAACACTATCAATAGCTAGAGCAAAGTAATTTTGGACTAGACCTGAGTTGCCTGTGAAAGAAACTAGAGAAATGTGAGTGACATCTTCTTTAGTAAAATTTGCTAGAGTAAGCGAGCACACCCCTTCTGAAGCCACTGGTTGTACCACTGCTCGCTCAGCTTGGAAATCCACATTTACTTTCTGATCATCCACTTTATGGTCTCCACAGTATTCCTCAATGGCCTCTAGGTTGCCTAATCCTTTTTTAGTCTCAGTACTGAATCGATACAAAGTATCGTCCTCAGCCATGAATAGTTGATGTTGACTAATGGCGGCTATCATTGCGTCCAATTTGGCTGAAATATTCTGTTCCAATTTCTAAAACGAATTTTCCAATCTCTGAAACGAATTATCCAGTCGTTTGATAATTTCATCGTGAGATTTTGAGCGTGTTTCCGTCATAAGAATCAGTGGCTCTGATACCAATTGTTACGGTATTGTCAGGAAATCAGAGAAAAATAAAAAGTCGTATTGATAATAAGAGAGCAAAAGTTACAAGGAAAAGAAAGTTACAGAAAGAGAAGATAACAGAGGAAGAAGAAGAAAGAACAAGGAGGAAGAAGAAGAGAGTTCTAGTAGAGAAGAGAAAAAGAGACTAGAGAAAAAGGGAGATTAGAGAGAGGGAAAACAGAATGGTTCACAACTTCATTGACCGACCCGCCTACTTTGCCCTAATCCCCTTATAAACTAATTGGTATATACCCAATCTGCCCTCATGCTGGAGTACAATTACAGAAGTGCCACATAAGCAATAACTTGCTCTATCATAAAAATCTGTGTTCAATTTTCCTATTTTTTGGCTTTTACTGTTACTCAAATAAACTTACTTGGTTTTACCTATTAGCTTGTCCATTGGGTTAGTTCTTCAAGAGATTATTCTACCTCATTTATACTGAACAACTGTTTATCTATCGGGATAAAGATATCCTGTTTCCTCTTCCTTTCTTTTGATAGCCAATTTATCTGATGTTAGATACTAGTGTTTTTTTCTTAGAACTCCGTATTATAGTTGAAGTATCATTTTTTTTTTTTTTGATGAGTTCATTGAACCTTGTTCACAATTTCATGTTTCTTTGTAAATTTAGGGATAGCAGCAATCATTTTATTTTTTCTGTAAAATTTCACCTAAATAATGTCATTATTATTCTGAATGGCACATAATTTTATTCACACTGAAGGTAAAAACTGTCAAAGTTAGCAATGTGTCCTTGGGAGCATCTGAACGGGATATTAAGGAATTTTTTTCTTTTTCTGGTGATATCGAATATCTTGAAATGCAGAGGTAGGCTAATTTACTTTTCTTATGCCCTATATCCTGCCATGTTTTGTTTGTGCGGAGTGGTCCAACTTCTGTTTTGTCAAACTAATGTTATGATCAATATGTGCATGTACAGTGACACTGAACGATCTCAAATAGCATATGTCACCTTTAAAGACACACAAGGTGCAGAGACTGCTGTTCTTCTATCTGTGAGTATAAAGTATTAGCTTATAATGGATGACAATAATATTTCCAGTTTCCATTTGAATCATTTTGCATTGTATTTTTTTTTCTGTTAAATGATACATTTCAGTTTCTTGTGTCCATGTTCTTTGGAAGAAAGTTAATTTGCTATCTTATGAGGCAAAGCTGAAGGGAAAAGTTCTTAGTTCATATGCACTTAAACTTGTCACAGTTTTATGGGACTTTGTCAAAACCATTTATAATATATATATATATATATATATATATATATATATATATTTGTGTTTTGTGTGTGTCTTATTAAGATTCAGCTGATGGGGGGGACTGCCTTTGCCCGGCCCTTATATTAAATTATGGAATGGATAGAGAAGCATGTTAGTTAATTGATATTTAAAGAGGGCAGTGCTCACATTACTAATAGAACCATAGGCGTGTAAAATGAAGAAATTCCAAAACAAAAGTTCACAATTTGTAAAACATTAACAATATATGGGAGATCCTACATACATGTTTTTGTTGGTCTTGTTTTTTTTTTCTTGAAATATACATAATTTTTTCCACTGGATTGTGCATTTTGTGTCATTGCTCTTCGCCCATCTTATATTTTTCTTGATCTTAATCATATGTACCAATGAATTTCCTGTCATGAGAATCTGTTCACTCAATTTTGGTTGTGATTACTGAGCTAACAAGCTAATCTTGATTGTCTTACTGCTTTTTAACTTTGTACTGTGCTCTTGAAGAGCTCAACTCTTAGAATTGACTGGAATATCTTGATGTCGATTGATCAGGATATATGTAGTGCCGATGTAATTTGTTTGATTGATTGTTTTGCAATTTTCAACATTTCAAAGTTGTCAAAAGGAGAAGGAAGATTGATGAACTAGCCTGATTAATTTTCGAAGATGTCAAAAGCAAATGGAAAATTAATCACTTTTCTTGTGAAAACAATTTAGACAACCCGTCTAAAATAACCCTCCTCAATTATTTACTGCAATAGTTTCCTTAATTTATTTCATTAATTACTTTTACTATTTCATCATTTGCATTCTAATTTGCTCAACATCAAAATTTTCAGTATAAGTTTGCGAAAGCTATTAACCATATAATTATTATCCTATTTAAATTCACAAATCTGAAGTCAACACATTTATTCTGATCCAGTAATGAAAAAACTAATAGTCAACAACATTTAACATCAAACAATCTCATTCTAAATCCTTATACCAAGTATTGAAAAATATTATGTTCACAAAGCATCACTAGAGCAAACTAAACCCTCAAATTGAATAGTTTATAATTCAAAATACTTGGCATAATAAACCGTCAAAGTACAATTAGTAATCCAACTTTAAAGAGTAGTTATTTCAAGTAGTCGAGAGATAGCATTACCCAGAAGGGTCCTATCTTAATCCTTTGATCTCACTCTCATTTTCATTTCCTTTGCCTGCATATTTTTAGTGAAGAAGTTTTAGATGGACGAAATTTTTACTCAAATAGAAATTCATCTCTATTAATAAGCTAATAGTGAGATAAAAATTTCAGTAACCAAATTAAATGCTCGCTTATACCTGAGTAGAGCGATTAATAACTGCGTTTATTAGTTTATCTTTATTTTTTTCCTTTATACCCATTGAGTTTTCTTAGCATATGGTGGTTTCTTGTCCTTTTTCTGCATTGTGCATTACTAGTGTCATGTAGGGGGTTACATTGCCTGTCTATATACCTATATTTGCATAGATCATGATCTCCTTCATGCATACCTTACCTTGTATCATGTATTCGGTGTGTCTCAGAGCCTATTTCACTCGAGGAAAACCCAAAACAACCTGCTTAGATTTGTCTCAAAAATCCATTTGGATCCCCTTAGCGTTTTAACCTTTGTTCAGTCCCATTATTATTAGACTATTGCTATAGCGGATAATGATATGTGCCAAATAAATATATTGATGTTTGATGAAGAGCAGGCCTGTTTGGTTTCACTGAATGATGTGTTTTTGGTTGCTATTATTTAGCACACATACGTATTTTAAACCTCATTCTTTGGCAGGGAGCCACTATAGTGGATCTGTCTGTGACAATAGCTTTGTGTCCATATTACGAGCTCCCACCCCTCCCCGTAGTGACCCCTGTAAGTCTAATTGAGGATTTGATTTATCAGTTAGTGCACGTTTTTACAGCACTATTTTGCTTTGTCAACTGGTTCAATCTTCGCAGACAACTGAAGAAAGAATTCCTAGTGGTGCGGAATCTGCATTTCGTAAGGCAGAGGATGTGGTTAGTGGCATGCTTGCTAAAGGTTTCATTTTAGGCAAAGATGCTGTTAACAAGGCCAAGTCTTTTGATGAGAAACACCAGTTTACGTCAACAGCTACAGCTAAAGTTGTTTCCTTTGACAAAAAAATTGGTTTTACTGAGAAAATAAGTGCTGGCCGCTCTGCTGTGAGTGACAAAGTCCGTGAAGTGGATCAAAAATTTCAGGTCTCTGAGAAGACTAAATCAGCACTTGCAGTTGCCGAGGAGAAAGTCAGTACTGCAGGATCTGCTCTGATGAAGAACAGATACGTTTTAACTGGGACTTCGTGGGTAACTGGTGCTTTCAATCGAGTTACCAAAGCAGCTGTGGAAGCAGGCGAAAAAACAAAGGACAAAGAAGATATCTATGAAGAGGAACAGAAAAAGAAGGTGGCTGAGGACTTTGCTCAAGTTCATCTTTCGGAGTCTCCAAAAGCATCAGCCCCAACCGAGCATCAGCCATCGAAGCCTCCACCTGCTCAATATTTGATCCTTTGAATTTACATTTCTCTGTAAATACCCTTGTTTGAACTTTCAATGCTGCTGCCTTTATTACTTTCTTATTTTAGGGTGGAATTGATAAGTCAGAACAGATTTCCCTGATTTAGGAAAATGATTACATTTGTATCTTTACTATTACTAAGT
The DNA here is from genome assembly GCA_022433065.1 of Begonia loranthoides. Taxonomy (NCBI): domain Eukaryota; kingdom Viridiplantae; phylum Streptophyta; class Magnoliopsida; order Cucurbitales; family Begoniaceae; genus Begonia; species Begonia loranthoides. The sequence continues at coordinate 13,631,456 of CM039486.1, read as the reverse complement.
GCCAATAAACTTAGCATGTGATGATGCTATTGATTACATTTCTTCGAGTATTACTTGAATACAACTTTTTATTTAGAGTGTAAGTGGACAAGTGGAATAGTGAAAGTTCTTGTCGTGTCAAGTATAGAATCATTGTGCATAAAAAGTAGTAGGTGGGTGGTGCGGTGCTGCTCCATCCTCTTCACGTGTTGGACTTAATTGCTTTTTTATAAATTCATTTTTCATTTTTGGATACAATAATATTTAGCGTTTGGGATTATTGAACTATAAATTTGTGTTGTTCGAGAGTAATAATAATAATAAATTAAAAGAGCGTAAACAACAAATCATTCACTTCTGGTTTACCACCTTTACCATGCTTAGAAACAAGTAGATTTCATATGAATTATGGGAAGAAGAATGAACAGCTACTGGAAGAGATGATAATATTTTTATGATAAATACAAATGTAGTATTTAAATTCAAACACTGTCAATTCTAATCTAACAAGAACACCCATCTATGAAAACTTGAGCATCGCTGCACCTAAACTTTAATTTTATCTTCTTATGAATAAAAATTATTCATTTATTAGTATAAATATTATATTCTTTTTAATATTTGTAAGATATTGTAATTATTTTTTCAATAAATAAATAAAGGGTATTTATCAAAATAACCCTTCAACTATAAGATTAGTGATAAACTAATTTTTAAATTATTTTTATTAACAAACCAACTCTTAAAATATCTTTTTTTTTTTTTTAACAAACCAACTCTTCTCAGGCGTTTGCGGTTTGACTGCGGGCGTTCGCAGCCAAAATTGGTCTTAGAACTGAGCATCCACATTCATGACTAGGTGTTTGCAGGCTTGGGACCGGGCATTCTCGTTCATGTTTCGGCGTCCATAGCCAAATTTGGACTCAGAACGGAGCGTTCGCGTTCATGTCTGGGTGTTCGCAACCAAAATTAGAGATTAATTTTGGCCGCTGATGCCAAAGTCGAATTGCGGACACTTGGGAAGGGTTTGATTTGTCATATGATAATAGTTTAAAGGTTAATTTATTAACAAAAATAGTTTAAAACTCAGTTTGTCACTAATTCTATAATTAAAGGGTTATTTTAACAATTACCCATAAATAAATGAGAGAGTAAAATATAATATTATAATATAAAATTACATAATGAAAATCTATCTACATATCTACCTCCATAGATAAAAAGGGAGTGTCTTTTATTTTCTAATAACCATTTAATTGATTCAAATTTGGTTAATTACTAATTAGCCATCACCACTACAACACCATGCTTTTCATAAAGTTTTTTTTTAAATGTGTTTGACTTGTTATTAAAATCAAAACGTAGTGGAAGACTTTTCTTTAAATTAAAAGATCTATTCATACCATTCAAAACATACCAAACATATTTTACAAAACACTATCTCAAACTATTTTGTTAAACATTACGGAAACAATATTTTAAGATGTTTATACAAAACGATGTGAGTCATAACCCATTGGTCAAAATTACCACGCAATACAAGTGTTCAATGTATCTATGCTTCTTTAGCTGTAGTTCCACTATCAATAGTTGACATTCACTTCATTTAGGTCACACTTCTCATCTACATCACAAGATTTATCTATGAGATTAATACTCAGTAAGAAATAAAACAGACTATTAACAATGATATGCTTATGTTATGCAATTTTACAAAATATGCATTTTTCGTTCAATCTTTCTTTTTTGTTACATAATAGTCTAGCTGCTAGGGTACATCAGTCCAAGGAAGAGTAACACCATTTGTTCCTCCTTTTTTGGGATAGTCAACTCAAATCCCATTACCCATAATATCTATTTACGTTTATTCAGTTCATTTTTAGTTTGTCAATTACAAACATATACATGAAACTATTTTTGCATACTTTCTTGTAAACCATGATGCACATGAAATGTGCGCATGAACGTAACAATGCATAACTTTTTTTTTAAACCTCCTATAGCATGTTAATGTATCACATTTCCTTATCTGTCAAAGCATGTCAATATTAAAAAACTAATTGATCATAATAACATCCTTATATAACACAATAAATCAAACAAGTCACAATCATTAATACTACACCCAATATTTCAATACATGTCAAAATCCTACCTAACAAACAATGTCACCAATAAATTCAAAATATCTTGTGATGTATGCCAAAAGAGCAAAGAACATTCACTATCTTTTACCTTTGATCTTAAGGCAATCACAACAACTTAATTATAATACTCGGAATAATTGTATGTTTTAATATAAATAATCGTTTGCAATGTGTTTGCAATTTAATCGTTTGCAATGTCCACAGAAGCTTCCTTTCCACTTCACTGTTCACAAATATCTGCTTCCTCCCAAATTAATGTGAGCTCTCCACATGGCCATCATTCTCTCTAGGGACACCCTTCTCCATTCGTTTCTGCTTCCTCTTTAAATCGTGTATGTTGTGCACATGATTCCTTATGATTTTAGTGGATATATGCTTACATTGTTTGCCAATCACAATCTGTCACGTACCTCATTTCACAGAATCCACTCAAATTTGCTGACACCAACGTTTCTGCCACAGACATCCACTCACATTGACTGCCAATGACAATCCACCATGTACCTTGTTTCACAGATTCCACCTCAAATCCACGGACACCAACACTTCCACGGACATCCATGCTTCCGTAGCAGATATCTAATCACTCTACATATTATGCCAAAATTAACGTATATGCTACCTCTTTACCTTCTGTCTTTCTAGTTTTCTCCTTACACATTGCCTCTCCCTTAATCAATAAATAGCAATGGTGAGGAGAGAAACATACGCCAATCGATTTGATTCCGCTTGTGATCTTCTAACTTCTTGTTCGTTTTGCCACTTTTTCCTTCTTCATTCTCTTATTTCTTTCTCTATCTATCTATCTATCTGTAAACGCAGTGGGTTGTCCTCATAAATATGGTGTTTTTTGTTGTTCTTCTTTAAAATTCATAACAAGTTTTGTTCTTTCCTCTCCTCATCCTCATGTTGTTACTTTTATTAGTTAGCTCTTTGATTTTTTACTTTGCATGTTATTGCATTTTATCTAATTCTTTTTATTTGTCTTAAAGTTGGCCTCAAATCATATCAATGATATAATACACCGATTTTTCCGTAATGAAATTAATAAAAATAATTGGACATAATTGGATAATTAAATATTTATTTAATGAAAAATTTAATTAAAAATTATTTGGATAATTATTGAAGATTTAATTGATAGAACTTAATTTGGAAAACCGAATCAAAAAAATTAAATTGGACCGATAAATATCATCAAGCAAAAATTCAGAATAGGTCGAGAATTGAAATTAAGTTTAAATTAATTGTTAAAGGAAGAATTTGATTTAAATTAAAGATGAATTATTAAATAGGGAGTTAATTAATTAAAGGGAGATATAAGGGTTGAACCGGTTCGATTCACGCTAGGTCAGCTCGGTCCAGTTGAAAGAAGAGAGAAGAGATAAGTTGGTTGGTTTCTTTTTTTTTTAGAAAAGAAGAATTGGGGGAGATTGAGAAGAAGAACCACGAAAGAGAGAGAGGGGTGAAGAGAGAGCCGAGAGGGAGAAAGGAAATCGGGTGACAGGCGAGACGACGAGCGAGACGACGAGCGACGATGGCTCGGGTTCGGCGTGCGCGAGAGTGAGTCAGCGATGTCACGAGACGTCGCCGACGTGAGTTATGCTCGCGACTCGGCAAACCGTGGGTTGCCGCGGCTAGGGCATAGGTTTGGACGAAATCGGGAAGGGTGAACTGAGCGATCGAGCTTCGGAGGTGGGTGTCATGGTTAGGCCTTGGCCCTTGGTGGGTTGCAAGCGGACCTGCAATACCACATTGGAAATGGGAAGGATTTGGGACTAGTGTATAAGTGGGTACCCATCCTTGCCTGTTGGACGCGTTTTGGCTTAGGGTTATGGGGCCATGGGCTGAGAACAAACCCGTGCGGGTCGTATGGGAGGCCCAAAGCCGACAATATCCAGCAACGAGGTAGTGCCCACTTGTAACAGTGGGGAAACGTGCATGCTTTATGACTTTCCCTCCCACTTTTGCTGCATAAGTCAAGACAATATGCAGAATCTAAGGAGGGAAACGTTGAAGGTTTCCGTAATTATCTACAGAAAGAAGAAAAAAAGGAGGAAATGTCTGCCTATAAATTGACGTGTTGAATTGAGGAGAGGGGGGCAAATTGAAAAAGGACAGAAGCTGCTCCAGAAAGGAAAATTCGACAGTGGGCAACTTCAGGTAAGAAATAAGATGTCAGTTGGCCAGTGGAGGCCCCATCACAGATTTTATATGATTGTTTGGTTTGGATTTTTGCCTTGAATAACTACTGTCAATGAATTGGATTACTTGCCTGAATATTTTCCTGAATACTTGCCTTGAATACTTGTTGATATGCCGAAGAAAGAAATATTGTCAATGATTGCTGTTATAAGAAATTGTTCACTGCCATAGTAGGAGGAAAGAATGGATAATACTATTTGATCATTATACTGTGATTTTATGAAATGTTCTCTGCTATGAATAAAGGAAATTTAATAATTCCAATGATAGATGGATGAAGGAATGAGATTATGTTCTGCCCTGTTGTTGACTGTAGGGTTGTGAGAAATTACCTATGTGACGTGTTGTGATTAGTCTATGTAAATTTTAGTGTGTTGGTAACTTGGAAGATGTCCGGGGAATTTATTGAGTTCTAGTTTGATCACTCCTTGCCCATTTGTTGGTCTGCTGGAATTTTTTTGTTTGTTGAACTTGCGGTGTGGTGATGCTCCTGTTAAGTGCTGGATAATACTTTTCTGGGAATATTATTCTACTATTTTTTGAATTATTCGGTTGTCTTGGATTGGCTACTAAAGCGTGAGGAAATGGACAGTGAGATGTTGAACAAGAAGAAATTACTTTGAAATATTAAACTGTAGTTTGTCTCTAATTGAATAACACTCTTATTGATCATGACCTGCACTTTACTATTGAATTGAGACTTCAGGATTATTCTGTTAAATTGATTAAATTGCTTCTGTGTCTTTGATTTAGGAGCCATAGTCATGCATAGTTGGAACGAATTAATTACCGTCACCTAGTCATGCATAGAGTATGGAGTTGGTTAAGCCATACCAAAAATGTATCCTATCTCTGATAAAGAAAGGAAATGTAAAGGAAAAGAAAGGAAAAGGAAATGATGAAAGGAAGTAAAGATAGGTTCTTTTCTGGATAACGACTGCATAAGCATGAGCATTAACATGCATTCTATTTCTTGCTGAGCATTAGGCTGATTTTCTTACCCATGATGCAGATGATAATATTGATGTCAATGCGGAGGAGGAGGCATTGCTGGTTGAGGTCTTGGATTATCAACCGGATTCGACCTGAAGGTTATGGCTCACAGAAATAATCGAATTGTTTTAAATAATGATTTTATTTCGGTAATATTTGGTAATAAAATGGACTTTTATTAAATAATGTTTTGAAATTATTCTGTTAATTTACTCTGATATGTTTTTATTGAACACGTTTTAAGAATAAAGAAAACGAAAAATTTTTATGACTGAAAATATAAGAAAATAAAAGGTTTTAAAAACGGGGGGCGTTACAGTTGGTATCAGAGCATAACCAGGTCAAACTCGGTTCTGTAGACTATTGATAACGCAAGACTCATCAGAAAATGCTCCTCTGACTGTAAGTAAAATTATTTAAATTGTGTTGTTTGTTTCGTTGTGTTGTTAGTTTAAATTACCTTGCTAATAGAAACAGTTAAATGAAATTTACTTCACTCGTATAATTAGTTAGTTTAAATAAAATAAATGAAAATAAAAATAATAAAAATAAATAAATAAATTTTACTAATAAATTTACGAAAAATTTATAAATTTCTTAAATTTACAAAATCAATCTATTAAAAACGAAATATGTAGGAATAAAATAACAAAGGAATAGAATAACGAATTAAAATGGAAGTGAGTGGGTCTATGAGAAAAGTGATAGCACTATATTTGGATGAAGATACTTCTTCCTTTGGATTAAGTAAGATAAACAGTGCTAGAATCATTTAGATTTTATCTGAAATAAGAGTAAAAGAAAAGTGAGAGAACCCAACCCATTTTTTATGAATTAGAGAAAAGAAGTAATGGAAAAAAAACTCTTACATAATCTATATTAAGTAAACAATTATAAGGGTTGTCTAAGTTAAAAATAATTAGATGAGAGAAAGAATGGACAAAAAGAACATTTGAGGATTTAAGACTAAAATGGATTTTGAAGACATAATTGGTCTGACTCAAAGAAGAATTGGAAAAGATCGCTTCCCCTAGCACGAATAACGAAGAAGCTAGTGAGCAAATAAATTGTTGGAATATTCAAAAATAATGAGGAACATCATTAAGAGTATTTTTGATCTATTAACAATAAAATTAGTAAATGTTGGGGGCAAGTAATTTCAAAGGCAAGTATAACATTGAACAAAATAAATTTAAGACAAGTGTATAAATGAATATTAAACAAATTAATTTTAAAAACAAAGAGACATCAAATAAAATAATTGTATAAAGAAACGTTGAACAAAATAATAAATCTTGGTCAAATATTGGTTCAACTACCATATGGAGACCATCAATCAGTTGACCAGTTTAAAGAAAACAAAGATTTCGACACCTAATAAAACTTATGGAAGAGGGTTGAACATGGAAACGATTGAGTGGTTGGGAGAAGTCAATGGAGAAGTTAATATCAACCCAACCGGTGATAAAGAATGGATAAAATTAGAAAGAACATGTCTACATATTCTAAAAGAGAAAATGAAAGAATAGCATGTGTCATGTTCATACTGATCAATGACACAAGATTTCAATAAGATAACCAAGGATGTGGATGGAATAACATAAGATGGAATCTAAGAGAATCTATTGCACAACAAGGATAAGGAAGCGGGAAATACTCGTTAAGGAATAAGTTCCAAAGTATGGACGCAAAGTTTGAGACCTGATGAAAAGTAATGAGTAAAAGATATACCACATTGTGCAAGGACTTAAGGAAGAGATTTATTGAGTTGTTGAGATATCTGGCATTCAAAGGGTGGCCTATGCAAAGATTGTATCAAAGACTCTTAACATCGAATGAGTAGAGGATCGATACTTGGCTTGATCTTATTAAATGTAGCAAGGTTGGTCGTTTTGCCAAATAACATCCAAAGGTGTAGTAATGAAAGGTACATTCTAGAAAACGATTAGGGTAAACTAAGAGAATTATGTATATGTAAAATTGATGTGGAGTTGTGATTTTGTTAGTAATGAATGTGAAAAAGTACTACGATTATTCCATTCTCTCATATGGAAAGTGAAAAGTGAATGAAGAAAGTCATTTGGCCTATTTCATATGATGTACGTAATCGTTACTAAGGAGTTAGGTCTGGTTGCCAGTGGATGAAATTTTACTAAACCATGTCGGATGACTAGAAATAAGAGGATGAAGGAAACAAGACGAAACAAGGATCTAAATGATGAAATTATGAAAGCGTCAACTTAAAATCTATGAAAAGAGAAAAGGAAATAGGATGATGGATTTTATAGAAGGTGGGGATATTAAAGTTAGATTCTAAGGTTGAATAAGACTGCTAAATTGAGGTTGGAAAGTCTATATGTGTAATTAGTTCCTTACTGCCTCTAAGTTGGATTTCAAATTGTTTTCCTGTAGACAGATGGATTTGGGAAACTGTTAGGTCTGAAGATTTTGATTTATGGATCCAAGGGATTCTCCTTATATAGAATGATACAATATGTGTTGAATTAAAGGATGAAAAATCTATTCTTAGGTAGCATACTACGTGATCATGCATACATTAAGAATTGACTCTGATTGGAAGTAAGAATTATATAATTTGGAATGTTTCAGTTCCCATTGTAAGTTGGAATTTGTCATATATAAAGGTTACTTGTAATATAACAAAGCATAAGTTTGAAGGTTTGAGGGTTGGTACTACAAATATATTGATTGGATTACCAAGATATTTTGTGTGATGAATTCTATTGATATTCTGAATCTGTTGCTAATGGATTCAATTGGTAAGACAAGTATGGAATGAGGATGCTAAAGATGAAACGATCAATAACTTAATGGAAGTACTGGAACGTTTGATTAAATTTATGGAACGGAGTAGAGAAATTGAAGAGCAGAGAAAATAAAGGATGATGGCTCGATTTAAGTACTAAATGTTCGACAACTTGAGCTGCCATATTTTGAAAAAGACATTTATGATCCCACAAACTTCGAAGGATGGTTTTGAATGGAAAGTATGTTTGTGTACAAACGGTGAAGTGTATTATGTGTACGCTTGACAGGTATCTAGTCACGAAATTCAAAGAGAGTAATACGAAAATAGTAAAATATATATATATATATATATAATCTCAACAGTTGATGAAAAGCCAACCTAAGGTAAGATGATCAAAGAAACTTCTCATTGATGCTGAGCTACAAACAAATAATCAACGTATTTAAGGTGATACATCGCTTCAAGGAGAAAATGTTGAATCTTCAAGGTCGTAGCGATGTCGAAGGCGAATTGTGTTATAAGATATTTTAGGGATTCGAAGTGATGTTTTAAATGTATTGTAAGATTGTCCGATTTTGGTTTAAGGAGTAGTAATTGGTGGAAATACATATATTTTCTATGATGGAGAAATGTAATATGTGGTATACATATCTTATGGTATCGTATGCGGAATCGGTAATTTGGTGTATGAGGACGTAAAGGATATAAAATGGGAATAATTGCGTAAGTTTTTCCCCTGATGTAACGGAAAAATAGGTAAGAAAGATGAATGGATGAATTTAGAAATGATTTCAATACCATGAAGTTGGTCATGTTGATACACATTATTTGTTATTAGGACGAAATTGGGAAAAATGCTTTTCTCTTGTAACAATTGTGGATGACGATAGAAGAATCTAGACATGTGATTTAGAGTTTTGATAAGTCATTGGATATTACAAATGCAGAATTGGAGAAATTCTTTGGAAGTTTTGTGAAAAATTGAGTGTTTTAAGCTATGAGCATTAATAGTTAAGTGCGTATGTTGAGCAAATTTTGAGGACGAAATTTATATAAGGAGAGAGGAATGTAATACCCTGATTTTTTCGTAATAGAATTAAGTAAAAATAATTGGACATAATTGGATAATTGAATGTTTATTTAATGAAAAATTTAATTGGAAATTATTTGGATAATCATTGAGGATTTAATTGATGGAAATTAATTTGGAAAACCGAATCAAAAAAATTAAATTGGACCGATAAATATCATCAAGCAAAAATTTGGAATAGATCGAGAATTAAAATTAAGTTTAAATTAATTGTTAAAGGAAGAATTTGATTTAAATTAAAGATGAATTATTAAATGGGGAGTTAATTAATTAAAGGGAGATATAAGGGTTGAACCGGTTTGGTTCGCGCTAGGTCGGCGCGGTCTGGTTGAAAGAAGAGAGAAGAGATAAGTTGGTTGGTTTTTTTTAGAAAAGAAGAATTGAGGGAGATGGAGAAGAACCACGAGAGAGAGAGAGGGGCAAATAGAGAGCCGAGAGGGAGAAAGGAAATCGGGCGACGGGCGAGATGACGAGCGTGCGCGAGAGTGAGTCGGCGATGTCACGAGACGTCGTCGGCGTGAGTGATGCTCGCGACTCGGCAAACCGCAGGTTGCCGCGGCTAGGGCATAGGTTTGGACGAAATCGGGAAGGGTGAACCGAGCGATCGAGCTTCGGAGGTGGGGAAACGTGCATGCTTTATGACTTTCCCTCCCACTTTTGCTGCATAAGTCAAAGACAATATGCAGAATCTAAGGAGGGAAACGTTGAAGGTTTCCCTAATTATCTGCAGAAAGAAGAAAAAAAGAGGAATTGTCTGCCTATAAATTGACGTGTTGAATTGAGGAGAGGGGGGCAAATTGAAAAAGGACAGAAGCTGCTCCAGAAAGGAAAATTCGACAGTGGGCAACTTCAGGTAAGAAATAAGATGTCAGTTGGCCAGAGGAGGCCCTGCATCACAGATTTTGTATGATTGTTTGGTTTGGATTTTTGCCTTGAATAACTACTGTCGATGAATTGGAATACTTGCCTGAATATTTGCCTGAATGCTTGCCTTGAATACTTGTTGATATGCCGAAGAAAGAAATATTGTCAATGATTGCTACTATAAGAAATTGTTCACTGCCATAGTAGGAGGAAAGAATGGATAATATTATTTGATCATTATACTGTGATGATTTTATGAAATGTTCTCTACTATGAATAAAGGAAATTTAATAATTCCAATGATAGATGGATGAAGGAATGAGATTATGTTCTGCCCTGTTGTTGACTGTAGGGTTGTGAGAAATTACCTATGTGACGTGTTGTGATTAGTCTATGTAAATTTTAGTGTGTTGGTTAACTTGGAAGATGTCCGGGGAATTTATTGAGTTCTGGTTTGATCACTCCTTGCCCATTTGTTGCTCTGCTGAGATTTTATTGTTTGTTGAACTTGCGGTGTGGTGATGCTCCTGTTAAGTGTTGGATAATACTTTTCTGGGAATATTATTCTACTATTTTTGGAATTATTCGGTTGTCTTGGACTGGCTACTAAACCGTGAGGTGTTGATCAAGAAGAAATTACTTTGAAATATTAAACTGTAGTTTGTCTCTAATTGAATAACACTCTAATTGATCATGACCTGCACTTTACTATTGAATTGAGACTTTAGGATTATTCTGTTAAATTGATTAAATTGCTACTGTATCTTTGATTTAGGAGCCATAGTCATGCATAGTTGGAACGAATTAATTATGTTGTAATGTATTAATTATGTTAAATTGTCCTTGCTAAATAGCCTATAAACTGCAGTACGTTAATTAGTATATATTGCCTCCGTTAAATTATTAATTACCCTCCATTGACAAATGCTTAGTTTAAGTGGACGGTCCTCTTAATTGTTCATTGTAAACCGTTGACAAAATGCTGGAAAATAAGAATGGATTATTTGGGGCTAAATATGACTTGTAGTGGACTGCTTTAATTCCGTTGAGATATTTTGGACTGCTATGAATTTGTATATGAACTGACATTCATCCATTACGATAGGACTTATGAAAATGTGACATATGCATGACTTGATAATAAAAAGAAATAAATAAACATAAATTGACGCGTGAGGGTTCAGGAGAGAGGGTGACGGTGCTTAGTGGTGACACCCCTGATAGAAACCTCCAGCTCATATAGAGTGTGGAGTTGGTTAAGCCACAAGACCAACAGATGTATCCTTGCTCTTAGTCTTCTAACGTTGAACAGAGATTAGGTAACGGTAGTGGTGACACCCCTGATGGAAACCTCCAGCTCATGTAGAGTATGGAGTTGGTTAAGCCATACCAACAGATGTATCCTATCTCTGATAAAGAAAGGAAATATAAAGGAAAGGAAAGGAAAAGGAAATGATGAAAGGAAAAAAAGATAGGTTCTTTTCTAGATAACGACTGCATAAGCATGAGCATGAGCATAAACATACATTCTATTTCTTGCTGAGCATTAAGCTCATTTTCTTTCTTGTGATGCAGATGATAATATTGATGTCAATCCGGAGGAGGAGGCATTGGCAGTTGAGGTCTTGGGTTATCAATCGGATTTGACCTGAAGGTTATGGCTCACAGAAATAATCGGGTTGTTTTAAATAATGATTTTATTTTGGTAATATTTTGTAATAAAATTGACTTTTATTAAATAATGTTTTGAAATTATTCTGCTAATTTACTCTGATATGCTTTTATTGAACACGTTTTAAGAATAAAGAAAACGAAAAATTTTTATGACTGAAAATATAAAGAAATAAAAGATTTTAAAAACGTGAGACGTTACAAATGACATCAAGCCACACATGGCTTCTAAGTGGATTGTTCAAGTAAATATTCGCTATAAAGCCACGCCTATGTCTCCTGTTCTAATTGATGTCTCCCATCCAAGTACCAGAGTGCTTCTAATTTCCATTAATATGCCTTTCAAAGATGTTGTTACACCCACTAGAATTGCCAACAATAATGAAGGACTTTCCAACGTTGTTATTGTTGGCCTAAGTGTCATTAGGCTTATACGTTTTGATGATGAATGTGTTATTGATCTTAATTGAAAATACCCTTAATATGGGTATTAATGTCTACTAACATGTTTACCTAAGTCCATATAGCATATATATTGATTAGTGGGACTTAAAGAATTCAAAAAATGCAAAAAGGGAAGAAGAGTCCGACTAAAGGCTTGAGGAGGTCAACCAATTTGTGAAATGTCAGAAGAGTTGGTCGATTAGGTCAACCAGTTCGAAGGTGGTCGATCGGCGTTTATGGCAGATTTCTCAGTGTTGAAAATGCTAAAAAGCAGTCAACTAGTGAGAAGGCGGTCGACCGCAAACTATGACAGTGAGCTCTATTTTTCAGCGGCTGAGGAAGGTAATCGAGTAGCCAAGTTTTTGATCGACCGAATGTTTAGAGATATGTGGAAGCGGTCGACTGGTAATGACGTGGTCGACTGGTTTGACAATCAAAAGCAAAAGATGAACGACCAAAAAGCTAACGGTAACATTCCAAAGGTCAGGAGGCAATTGACCAGATTGAAGGTGGTTGACCACTCAAGCAAAGTCTATACATGGTCGACCACTCAAATAGAGTCTTTACGTGGTCGACCACTCAAACATGGTCGACCACTCAAACATGGTCGACCACTCAAGTAGAGTCTATACGTAGTTGACCACTCAAGTAGAGTCTATACATAGAAGATACTTTAAAGGTCAAATTAACCATGCGAGAATCGAAGAGAAGCTCTACCAAAATCAATACTCTATTTCTCATCATTCATAGAGTGTAAATCCTAACTCTCCAACCTCCAAATTTGAGGTTTTATATTTGGGAGAGTTATGAATTTTTAGTTTTCTCATTTCTTGTACTTAAATGGTGATTAAAGAGTGATGTCCTGAGAATAGTCAAAGAGAAGAGGGTGATGCCCTAGAATAGTCTATAAAGGTTTGATTGATGCCCGTGAAGTTCAATCAATAGTAACCGGGGAGGTTATTGGGTTCAAGGATCTCCAAATCTACAATGGATTAACCACATAATAAACAAATGATAGATATCATTGGAAAGAGAAACATACTCATACATAGAAGAAAAGTGAACAAAAATATATTGATGAGTGGCATCTACAGATGACGAGTATCCACAGAAGGGAATGCATCTGCAGTGGATAAGTAAGGTGAAAGACGTTATTATTTGGATTGAAGTATCCATAAATGACGTATATCTATGGAAAGGAATGCATCTACAATGGATACGTAAGGTGAAAGACGTCGTCATTTGGATTGCAGTATCCAGAAATGACGTCTATCCACGAAAGAGAACATGTCCACGGTGGATAAGTAAGGTGAAAGACATCATCACTTGGATAACAGTATCTATAAATGAGGTATATCCACAAAAGGTAACATGTCTACGACGAATAAGTAATGCAAAAGAGTTTTTGTTTGGATTGGAGTATCCACTGATGACGTGTATCTGCAGAAAGGAATGTGTCCACGGGATGATGAGGCAATTATTCATTTGCGAACTTATATTTGAGGATCGAATATCAGTAGTGTATGTGCAAATATCCGTAGCTGAAGCAAAAACTTCCATGACAGAAGGAAAATGTCTGCATGATTGCTATGTCCACAGGATGGCGGACATCTGATGTAAGTCAGAGGATGTCCGTTGTGTTGAAATATGTCCACGGTGAACTGTGAAACTGTGGGAGTGTTATGTGGAAAAGAAAGTGTTTGGATGATGACATGTGCATAAGAGTGTAAGTGTCTGCAACAGAAAGGAATATGTCTGAAGGATGTTGTGGCATTTGGTGATTAACGGAGTTGTGTTGAGGGACAGATATCCGCAGCAAATGTGCACGTATCCACAGCGATGTGCACGTATCCACATAGGTAATGAACACTTCTGCAATTGAGGCGCACACACTTAAGAATTATAATGGTAATTTTGACTGGAGGATATGCTTATTGTTTTAGATACTATGCTCTGTTAGATTGTGAAATGTTTAGATAATATGTTAAGTTGTATATATATTTTATTCATTTGCATGCATCATGTCTTTCAAGAAAAAGAATGAAAATGATTTCTTGTGCATATGTTGTCAAGTATGAAAGATAGAGAACGATATGTAAAGTGCGTAAGCAATTTTGGCAATACAGTACCTATTGAACTTTTGGTAGTTCACTAATTGTTAGAAAAACATGCACATACGTGATACAAGGGTCTGGGCTTGTCCAGGACATGTTGTCTATGGCCACCCATGCTGTTAGGATAGATTTATTTCCATTCACTTATATTTATTTATTTTTCTTTTTATTTTGAGCAAGTAACTCTTCACCACCGTAGCATGTATACTATTGCCATTGTGGAGATGGTCTAGATTGCTCTTTATGGGGGAGAGATATGATAGAATGTAGACCCCCTACCCATTGATGTAATTTCAATGGGTAAAAACCTTTTTACATCCAAACTCTCTTTATGCTCACTAAGCTCAATGATGCTCTTTTCTATTAATCTCGCTCGCATACAGTTCGCTCGTTAGACACAAAGTCTACTCTAACGCATGGGTCGTTGGTGTCATTGGCACACTTCGCAGGGTCTCTCTCTGGTCCTTGAGAAAATAGAACCGTGATAGTTGGTATTAGAGCTAGGTTGGATCAAATTGCAAGAAATTATGCTGAGAAAGAATTCATCGTCAGACCAGCTCGAGCGCTTAGTCGAGTTGGAAGAAAAGATAAGAAACCTATAAGAATTTATGTGTGAATTTCCTACTGAGATTGCTACTATACATAATAGAATAGACACCATCCTAGTTCAAGAGCTAATGGATTGGGTGGATAACCTCGAATCCCGACAAAAGAAGGGAAAAGTGATAGGCAGTGGAGAGAGCTCCATGAGTGCTATAGTCTGGGTATTGGAGCTCGTCGATGAGATTGTCATGACCCATTTTACATTTATCCTTCCATAATTTGTTTTTAAAATGTGTGAAGGGAAATGAAAGCAATAAAGGAAGCAAATCATATTTTAAACGATACATTTTTCACATTAAAACTAGGGTAAATGACAAATCAACCATCGTGGTTTGTGGTCAATGACAAGTCAACCACTAGGGTTTTTTTTTTAACAAATTAACCACTGACGTATGGGAAAATAACAAAGCAAACATCGCATCTCCGTTAACAAGTTAAAAACGCGGTGTCACAGCGTTTTTACGGGAGGCACCGCATTTTTACGCGGTGTCACCTCATTTTTACGTGGTGTCACCGCGTTTTTTTGCGAGGCACCGCATTTTTACGCGGTGTCACCTCGTTTTTACGCAGTGTCACCACGTTTTTATGCGAGGCACCGTGTTTTTACTCGGTGTCTCGCGCCAGACACAGCGTCCAGGCTTGTTTGTTTGCCTGGACGCCGCGCATCCAGGCTTCTTTGTCGTGCATGGCGTTCTCGATCAATTGTGTTTCATGGTTACTTCGAATTCGTTATGTATATGTTTTACGAATGCAAGGTTTTTATTGGTTTTTTGACCTCTGCACCTTCAAACTAGCATAACTTTTGCTACGGATGTCGGAATTGGGCGCAGAAGGTATCAAATAGAAGCTCTCTCAGAGCTCTATAACCATCATTGGGTAAACACCATGATTGCCTTTCTCAGCCCCAAAATCAATCGTTTTAGCCCTCAAATTTACAATCAAACATTTTTCCAGACTAAGCAAATGTTTGATCGCAAATTTGAGGACTTAAACGATTGATTTTGGGGCTGAGAAAGGCAGTCATAGGGTTAACCCAATGACACCGCGTAAAAATGTGGTGCCTCGCGAAAAAACGCGGCGCGGTGCCTCGCATAAAAACGCGGTGCCTCGCTTAAAAACGCGGTGACACCGTGTAAAAATGAGGTGACACCTCGTAAAAATGAGGTGACACCCCGTAAAAATGCGGTGCCTCGTGAAAAATGCGGTGACACCGCGTTTTTAACTTGTTAACGGAGATGCGATGTTTGCTTTGTTATTTTCCCATACGTCAGTGGTTAATTTGTTAAAAAAAATACCCTAGTGGTTGACTTGTCATTGACCACAAACCACGATGGTTGATTTGTCATTTACCCTTAAAACTATTATAAGCATTTTAACACAAAGTATCAAATTTACATATCTTCTACATTTTAGTAAGTCACCACCCATAGGTCAAAATGCGCTGGGTAATGTAAGCGCTCATTATGGCCATGCTCCTTCCACTGCAGTCTTTTATGTCACTCTATGTTTACTTCATTTAGATCAAATTCCTCACCTACATCACAAGATTAAACTATGAGCCTAATAGGCAATAAGAGATAGAATAAAAATGATTAATGTATGCTCATGCTAACTCAATGTTCATACCGTTCATTTCAGAAAAGAACCTATCTTTTCTGTTAATTATTTATAGCCACATAATAGTCCAGAACATTGGAGATTATCAGTTCAATAAAAAAGATACATCCTATGTCCATCATGGGCAAAACCATCACTCAATCCCAATGAGGGATGAGATATATCATCATGTAGTTCTCTCAAGTAGGATCATTGTTGATCCCACCAATCTCTAATGCCTATTTACGTTTATTCAGTCAATTTCATTTTCATTACAATGCATATGCATGCCAACAATATCATATCATACCTAAATCATGACGCATGACGTGTATGCATTTCATTCAATATTTAAACTTATGTTCAATAGTTTATTATAACATTACCATCATTAACATTACAAAAGTAATACATCAAACAACATTGCAAAACAATATAACTTAATATCTTGTGATGTAGACCACCATGGTCAAACACATGCATATCTTTTATCTTAAATTCTTCAAACAACTCAGCACTACTGATTACTTCTTCTTGATACCTTAAAAAACAATAGACATCCATTATAATTCCAGATAAAAATATAATAGTTTATAAATACATTATAGGGTTTTGATCCAATTTTACTTAATTTTGTCCTTTCATAATTTTCTCATTTCTTAACCAAATCCATTAATTCAAAAGCTACTTCTTCCTTAAAATTTCCTTAATAATATATCCAATTGGCTTTACACAAAAATTTTGGGAAAAAAAACTACCAAAATAAGCCAATTCCAACTTTTTCTTCCACTTTCACTTCATCCATTCATTATGCTTCTATAATCTTATAAAATTCTTAACAAAACTATGAAGGATCTCAACATAACTTAGCTTTCGAAGGAAGAAGAAGAGAAGAACTCTAGAGAGGTTTTTGAGAGAGAGAGAGAGAGAGAGAGAGAGAGAGAGAGTTTTCTTTCCTTAGAACACTAAACCTTCAACTCCTTAAGTTGATAAGGTCTCCTCCCACTTCCAGCCCAAGCTAGAGGTGTCTCTCTAATCAAAGCAAGTTATGGAGTCCAACCTCAAAGACCTCCCATTAAAACGTGACATTCAACAAGAATTCAGGTGACCTTTGGTATTCTGGTCGACCAATTTTATATTTGTTAACCACTTTTTTTCCCAAAATCTTTTTCCTTTGCAAATTTTGGTCGACCACTTCCATACTGGTCGACCATTTTTCTACCCGAAAGCCACCTATTTCTAATCTACAAAAATTTTGGTCGACCACTTCTATACTAGTCGACCACTTTTCAACCCGAGAGCCCCTATTTCTAATCTGTAAATATTTTGGTCGACCACTTCTATACTAGTTGACCACTTTTCAACCTGAGAGCCCCCTATTTTTAATCTGTAAATATTTTGGTTGACCACTTCTATACTAGTCCACCACTTTTCTACCCGAGAGCCCCCAAAATCTAATATGTATAAAATTAGTCGACCACTTTTCCCTTCAAACCTCCCTTAGCAATTTGTATCACCACTCCTCCTCAAGCCATAACACCAAAATTCCCAATACAGATCACATATCATAATTTCAACACATTAACTCATATATCTCTATTTCCAAACATTTTATAAGTAACAAAACACATTACATAAACAATCCTTTACATTGAAAACATAGAAACTATTCGGGTATTATAAAGATTGACCAAGTTCATACCCGATTATCAGAGACTATGACTGACCTAATAGAAGACTTCAAAATAATGTTTGAATCTCTCAATGCCGAAATTACAAAAATAAACATCAGATTGAACATCATTATTAGAGCTATTGGAAATCAAGCTCAAACTCCAAATGTAGCTAAACTTAATCGGGTGAAAATCCCAGAGCCAAAATCCTTTAGGGGAGCCCGCCATGCCGAAGAAATAGAAAATTTCATTTTTGATATGGAACAATATTTTAAGGCAACCAGAAATGATGAAGAAACAAAGGTGACCTTGGCCATAATGCATCTTACTAGGGATGCAAAGTTTTGGTGGAGATTGAAATATAGAGACATCTGTAATGATAATTTTGTTATCAATACATGGGAAGATCTCAAGAGATAGCTAAAAGATCAATTCTTTCATAAAAATGTTGAATTCAATATGTGTTGATTACCACGAGAACTAAAATAAACTAGTAGTATTCAGGAATATGTTAAACAATTCTCGGGTCTCATGCTTAATATACAAGACATATTAAAAAAACAAGATCTTCAATTTTATTATGACCATGAGCCAGGAAAAAACTATATGAATAGAGAGTGCAGAGTCTTGTGAGTGCTCTCGCCTTAGCAGAACGATTATTTGATTATACCAACGAGAAGTTTTGACTAGAAGAAGAATCCTCCCAACAATTCAAATAATATAAAGTCACATAGACTGAATACAGACACTATTGAATGGAAGCCATTTGTCTCAAGAGAGCACCAAGAGACATTGAAAGGAATTAATAATTATCGACCAATGAATAGACCTATGTTTCTTATACAAGGGACCTCATTGATTTGCTGAGAGTCCACATATGTCTGTACTAACAGCCCTACAAGCTTCGATTTATAACAAAAACCCAATTGAAGGAGTTGTTGAAGAAGATCCCACAAAAGTTGCCAAAGTAGGAACAATGACCTTCTTATGACAGTTCACCAACAAATAGAAGAGCTAAAAAAGACCCTTGATAAGGGTCTCACGTATTTGGAGACCTTTTTCAATAATAAGACCGACAAAAGCACTATGATTGACTCAAGAATCACTCACAATTTCATAACATAAAAGGAAGCTCGCCACCTAGGCCTTAAGCTTGAAAAGAATGCTGGCAAGATGAAGAAAGTCAATGCAAAAGCAATGCCGGAGTTAGGGTTGTAAGAAGAGCTCAATTTTGTTGTGACACATATGGATGACTTTGATACTAGACTAGGGATGAAATTCTTGATTGAACACAAAGTTATCCCTATCCCATCAACCAAATGTTTGGTGATTATAGGGAACAATCTGATAGTGGCCTCCGCAATCCTTAAGCAACCAAACACCAACAACATAAAAGATAATCTCTATAATGCAATTCAAGAAGAGACTAAAAAACCAAGATCCAACCTATATCATCGTCCCTTCAGTCATGGATAAAGGAAAAGAAGAAGTAGTGCCACCAAATATTATAGAAGTATTGGAAAAGTACAAAGGATACTATGTCGAAATGCTTACCAAAGTTCCTACCCCCACGCAAAGACATTGATCATCAAATTAAATTGATTTTGAGAACTAAGGTTCCTACAAAAGCACCTTATAGAATGGCTTCACCAAAACTCGTAGAGTTGAAAAAAAAAACTTGATGAACTACTTGAGGCAGGATTCATTAGACCGACGAAAACATCATTTGGAGCACCTGTATTGTTCTAGAAGAAGAAGGATGGTAGCTTGTGACTCTATATCAATTATTGAGCCTTCAACAAGGGAACTGTATGTACAAGTATCCAATCTTACTCATCATAGATCTCTTTGATCAACTATACAAGGCAAAGTATTTCACAAAGCAGAATTTGCGTTCAGGTTACTATAGAGTCAGATTTACCGAAGGTGATTAGCCAAAGACAACTTGTGTGACTAGAAATGGAGCTTTCAAATTTTTGGTGATGCCATTCGGATTTACTAATGGTCCGGCAACATTTGGCACTCTTATGAACCAAGTATTCCATGAATTCATTTACAAGCATGTAGTAGTATACCTTGATGACATTGTGGTCTACAATAAGACCCTAAGATAAACTTTCATCTTGTCTTCGAGAAACTTAAACAAAATCAACTATATGTGAAAAAAGAAAAATTCTCCTTTGCTTGGAGAAGTATTAAATTCCTTAGTCACATCATCGAGCAAGGGAGTCTTCTCATGGACGCTGAGAAGGTCAAGGCTATTTAGGATTAGAAGGTTCCCACTTTAGCTACACAATTGTTGTAATATCCCAAATTTTTATATCGAAATTTAAAAATGATAAATTAGAAAATGATTGGAGATATTCGAATTAGCCAAATAAATTATCGGGATATTACTACTGAAGAAATTAGATATGGACTGAACCAGTTTTGGTTCGGCTCGGTCTGAAATATTTGGGTAGCTCGGTTAATTTATAATTAAAGATTTATGAATTAGAGATTTATTAATTAAATAAAAGAAAATGTATTAAATTAAAATGGGGGAAACTTAGGGCAAAAATCGTTTTCCCCTCTTCAGCAGAGTCAGAGACCGTTTGTGAGGAGGAAACGCGACGACGACGGGGAGCGAATCGGGAGAACAGTGAAGGAACACGAGTGCGGGCTCAGGCGATGCTGTTCGGCGTTCGATTTCCAGCGTCTGGTGCTGCGACCAAAGCGGAGTGGCGAATCTTACGGGAACGAGAGGGGCAGAGCATCTGTCGGCTGTGATTTTCGACCGGGGGACGAACGATTTTGACGTTTGTGAACTCCGTCCAGCAGCCTTCCGAGCTAGGCTTTAGCTCTGTTCGAGCGTTCTAACCTCCGGCGACGACAATAGCTCCAACTGGGCTTGACCTCCGATTTTGGTGAGTGAAACAAAACCTCGGTTCTGTCCTGTTGGTGAGAAAAATTCAGCGGGCTCTTTCCATTTTTAGTTTTTGAATGTGAATTCGTTTCTAGTTTGGGTGTTGGATTCTGATTCCTCTTCATTTGGGATGGTTTACTGCTCTTATTGGATTTTGCTGCAATTTGGGACCCAGTCTGCTTCTGTTATGTTGGAGGGATTTGTTTTAGTTGAGTTTCTGCTTCGAGAATGGTTTTTGAGTTCGTTCTGGTTGTTTTGGTTCAATGATGAAGTTGGGATCTATTGGTTGTTGGTTTTGTTATCCTGATGTAGTGAGATAGGGCCGATTCACTTTATTTTGTGCTGAAGTTTTGTAATTGGGTTGCGATTGATTTATGCTTGCTGCCATCGATAGTTTAGCTGGAGGTCCACTTTAAACTGCTATAGTGGCTGAAGAAGAATTGTCATCCTTGTGTCCAGTTGGTTTTGGATGAAGTTTTCTAACAAACTATTTGGAATTGATTGCCAATATGCAGTTTGGTTATGACTACCCTTAATGTTTACTCTTTTAACTGAATGTATAGGATATTAGTGGGTTTTTGGAACTGCTAAGCGATTGGTTAGATTCCTGGATAGGAAATTATGATATTGAGTTAGTTGAGTATAATGAACTATGGAAGTGAAGATAACTATATGTGACTTTGATGATTACTTATTTAATGATCTTTCGAGCATCAAAGGAAGAAGGATAAAGTGTAGAAAAGCGTTCCAGACGCCAGGTAAGTTGATATTGACTGTGTTTTGGTCTTCGGACCCTACATTGCAAGAATTAGGATTGTGTGTTGTGTGTTTACTAGATTTAGGTTCTTTTAATGATGTGTTTATTAGACATTTATTGCATATAGGATTGTATGAATCCACGTGCATATTGTATGACATAATAATCTATGTAAATAGGCGTGTGGGGGTTCGGGAAGTTAATGACGTCCCATTGTCACATAGATCTATGTTGGATGGATTAGAGAGAAATAGGTTAGCGACATGGGATAGTAAGGTTCATTGCTTCCTGTTCCGAAATCCCCAACGTTCTCGTAACAAAGGAGTGTATACGACCTGAGTAACCTCTTGATATATATATATATATTGCTCCTTTGTGGATTGACCGGGTTACTCATGGTCCTACGGTGTTTGTCATGTATGCAATATTGGCTTAAATTGCATTGTATGGTCATGCATTGCATTGCATTTCATTTTATCACTTATTGAGCGTCAGGTTCATTAGTTTAGGTTTTGTGATGTGGGTATGGACGAGCAACAGATTAACAGGTTAAAGATAGTTGATGAAGGATTTACACGGGTGGATCTTGTGGCTGGCTGGGCTAGAGAAAGTGAAAGGAAAATATTTGAAAAAAAGTTTTGTAACCCATTAATGTTGTTTTTATTCCGTTGCATTTTATTCAAAGAATGTTATGGTTTTGAACGTAAATTGATAAAGGTGAAAGTAAAGCGATCGGGTGTTAGCGATCGAGTTTTATGAAGGAAAAGGACTCTGATGTTTATACGAAAAGAAAGTTTTGAATTATGTTTTAAATTTTACGCATTTTAAAAATACGGGATGTTACAATTGGTATAAGAGCATCCTAGGTTTTAAAATTGATTCTGTAGACTCCCTACCAGCACAAGCTTCAACGTGGAAATTGTCATCAACTGTAAGTATTGTATTAGTTGCTTTTCTCATTGTTGAAACAATTTTTGAGTAATTGTTTTGTCTTGTGATTGATGGAAAAGAATCATAGCCAGGAAAGTTGTAAGTGACAAGGATGAGAAATTTGTTGCTTAAAAGCTTGTGTGGGAAATGTAATTTCATTTGTGCAATAATTGGAATGGTTGTACTTAATGTAAGTGATCGTAACTTTCTTTTGATAGAAGTGACTGATGGATGTGATAAAAGATAGATGATACTGGAACTGTTTGGGTTTTGGAGTGTAGGAATTAGCTTTGGGGGAGCAAAGAAATAGGGGAGATTCTGTCCAAATTTTTCTAAACTTGGTAAAATAGATAATTCAGTTTGATTGTCTACATTATAAGGACTTCGGATATAAGGACTTAGGATAAGGAACTATTTTAGGTTGAACCGAGAAATTGAGTGTTGATTCTTTGATAGGTTAGATCTTGTCATGGTCCGGAGATTTGGAAAGATACTCTGTTTATACAACTAACTGGGATACATAGGGTTTTATTTATATTAAAACCATATGGGTTGGTCTTGCAAATAAAATTAAGTATAAACAGTTACAGAACAACACATAAAATGGTGTGTGGGACGCTATAGGACAGTATTTTGTGTCCTAAACTCATGACTGTCACAATTTGGACGAATACGGATGCTGCAGACGACAGCAGAACCGCCCGCTTTGAATTTGTACAAATTCTGGGTACATTCAGACGCTTGCGGACGATTGTGGACGAGGGAAAATGGCGTCCGAATGAATCTGTCCTACTTATAGACACATTCGGACGACTGCAGACGCATCATGCGGATGCCTCACATCGTCCGAATTGAGTTTGCGGACGGTACAGACAAGTGACTAAGGACGCGTTTTCTCGTCCTAAATAAACTTCGGACGAATGCGGACGAGATGCGGACGACTTAACCGCATCTGGAAGATTAAAATTGATTGAGATCAAACATGAGTCGAAGCGATATGAGAATACTATGCTGGTAATTGAGGTAATTTAGAAGGGATAGAAAATGGATAATAAGGCCTGTAGTAACTTTGGTTTAAGTTCACTATCCTGGGCAGAATCTGAACAAAATAACCAAAGACGTGATTTTAATGATACAGAAAAGAGCCATAAAAGCAAGGATCTTACTCGCACAGTATGAACATGTAAGTTTATAGGACTTACTCAACTTCGGCTGTAAGGAAAACGGTTACGTCACGACCTACCTCAAATCGTGTATGCAATACTGGCATAAGTTATACTAAGGACTTAAGATAAAAGTTTATAGAGATGTAAACTATGAAGGAGTGTTGTGATTTGGAAAATGGATGGAAAGTCTGACGAAGTTGGATTTCAATTTACTTTTTGTAAATCGATGAGTTTAGAAATAGAAAACAGATACGAATTTGGAAATGAAAACGGTGACGAAATAGATAAAACAGTCAATAAACTAACTTAGAGTTGTGAGACGGTTTCGGCCGATGTTTTGAATATGTTAAATTCAGTTAGAGGAATGAGTGAAGTAAGTTGAAAATTTATGCTTCACGACAATAATGGTTGGAACGCAATAGAATTGGGTGATGTATGGTGGTATGTTAAACCAATGTGGGATTTGTGTGGTATACGTTAAGTAGACTTTAATGCGACAATGTACGCATGCTAAATTCTAAGTGATGAAATTCAAGGAGAGTAATGAGAAGACAATGAAGGACATTAATTCAAAAGATGTTTCGTCAGTTCAAAGCGATGTTTAAGTGAAATGACAGTGATCCTTTTATCACCAATTGTCATAAAACCAGAAATGATTGCTCTAAGGTATATGTTAATGGGAATGATACGGATGAAGAAGGAATTTTCTACGTGAGGACAAGAATTTGGAGGGTTAGGATTTTCAAATTGCAGTAAAGTTATACACATTATGATGATTTGATATAAATTATGTGATGAAAAGAAATAAATTTTGAAAGGAAACATTTCTTTTGCGACAGTGGACAATTACATAATGCAGATGTGAAATAGGAATTTCTGTTGCATTTTGTACTCTACAAAAGTGTAAAGTGATGTAATCCTTAGACGTTTCGTGTACACACAATAAATTACGTTGAGTTTTAAATCAAAGGAAGAATTACGCTGAGAAAATTTATAGGACGAAATTTATATAAGGAGGGATGATTGTAATATCCTGAATTTTTATATCGAAATTTAAAAATGATAAATTGAAAAATAATTGGAGATATTCGAATTAGCCGAATAAATTATCGAGATATTACTACTGACGAAATTAGATATGGGCTGAACTGGTTTTGGTTCGGCTCGGTCCGAAATATTTGGGTAACTCGGTTAATTTATAATTAAAGATTTATGAATTCGAGATTTATTAATTAAATAAAACAAAATGTATTAAATGAAAATGGGGGGAAACTTAGGGCAAAAATCGTTTTCCCCTCTTCAGCAGAGTGAGAGACCGTTTGTGAGGAGGAAACGCGATGATGACGGGGAGCGAATCGGGTGAACAGCGAAGGAACTCGAGCGCGGGCTCAGGCGATGCTGTTCGGCGTTCGATTTCCAGCGTTTGGTGCTGCGACCGAAGCAGAGTGGTGAATCTTACGGGAAAGAGCAGGGCAGAGCATCCGTTGGCTGTGATTTTTGACCGGGGGACGAACGATTTTGACGTTTGTGAACTCTGTCCAGCAACCTTCCAAACTAGGCTTTAGCTCTGTTCGAGCGTTCTAACCGCCGGCGACGACAGCAGCTCCAACTGGGATTGACCTCTGATTTTGGTGAGTAAAATAGAACCTCGGTTCCGTTCTGTTGGTAAGAAAAATTCAGTGGGCTCTTTCCATTTTTAGTTTTTGAATGTGAATTCGTTTCTAGTTTGGGTGTTGGATTCTAATTCCTCTTCATTTGGGATGGTTTATTGCTCTTATTGGATTTTGCTGCAATTTGGGACTGAGTCTGATTCTGTTATGTTGGAGGGATTTGTTTTAGTTGAGTTTTTGCTTCAAGAATGGTTTTTGAGTTCGTTCTGGTTGTTTTGGTTCAATGATGAAGTTGGGATCTATTGGTTGTTGGTTTTGTTATCTTGTTGTAGTGAGATAGGGCCGATTCACTTTATTTTGTGCTGAAGTTTTGTAATTGGGTTGCGATTGATTTATGCTTGCTGCCATCGATAGTCTAGCAGTAGGTCCACTTTAAACTGCTGTGATGATATATAGATAGTGGCTGAAGAAGAATTGTCATCCTTGTGTCTAGTTAGTTTGGATGAAGTTTTCTAACAAACTATTTGGAATGGATTGCCAATATGTAGTTTGGTTATGACTACCCCTAATATTTACTCTTTTAACTAAATGTATAGGATATTAGTGAGTTTTTGGAACTGCTAAGCGATTGGTTAGATTCCTGTATAGGAAATTATGATATTGAGTTGGTTGAGCATAATGAACTATGGAAGTGAAGATAACTATATGTGACTTTGATGATTACTTATTTAATGATCTTTAGGGCATTAAAGGAAGAATGATAAAGTGTAGAAAAGCGTTCCAGACGCCAGATAAGTTGATATTGACTGTGTTTTGGTCTTCGGACCCTACATTGCAAGAATTAGGATTGTGTTGTGTGTTTACTAGATTTAGGTTCTTTTAATAATGTGTTTATTAGACATTTATTGCATATAGGATTGTATGAATCCACGTGCATATTTTATGACATAATAATCTATGTAAATAGGCGTGTGGGGGTTCGGGAAGTTAATGATGTCCCATTGCCACATAGATCCGTGTTGGATGGATTAGAGAGAAATAGGTTAGCGACATGGGATAGCAAGGTTCATTGCTTCATGTTCCGAAATCCCCAACGTTCTCGTAACAAAGGATTGTATACGGCCTGAGTAACCCCTTGATATATATATTGCTTCTTTGTGGATTGACCGTGTTACTCATGGTCCTACGGTGTTTGTCATGTATGCACTCTTGGCTTAAATTGCATTGTATGGTCATGCATTGCATTGCATTTCATTTTATCACTTATTGAGCGTTAGACTCATTAGTTTAGGTCTTGTGATGTAGGTACGGACGAGCAACAGATGAACAGGTCAAAGACAGTTGATGAAGGATTTACACAGGTGGATCTTGTGGCTGGCTGAGCTAGAAAGTGAAAGGAAAGTATTTGAAAAAGAGTTTTGTAACCTATTAATGTTGTTTTTATTCTGCTATAGTTTATTCAAAGAATGTTATGGTTTTGAACGTAAATTGATAAAGGTGAAAGAAAACTGAGAAAAGTGAAAGTAAAGCGATCGGGTGTTAGCGATCGGGTTTTATGAAGGAAAAAGACTCTGATGTTTGTACGAAAAGAAAGTTTTGAATTATGTTTTAAATTTTACGCATTTTAAAAATACGGGATGTTACAACTGCGTTCTTTCTTCAAGCTAGAAAATTATTATAGACGCTTTATTGAGGGATTCTCTAAAAGTACTGCACCTCTTACTGAATTTTGAAAGAAAGGAGTCATTTAGGAGTGGAATCAAGAATGTCATAAAGCTTTCACGAATTTGAAGGAAGACATGATGCAAAGTCCAATTTAACTATAGCTCATGTTGTAACGACCCGGATTTTCATAAATTATTTAAAATGCATGAAAATTGAAATTTCTTTTTGAAACCAAATCAAAGAGCGCCTAAGTCCGGATCGCTACTAACCGTTTGTAAAACTCGTTATAAAATCCAGTAAATAAAACTTATGCGGAAGCGTTATGAAAATCGTTTATTTAATGCTTTGTGGAAACATAAATAACTAAATTAAAGAAGAAATACTAAACCTTTAAAATGCTACTTTTATACAACTTACTACTTAATTTAATTACAACCTTAAAAACTTAACTAAATTAAAACGGTTTCTCTTTTACCATTTTTATATGCTTGGCCAGCCACGAACTCCCTCGCGCGTGCAAATCTTCATCCCTGCTTTAGTGTTATCCGTTTGTCTTTTCTTTTTGCTACTCCTAGTCTGTGCATTGGTTCCACTATGACCACCTACACCTATACCACAAGTAATACGTGAGCCTAAATAGCCCAGTAAGGAAAAAAGGGGCATATGAATGACACTCTTTACTCCATTTTGGAATGGGGGCCACCCAAACCAATCCTTTCATTAAGTTATTAATCCGTTTATTTCTTTACTAAATCTTACTTTGATCCCTTGGGATCCATTGTTCTATTATTCCATTATTCCATACTCGTACTTCGAGCTGGAATTGAGAGGTTTTTCTCGTGCAATGACATAGTGGTCGGATCTAGCATTTTTCCTCACATCTAGAACTCCCATACCCTATGAGGAAGGGCTATGCCTAGATCGTAGACTAGATCCGCTACCCATCCACTCCCAATTCCCTTTTCTTCTTCCTTAACTTTTTACCTCACTTATGCATGCTTACGTACCACAACCAAGGTGACACTCCCTATACTTTCTATTAGCATGATGCATGAACATACATTCTTAACCTATCGTAATGCATGATGCGTATAACGTAACATTATCTAAAATTGAAACGGGCATTCAAAGAAATTGAAAGCTACTGAAATTGCAAACGCATATAAAGAAAGTAAAGCGTATAATAGAGCAAAAGAACTGTGCACAACAGGAAGCAAGCACAACATTAAATTAAAACAGCGAATGAACAATAAACTAAACATGTTTAGGAAGATAAGATACTTACTCTAGGTGATTGTTCTAATTAGTTATCGTAGTTAGTTTACATGCTCGATTAGTTAATTACGCTAATTACATGTTACGACCATTATTCTAGTTAATTATTAATCACTTTACATGTTCGAGAAGTGATCACACCTACTTAAACATGCTCCAATTAATTATCATTAATTAGCTAATTGTTTACATGCTTAGATTAATTAAATTGTTTACATGCTTAATTGGTTAATAAACTATACTAAATTGATTGGGATGCTTAGAGAAGATTACAAGTTAAACATAATCAATTATATACAGCAGAACCATATATATGTGCGTTGAATGAAAGAAATGGTAGTCACTAATTAGCACGGGGAAATAATTAAACTAAATAGCAAGTAAAGCTATAAACTAAATGTAGTTTCCTTAAACCTTCAGTAAACCTTCATCACGTCTAATCATTTCATTTATCTAAGTATTTGCTAAACATTTTCATTCTTATAATGGCAGTAATTAAATTACGAGAACTAGGGGAACTAACAGCATTAATTAAACTACAGGGAACTGAGGAAACTAACAGCAGTAAAATCACCCAAGAATAAACTCAACTTGCACACACTACTTGTGGTGCAGAGCCTCCAAATGGCCAAAACACCCCTAATTCCTTACCTTGAAGCTTTAAGGCGCATTAGCATTTCGTCGTTATCCTTCTTTTCTTCTTCTTTGTACCTAACATCACCCACATAACAAGTACCCGAACAAAGCCAACGACCTATAATAATATCCAATAAAAGTATGAAACCAACAACATCAACGGTCAACCAATGTACGACCTATCTTTTGATATTCAGAATATATTAATTCAACCCAACAATAATATATTATCAAACAGAGGGCATTATCCCTAAATCAAATCAAGACAACAGTAGATATCTAACAACAACCAAAGCATTTCATTATCTTTTATCTTAACACAAAACAACAGTTCAATCGTCCAAACGTTTAAAGCATTTATCAACGTGCATAACACTCACTTAAGTCTCACAGCATTTCCACAATACATTACACTTAATATTAATCATAAAAATTAGATCAATATAATATCTAACGTAGCCGATTAACTAACCAATTCCAACATATCAACGTTCCATCGTGAAAATATAGCAAACATTAAGCTATAACTAAATTGCAACTTAATAATATTCGATAATTCACGGATAAACTTCACATAACAATTTCCTTATATCTCAATATAGCTATTCATATAACGAGTCCAAATTCAGTAATCAGTTAAAAGTCTCAACTTATTATTAGTTTGTAACAATCACAACACGCAACTAACACTACGTAACTATAATCAACAGAGCATATTCAGATTTCAACAATTTATTCTAATTGATAGAAACAACATCAACTATAAAAACACCCAACGATCACAATCGACCATAACTTAGCAAACAACCAATGATCAATGGTTCCAATAAAATCAACAAGGCAGTAACTTCCAAAGAAATATTCAGCTAATAACAATCAAACGCATAACACGATTTCTCGACAACAGCATCCAAACATAACCAATTACCAAAACAGTATATCAAACTTATATTTCTATCATTCTCTAAAACCCATTATCACAGGACCATAACATAATCCAACCCGACAACCAACATATAATTGAACTCCCTCACATAATCAACAAGAGCATATCAATTCCAGCAGATCCAGAACCAAGAAATTGAATCCACAAAGGCATAATCACAACAGCAACCAAGAAATTCGAACACCAACAGGTCATTACTCTACTAATAGAACACCAACTCAACAACAATAACTTATTATGAAATTCCCAACTAAACAACAGAACTCCAATTTAACAGCAATAACTTATTCCATCATCATCCCATAACTTGTAAGTAAATTACAGAACACATAATCAACTAACAACAGGGTATCACAAACAGTGCATCACAAAACATCCAGTAAAACAGTGTATTCATTCATCACGGGGAGTTCACATAACACAATCCAAACATAGCATTTCCATATATTTCAATATTCAAAGTTCCTATCTAATATATTTGAAATCCAATAATAATTTAAACGTAATACTCACACCAACACATGGAGTATAAAACCCAACAACACACACAATTACCCTTTTTAAATTTCCAACCAATAGAGTGCATAATCGACTTCACAACTTGGAAAACTCATACTGATAGATCACTAAGCATACACTCAACATATTATTAACCAACCAACCAACCGATTATTAACCAACCAACCTTTCCCACACTAACCATGCAGAAGCCATCAACAGAGAGTTTTCAAACTCACACTAACCTTGTAGAAGAAATCAATAGAGGGTGTTCATGCTATACAGAGAAATTCTCAACTCATTGATCTAATCTTTCCACAACAATTACCACCCAACCATGGAAATGAACACTCACTCAGATTGACAATTACCCAACAGAATTAAAAGACAGAGAAATTGGAGAAGAACTCACCAGCAGCCAAGATGAAGCTCTCGGCCAACCACAACTCTAGAGAACCCCCTCCTCCTTCTCCCTCCCCTGCACACGACTTAACTAGCGAGGAAGGAGCACTCCAATTCACCTTCTGCACTTGTCTCAACCTCCAGATAGCAACTTCTGCTCTCTGCCCAGCACACCCAAAAACACTCTCCAATCACCCCTCCTCCACTGCATTTCAACGTCTCCCAGAGGGTACCCATCATCCTACCCTTGTCCTCTCTACGCCACCGAGAGTAGATGCACTCCACACTCTACCCCCTGCCATCCACAGCTACGATGTCTCCTTTGTCGGCTTGGAGAACACGCACCAAAAGAAACTGAGCCACAAGCTAGACCAGGGCCTTCGACCGGTCTAGCTTGAACTGCCAAATTGCCCAACAACCCAAGGAAACAATCATAGCGCCCATCACCGAGCTATCATCGCCGTCGTCTCACCGCCTCCATCTTGTCACCATCCCGTCATCGAGCAACACTTGGAACCGCGGCCCCAACCCGATGCCGAAGTTCACAATCATGACCTGCGATGCTCACCGTGAAGGAGCAGCCCCCGAACGCATCCCGAGCTTGCCTGACCATCATCATTACCTCGCCACTCTCGGCATTCGTCGCTCATTCATCTTTCCCCGTCTCCCTGTCTCTCCCTCTTTCCCATCTCTCTGTTCACGTCTCTCATTCGAAAGAATGGCCGAAGGCCATTCTTCTAGTTACAGGGCAAACTGGTTTACTTAGTGAACTGGTTAATTACTCATTATTTCCTCATTTTTAAATCCTCTCTAATTAATTTAATTCATTAGTTAAATCCCCAATTATTTAATTTATTAAACCCCCCTTAATTTCCATTAATTTAACTCCTTTTACATTTAAAATCCCAAATTATTATATATTTTAGTTTATTAAATTAATATTTATTTCATTTTGATTACATTGATTTTCCGTTAATTTCCATAATATATTATCTAATGAGTACGTTCTTGGTAATACCCCGATAGTCAACCCACTTAAAAAGTCGGGGTATTACAGATGTTACAAAACAATCTTAAGTGGAAACTAATGCATCTGACTTTTCACTACGTGTAATACCCTGAAAATATTTTTTCTCTTTGATGATGTAATAATTCTGGATAATCATAATATACGGATATTACGTCAAATTGTGCAACAGTGAAAGTGAGTTGTGCATGAAAAGTTGAGGGTCAATGTTGGAAAATAACCTAAGAATGAAAAAATTAGGAAAAAATACTTAAGTGTGGGATTTCGGACGCCGACAAACAGTGAAGACGACACAGGGCAGCGTCCGAATGAATCTGTCCTAAATTCTGGACAATTCGGACGATGCAGACGACTGGGGACAAGAACAAAATGGCATTCGAATGAATCTATTCTAAACCTTGGACACTTTCGGACGATGCGGACGATGACTGTGGACGACTTGACTCGTCCGCAACGTCGGGAAAATCCGAGAAGCCCATTTTATATTCTTTCTCTTTCTTCCGATTTTGTGTTCTACACGAAGAAAAATCTCTCCCTAGCCCCCTGCATCCCATCCTGCTCCCTTCCAGTAGATGCAGAGGTTTTCCACTTGCCTTTTCTTCAATGAACCACTCTTTTCTTGATTTGGGCAATGATCAGCCTTCAACCTACAGCTTTAGCTTATCCTCTACTGCAGCTCTCCTTCTCTCCATCGTCTATATGAGGCAAGTTTCTTCCTTCATATCTCTGGGTGAAACACAAATAAAGTGGGTTGTTGTATTGTGAGTGTGAGGTAGAGTGTGGATTAAGTGAAGGATAGTGAATTGTGAAGCGGTATTATTCTGTCTTGGAAGTTGCTGTCTACCAGTGAAGTAACGAAAAGGTAAGGATGGATGTTCAATTTAGTTGTGAATATTCAACATCTGGACCAATTGGTTATGAGCATTGAATTTAATCTCTAATGCTAAATCTGCTTAGGAAACGTGTGAAGGATGGACAATTGAGAAAACCTTATTGTGGTTGCTGTTTTGACTATCGATTGGCTGTTGTTAGCTGTTGGAGATTTGAGGTAAGGATTAGAAAATTGTTTTGGCAAAGGAAGGCCCTACATTACAGGTTTTAGATGATTTTTGATGAACTGTGAACTGCTTTGTGTGAATGATGAGTTCTATCAAATTCCTAGAAATTGGATCTATTTACTTCTGATTGTACTGTCAACACTTGGGTTTTTATCTTAAGCATGAATAGTAAAAATGGATGTTATTTACTGAAATATGACTGTGAATTATGAATAGAAGGGAATTAGTTAGAAATTGATTATGTTATCATTGTCGGTTGTTGAGATTTGGAATTATGTTTTGAATATCTTGGAGTTATGCAATGAGTTGTTCTGTTTTCTCTCTTTTCATATTTACGAGACATTATTGTTGGATGTGTTAACCTGAAGCATATTAATGGAGATGTGTATATATGGATTGTGAACTGCCCTGTTGATTGGAGATGTGTATATATGGATTGTGAACTGCCCTGCTGATTGGATTAAATGTTATGTGAAATCTCTAGATGCATCACTATGTTAGATTGGGTTATGCTACTAGGAGATATGCTATTAAGTCAAATTTTGTTGTAGTTATCTGAAATGCTAAAAGAGAATGTTATAACCTGTTGTTGGATGTTAGAGTGTTATATTGTTGGAAAAATAATTTGTTAGTTACAGCTTTTGGTTTTATACTCTGTTGGATTTCTGAATGAAATTGTTGGAAGGAATAATCTGTTAACTATATATGTGTTGTATTGTTGGGGGTTGGATATTGGATAGAAGTGGGAACATTTGGAAATAAATTTGTTATGTTGGAAGATAACAAGGGAAGAAAGAAAGTGTTAATGCTGGATATAAACTTGTTAGCTGCAGCCTTGGTCTTTACATTCTCTTGGTTTTGTATTAGGATATTAATTGGTTTAAAGGATCTAAATAATTAGAATTAGATGTGGAAATTAAGTGGTAAGTTAATAAATAGATTAAATGATTTTAGTAATAACTAAATGATTCTAAATTGTGAAGGTATTAAAAGAAAAGAGAATGACGATTATGGGCTAATGTGCATTTCGGACCCCAGGTAAGTTGATACTAACTGAGTTTTGGTCTTCAGACCCTACATCGCAAGAATTAGGGTTGCATGCTGTGTGTTTACTAGATTTAGGTTCTTTTAATGATGTGTTTATTTATATTATCGTATAGGACTGTTTTTAGGCACGAGCATATTGCATGTCATCCTAAAATATATGTAAATAGGCATGTGGGGGTTCGGGAGGATTGAGAATGGTTGTCGTGGTGACACCCCTATTGGAGTGCCTACCCCCATGTAGGGGGCACAAAGGCATAGGTTAAGCCATGGGAATCATAAGATTCTCAATTTTCTTGTTCTGAAATCCCCAATGTCTTTAACAAAACGACTGGGTATGGCTTGTGGTGACACCCCGATTGGCGTGGTTCCCCATCGGAACCATAGGTTAAGCCACGAGAGCAATTGACTTATCCATCGTCCTGACTAACAGACGAGATATGGTTCTCCTCTGTAATGCATCATGTGATCATGCATCATATGCATTACACTTAGTCTATCACTTACTAGGCAATAGGCTCATTAGTTTAGGTCTTGTGATGTAGGTACGTATCAGAAGCAGAAGAATAGCTCAAAGACAGTTGATGAAGGATTTGCACCGGTGGATCTTGTGGCTTGTTGGGCTAAAGAGTTTTAAAAAGAAACAGTTTGTAAAATGGTTTGTAAATTAATTACTATTCTTTAATAATTTGTTTTGATTCCCCTGCGTTTTATGAAAATGATTTTATTACTTCTTCTACCGTTGATAAATGTTTTAAGTAAGGAGTTTTAACGCTTGGGTTTTTATAGAAAAAGAATACTCTGATTTTATAAAGAAAGAAAGTTTTAAATTTCATGCGATTTTAAAGTAAATAAAAACCGAGTCATTATACTACGAGGAGTCTTACTACAAGATGTTCTCCTCATTACATATAAAAGCTACAAGTTGAAAGAAGCGAAGAGGAAGTACATAGCCTCAGAAAAAGAGATGTAGCGATAGTTCACGATTTTTGGGTGTGGAGAAATATCTGCTTGGATACAAATTTATAGTAAAGATTGACAACAATGCAGTTTTTCATTTCTTTGAGCAACCAAATCTTATTGTCAAGCAGGTACGTTGGCATGTATTGATCTCATAATTTGACTTTCACTTCGAACACAAGTTCGACCAATCTAATAGGATAGTTGATGCCTTGACTTAAAAAGCAGAATGTGCAAGTCTCTATTATCTATCTCAACTTTAGGTAAGTAGAGTTCGAGATTCTAATACCCCAAATTTTTATCATATTAAGCTTAAGGTGAAGTAATGATTATAGTTAATGGTTATTGTAATTGGTATTATGACTTAGGTTTTGATGTTATAGATAGTTTAGCAGGGGAGTTGTTGACCAGTTGTGCTGGTTGATCCACTAGACTATGTACAGATTGAATTATGTTACTCTCGGGTAGATTTGTGGTCGACAAAAAATGTGGCAGAATGTGAGAGTTGAGCCTTGAGTTGTTTTGTGATCGATTGGACATTGAGGGGTGGTCGACCGAGAATGTGAAAAGTTACTTGAAAACAGCATACATGTCATTTTAAGTGAAGAAATGGATTGGTGACTCAGTACTTCTTTGCTGAAGAAGTGCCACTTCATGCTTGAGTGGTTGTGGTTGGTACATAGAGATGACTTAGGCATCATTTTATGAAGGAGAAGGCATTACTTTATGAAGGAAAAGGGAAGAAGAATCAAGGAAGGGAGAAGCACTTGGTGAAGAAGAATTCCTTTTAAGGTAGTTGTTGTCTCTCTCAATTTCTTCAAGAAATTTAAAGGTAAGAAATGATTGTATGTTATTTTTCTTTTCTTCACTGCATCACAAGAGTTAGGTTATTGTTTTGAGGGTATTTTTTTATAACAGAATGTGGGCTATTTACATGATGGATAATTGCATTGAGGATATGTTGTGGTGTTATGATGTTTGATCACATGAGAATATGATGTTTGATGTTTTTGAGGATTCGATGTTGATGTTTGATGCTATGTAAAATCTGGCCCAAACACAAAAGGCCCAAATGAAAAAAAAAATAAAAAAAAATAAAAAAATATTTGAAACACCCCATTTTGGGGGATGTTTGCCTAGAATGGGGGAAAGATTCCCCTATACCAGCGATAGTGGGGGAGGAGATTGAGCCCCATTCAATCTCTCTTCCCCTCTATCTCCAATTTTCTGAACTACAAGCTTCTTCCTAGTAAGTTCGATTTACAACTTTAATCCGATTTTCCCCTTCAAGTGTGCCCTGTTAATTGAAGGTTTGTCTCCCTCAGATCGGAGGACGTAGCATCAATTATTCGGAGTTCTTTTCCAGCGGATAGTGGAGACAAGGGTTCCGATTCCACTATTGTTCTTCAATGGGTAAGCTAATTTTTCTTTCCTTCAAATTTTGGTTATATCTTTTCTCCAAAAAATTCAATTGAACATCTTGTTTCGAAAGGTTTGGGATTTAAGATCGTTTCGAGTCGTTGAGTCTTGGACAGTGCAAGATTTCTCCACTGAATCGGAGGCTGTGAATTTAAAGGTATGAAAAATCAAATTTTTCCACTTTGCTTTTCGTTCGGCTTACTAGTATTGGTCTAAAAAATTTGATATGGTGTTGCCTGTCAATTTCGTACATTTGAGTTGGATTATGAGTTGTTGTCAATGGATTGATCTAGAATCAAATTGTTGAATTGTAATCTACTATATTGTTATCTGAAAAATCAAACAAAAATAAGGGTTTTAGTTGTATAAATCCCATCGTCTCAACAACTTTGGAATTAGACCGTCTGCTCCGGTTGACAGACGACTAACCTAGATAAGAAGTCTCGGTAGTCGCTTTGGGTTTGTCGTCGAACAGGATCGTTCGCGACGAGTAGTGGAAACGAAGTATTCCTTGCGGAAGAATCTAGTGTAGGTGAAAGATGACCGGGAAGAATCATGGGTTTCAAATTTGCGCTTGAGTTTGGGCCTAAAGCTTAAACTAAATGACAGAAATATCCAGGCCTTATTGGGCCGTAATCCAAGTCAAATTTGGACTTGAATGCAGTTAATTTGGGATCTTAAAAATTGAATAATTTAGCCCAAATAATTTTGAATAAAGTTTAAGTGATATTGGGTGTCTAGTTATAAAGTTTAACGCTTAAACTTTTAAATAGGTACCTTTAAATAAGTTAGTAATTTTGTGGGCTATTGGATTTGGATCTCTTGGATTTGAAGCTTCAATTGGATCGGAATAACCCACTTCGAGGTAGAGATTATTTTATGCACTGAATTTGCATATTATTATCTTTGAAATTCATATTCTAATGAAACATTCATTTTCAAACATTAGAATTTCTTTACATTATATTTTTACACATTCTATCATATGAGATGTGTTTATTTGTTATTGAAATGAATGATAGGGAATTTCTTTAGAAATGTCCTTGGGTTTTAATCCCTAAAGTGCAAATAGGTAATAGGATAGCTGTATGTGCCGTGTTCTTGGGTTGCAAATTACTAAACCTGACCAGGGTGTTATTTGGCTTTTGCGATCGCCGAGCATCGCTTTTATTTCTTTAAATGCCTATGGCATAGTGTGCTCGGAGTCCGTGAGTGGCTCCATTTTCACTGTGACTTTAATTAGTGCAACAAGGGCATTTTTGATTACATACCACGTATTAGTGGGTCGTTTTAAACACATGCCTTTTTGTACAATTTTCTTTCAAAAAATTGAAAATTTTTTATAAAATGTGATCTTACATTTTATACATGCTTAATAAAAATCTTTCTTTTAAATCTAAAAATTTTAAATTCCTACTGAGTTTAGTCAACTCATCCCTATAACAAATTTTCAGGAAATTATCAGCCAGACTTCTAGTTGCCGAGTCAAGATTAGATCCGACAAAGTTGTTTAGTTTCTATTACTTTAATAACTTACATTGAGAGACTTTTAGTGTGGTATGCTTTAGTTGGATTACTGTAATTCATAATTCACTTTCCGCACAGTTATTTTATTTTTGATTATTGTTTTACTATCTGATATCACTTGTTGGACTTGTTAAGCCCATATTCATTAGGCCATGGTTATTAACTAATACTTTAAGTCTTCCGATTTTAATTAATAAAATTTAAGAGCAAAAGCGTTGGATTATTCGGTTCTTCGGGCCGGGTCATTCCCCGTTCTGTCTCGGGTCCCATTTGGGTCGTGACAGAATTTTTGGTGTCACAGCCAGGTTCCATCTTGAAAAGTGATATCAATAGGATAGTATATTAATATACAAGGATTTA
The DNA here is from genome assembly GCA_022433065.1 of Begonia loranthoides. Lineage (NCBI taxonomy): Eukaryota > Viridiplantae > Streptophyta > Magnoliopsida > Cucurbitales > Begoniaceae > Begonia > Begonia loranthoides. Next base: position 13,593,122 of record CM039486.1, on the reverse strand, counting down.
CAAATATTGTGCTTAAGAATAAAGTACAAAACTAATTTGTGTTAAGTTGCTGTTAGAAAGTCATCATGAGGTCTTCCGTTGGTAGATGAAGACATTTCTTTAATCGGACAAGAGTAATTTTGAGTCGTCCGGATTTGGTTGGAGATGACAAGGAGTACACCTTATAAGTGATTAGAAACAACCTTACCGCATGTATGAGTCTACAAACTCTTCTGGGTTATGTGTGGGCCTGTGAAATTTAAACTTAAGAAACCTATTATAGGAAGAAATCCATAACCTCACTTTCCTTCAAGAATTGAATGATTACTCTTTTATATTTGGAATCTGACAGTTTGAGTTGGAACCATGCATTTAAAGACTCTGATTCGAAACTATTGGTAAAGACTTCTAATTAGTATTTGGATTGTACAATTTGACACTAGGGTAAGTTGTTGCGTAAGCAGTTGAAAATATTTGGACCAAAGATTAGAGTTGTTCATGTAGATCGATGACTTCAATAGAAAGTTCTCTGATAGTGGGTTATATTGAAATCGCTTAGAATGGAATTATAAAGCATTTAAAGTTTAGTGTTTATGAGCGGAGCTTAACCTCTAAGTATTGAAAAATTGATTAAGGGTGATACAAAAGAATTTGATTGCTTTTAGAAATCCATCGAAGTATTGGGTTGAGTTTACAACCTTCTATTTGAAGAAATTGCCCATGTATGGTAGGAGTGTCTTAAGTTAGATTAACTGTGAGATATGATGATTTGGACTCAGTTTGAGGCAGTAGTCAAAAACAATTATTGCAACACTGGTCATCACCAGAATATGGTCAATGTTCATCATGATTTGGATAATGAGAATCTGACTGTAGAGGAGCTAGTAAATTCTCTAATTTTGAGTTTTTTCCTAAATAAGAGATATGAAATGTGTCTCGTTTGTTCGATTTTTTGCCCTTATTTTTGATGGGCATGAATATTGATTGATCTAATAGTTATACATATGGATCAGTTTGATGTAATCCTAGGTATAGATAGATTGGACTTATACAAAGCTAAAAATCGACTGTTATCAAAAAATTACCTTTACATTGGATGACAGAAAGATCCAAATACATCTAAGTAATTACTGTATGTTCCTATTGCTCCTATTTTGCGAGCCTGTTTGGGTGGTTGGGAGAGATTGGAGTTTTACGGGAGTATTTTGGTACTATTAGCGGTGACCTTGTTACGGTTAGACATGATTCTATTTTATCAGTGTTTTGTGATTACTCTGATGTTTTTCTTGAGGATCTGTCTGGGTTACCACCTGACCGCGAGATTTATTTTTGCATTGATTTGATGCCTGACACCACTCCAATTTCAATTTGCTCCATATCGTATGGCTCTTGTCGAATTAAATGAGTTGAGGACCCAATTAAATGACTTATTACAAAAGGGGTTCATTTGAAATAGTATTTCACCATGGGGTTTGCCTATTTTATTTGCAAAGAAGTAGGATGGTACGCTTCGACTATGTATTGATTATCGAACTTTGAATCTTGTGGCAATCAAGAACGAGTATTTGTTGCCACGGATAATTGACTTATTGGATCGGCTTGGAGGATCTATATACTTCTCAAATATTGATTTGAGATTTAATTATTGAAAATACGTGGAAAAGATATTTCAAAAACATCTTTTCGTATCGTTGTTGACATTTTGAATTAATGGTGCTTCCGTTTGAGTTGACTAATGCATCCGCTGCTTTTATGAATCTCATGAATCGTGTCTTACTGCCATATCTTGACTAGTTTGTTGTGGCCTTCATTAATGATGTTCTGATATATTCTGAGACTCTAGATAAGCCTAAGGAACAATCGAGAATTTTCTACTGATGTTGAAGAAGTATCAGTTGTATGCAAGTGTAAAAAAAAAATAATAATAATAAAAGTGCAACTTTGGATAACTGAAATGAAATTTTTTGGTTATGTTGTTTCTTGAAATGACATTTTGTTGATTCACCCAAAAAATTGAAGGTGTGTTAGATTGAAAGCCAACCAAAAACATTACTGGAGTGCATAACTTCTTGGGCCTGGTAGGCTAATATCATCGATTTGTGCAGAATTTTTCTTCTATTATTATGTTGTTAATGTTGTCGACTGGTAACGACGTGAAATTTATTTGGAAAGTGTCAGACCACTTTTGATGAATTCAAGCAAAATTTGATTACTCCTCCAGTTTTGGCAGTACCTAATGAGAGTTTGCTTTATACAGTTTTTAATTATGCATCAAGAGTTAGTTTTAATTACAATTTCATATAGCAAGAATAAAGTTATAGCTTATGTTTACTGATAGTTAAAGATGCATGAGTAGAATTACCCTACTCATGACTTGGGATTTGTTGCTATTATTTTCACTTTGAAGATTTGATAGAGTTACTTGTATGATGCCAAATTCGAAATATTTTCGGATCACAAGAGTTTGAAATATCTTTTCTTGCAGCGTAACTTGAATCTCCGACAACGTCGTTGGGTTGAATATATGGAAGACTATGATTTCACTTTACAGTATCATCCTGGTAAAGCCAATGCAGTAGCTGATGCCTTAAGCTGTTATTGTCAAGGATCTCTTTCCTTTCTTGTTTTGGATGATTAGAAGAGATGTCTTATTATTAGATATTTTGAGCTACAGTACTAGGACGATTATCGTTTGGTTCAAGTTTAATTTAATAGCGACCTTTATACTTTTGCAACGTGTGAAAGACTTGCAAAGTTTGATTATGTGTTGAAAGAAAGATTCGAGATGATTCAAGCTGGTGAATAGTTTGACTGTTAGGAGATCAGTTTTGATGGACTCCTATTATTTAAGAATCGAGTCGTTGTCTCTAGTCATTTGGATTGGAGGCAGGCAGTTTTGGCTGAGGGCCATGAGACCAGATTTGCTAGTCATCCCGATAGTATGAAAATGCATCATGATCTGAAGCATCAGTATTGAGGAATTGGAATGAAACAGGATATAGCTAAGTATGTTTTGAGATGCTTCATTTGTCAACAGTTTAAGGCTAAACATCAAGGATCAGTTAGATGTTGCAGCCTTTGTTTGTCCCTGAGTGCAAGTGTGATAAGATTATAATGGATTTTGTGCTCATTTTACCAAGGGCAATGCAAAAAGTTAGTATTGAATGAGTGATTGTTATTAGATTGACGAAATTTGCACATTCTATTATAGTCAGAATAGAATTCTCTTTGACGTAGTTGAGTTAGTCGTATATCGAGGGCTTCATTTGTTTTCATGGTATTCCCTTGAATATTGTTTCTAGTAGAGATCTGAGATTTACGTCGAAATTTTGAAGATCCCTTCAGAAAGCTTTGGCCTTGTAGCTTATTTAGTGTTCAACACATCATTCTCAGACCGATGGTCAATCTTAGCATACAATCTAGATTTTCAAGGATATGTTGAGATCTTGCATTATGGATTTCAGAGATAGTTGGGTGAATTACTTGTCTTTAGTAGAGTTTGTTTATAATAACAGTTATCAAACCAGTATCGATGTTTTGCTAAATGAAGCTTTGTATGGAAGAGAGTGCAGACTACTTTTATATTAGACTAAACCAAGAGCATGTTACGCTCGGGTCTAATTTGATTCATGAGAAAACTGAGAAAATTCAAGTGATCAAGAAGCAACTATGTATTGTTCTAAGTTAACAGTTGTGTTATGCAGACCTCCGTTGGCGGAAAGTGGGATTTGAAGCCAATGATTTTTTTTATTCTTAAAAGTGCGATCTCGTCGAGTTATTAGTCATTTCAATGTGAAAGGAAAGTTAGCTCTAAGATATATAAGTCTTTTTTGGATCATTGACCAGATTGGTTTAGTGACTTATCGATTGAAATTACCATCACAGTTGAATTATGTTCATAATGTCTTCCATGTCTTTATACTGAGAAAGTATATTCCTTATCCTTCTTATGTTATTTCTTAGATTGAGGTTACTATTTAAGTGGATGTTTTTTATGAGGAAGAGCCTGATAAAATTATTGGTCGTGAAATTAGAGTTTTACGTCATCGTGAAACACCTCTAGTTTGATTGCAGTGGAAGAATCATAGTGAAAGAGAAGCTACTTAAGAAATTGAATCAGACATGATGGCTAAGTATGGGAGAATTGTTTGATGATGTTTGGAGTTGATAAGACGATATGAACTAGGTTAGTGATTGACAGATTGTAAAGACCCGAATTTTTGTTTTTCCTTCAAATTCGTGAAATTTTTGAAATTTCCTTTATAAAACAAATCAGAGAGCCCCTAATCCAGACCGCTACCAACTGTTCATAAAACTCGTTATAAAAATCTCATTTAATAAAACTGTGTGGAAGCATTATATTAAAAACATTAATGTAAAACGTTGACACCATTGAAATACCACTTTTATACAATTTACTACTTGATTTAATTACAACATTTAAAACTTAACTTAATTAAAACTGTTTCTTTTTCACCCTTTTTATGTGCCTGGCCAACCACGAACTCCCTCGCACGTGCAAACCCATCATCCCTGCTCGCTATTGTTTGTTCTTTATCTTTCGCTACTCCTACTTCGTGCATTCCTCATAGCATACTAGTACCTACATCTACACCACAAGCAACTGTAAGCCTGAAGGCTTAGTAAGGAAAAAGGGTAATGCAACATGAGTGCCACTCTTTAGTCCTTTCGGAATGGGGGCCACCCAAACCGATCCTTTTATTAAGTCATCAATCCGTTTATTACTTTACTTCTTCTTTCTTTGATCCCTTGGAATCCATTATTCTATTATTCCATTATTCCATACTCGTACTTCGAGTTTAAATTGGGAGGTTTTCTCGTGCAATAGCATAGTGGTCGGACCTAGCCTTTTTCCTCACATCTAGAACTCCCATACCATATGAGGGAGGGGCTATGCCTAGAACGCAGACTAGATCCGCTACCCATTCACTCACAATCTCCTTTTCTTCTTATTTACTTTTTCTTAACTTTTTACCTCACTTATGCATGCTCGCGTACCACGCCATGGCACTCCCTATTAGTCTCTATTATCATGATTCATGCTCATACATTCTCATCCTATCATAATGCATGAATGCTTCACAACATAATATTCATAATAATTGAAGTGCGCATATAAGTGATTGAAAGCCATAATTGAAAGCGCATATAATCGAAAGCGTATGTGAAAGTAAAGCATTCAATAGAAGACAAAACCAAGAAGACAATAACAAAAGCGCCTATTAGTTACATTCAAGAGTGTCGATTCAGTTACTAAGCTAGTCATTTGATTACATGCTCAACTATTAGTTGCGGTTATTATTCTAATTTAATTTCCTAGTCTAATTACATGCTTCCTATATTTATTTCTAGGCGATTAGTCTTCTTTACTTGGTTATCCTAGGTGATTTACATGCTCAAGTTAATTACTTTAGTTAACTGTTCTAATTAATTAACATGCTCAATTTTCACCTTAGTCACTTATGCTGGTTCATTACATGCTCAGCTTTTAAGTAATTAGTTATGCTAGTCGATTAACAAGCTCATCTTACTAATTACTCTAATTAATTCTAGTTAAGTTACTTAGCATGCTCATTGTTACTTCTCTAATTAGTTTAACATGCTCTTGTTCATTAGTTTCTATTTAATAAGCTAATTCTTCAAATTGACTTCCTAATCCATTTACATGCTTCCTATATTTATCTCTAGGTAAATAGTCTATTTTACTTAGTTATCCTGTGTTCATTACATGCTCGAGTTTGATTACTTTAGTTACGTTCGCTAATTCATTAACATGCTACCCTATTATCTAGGTTCTTTAACATGCTTAAATCAATTAACATGCTTGTCTATTAGTTAAGTTAATTAAACCTGTGAGTGAGCAAATTAAACATACTAGTACATTGGTCAATTTGCATTTTAACTAGTTTCATGGCGTACTTAATTAATCAACTTGCTCAAGTTAATTTATTATATTAATTAATTTATCACCAAAATAACTCACCTACTTAGTTAATCACATGCTTAAGCTACTTAATTGCTTTAGCAAACTATCGTACAGATAATTAAACATTTAAGCTAAGTTAGACATGCTATGATTTCTCTAGATAGATTAACATGTTCAACTAATTAAGGATTTGTTGTAATCTACTTTAACTAACTGATTTACTAATCCTTTTTAACTAACTGCTTTACATATTAGGCTAATTGTTAACATGTTTATTAATTCACTAATTCACAGCAAGCAGGAAAATCACCCGCAAGAGAAGCTAAACAAGGAAATATAATTCATTCCTACTTAGCTCATCATTTTCTATTTCACTTCTTCTTTATTTTGCTTGACTCATCCTTAGACTTCACATCTTAGAATTCACTTAATCGTTTTCTTACTTCACTATGCCATACGCTAACAAGCTAACACAACCAATAAAAAGTTCATGAAGAATTTTAAAGAACAACTTAAAAATCATGTAATTCATAGGAGTTCACTACTCTAACACAATTCACAGAACATTGATAATACTATCAACAACTAACAATGACATTTCAAGGCAACCTACATATTACTGGTGGCAAATAAGGCAATTAACGTGCTTTAACCACTAACATAAACATTCTAAATCAAGCTACTTTCTTATCAAACCCTAACAAAGCATACTATCAAAACATACACTAGCAATAAACTTTGGTAACATTAAGCACTTAACTAGTTCTAAACTAACATTAACACTCTAACTCACACACCCATACTTGTGGTGTAGGGCTTCAATGGCCAAAACACCCCTTAGTCCTTACCAATTTGAAGACACTAAACTCAGGGACAGCTCTCCTCTCATGGTTCCAGCAGCAACTCCAGCTTCCAGCTTCTCACAGCTCACTCTTTAGCTCACTCACATTGAACACACCTCATTCACTCACTTAACACTCGATTTCCCTCACTCAAAAGCCTTCTCTCATGGCTCCTCACACACACTCTCTCTCTCTCTTTGGATTTCTCACGCAGGAAAAGAAGAATGAATACTAAGAGGGGAAGGGAGAGACATTACCTGGATGGGAGAGGGAGACACCATCATGGCTTCTAGGCAGAGAGGATGTGGCCTAAGGCATAGGAAGGGCGATTTTTCGTTGCCCATGGAGAGGGGAGGTCAATTCTGTCGGATTTTCGTCGATTTTCTACGATTTCCCCAATTTTCCTCGATTTTCTTCTTATTTTACTTCATAGGTCTGGGCTAATTTGGATGAGTGCGGATGCATAGGTCTCGTCTGCATGTTGTTCGCAAGGCTAAATCACTCAGGCTAAAATGGAGCTTCTGAAGGGAGAATGCGTCCCCGTCCTGTCTGTACCATCCGCAGGTCGGTTTGGAAAGCCAATTTGCATTAGCACTAGTGTCCGTACTACCGTCCGAAAGTGTCTTAAAATCAGACAGAGGCAAATCGGACGATACCACTACTCATCCGCATAGTCCGCATAGCGTCCGAAATTGTCCTAAAATCGGACAGAGGCAAACCGGACGATACTTCAACTCATTCGCAGCCGTCTAGACTCGTCCGAAACTATCCAGGTTTAGAACAGAGTCGATGCAGATGCCACTATTCTTGTCTGCATCGTTTGGACTCTCGTCTGCAATTCCATTGTACAGTGAAGTCAGGACAAGAAATCTCGTCCGAAACTCGTCCTAAGTCTAATGCTGGCGTGGCCAAGTACTTGCGGACAACACATCACATCTGCAAGTCTGGCCGCATGCATCCGAAGTACCTCTCCAGACACATTAGGACGCCACATCTCGTCCTTAACTCGTCCTAACACCCAAGATTCCCACTTTTCTTCATCGTTCCATACTTAACTCATATCCTTGAACATTTCCCCCATAAATACACGTCATCAAATGAAACGTATAGAAATGCCATTTAATAGCCTCCAACTCCATCACTTCAATTACATCGCGTATACGGGAAAAATGTAATGGAATTACTCCTTGTCTTAACGCTCAAGAACACCCTTGGTAATACCCCGGCAACTGTCCAACTTAAAAAATTCGGGGTGAGTGAAGTTTGAAGTGATGGATAAAAGCTTTTGTTTAAGATATTAGTAAGAGTTTGATATATTAAGGTTACTAATATTCATGGGTATATTGGATTTAGTGTTGGTTTTGGAAGTAAGGCTTGTTTATGAGATATAAGAATAAACTAGAGACTTAGTAGATGATAAGGAGGTAAAATAAGAAGTAGTTAGTGAGGAGGTTATTGAAGTTTAGGGATAATTAGGATATATATATATATACAAAAGAAGAAATAATGTGGCGAATGATAGATTGAAATGGAGGTTGATCTTAGAAATAATGTGGAAAATGATAGATGAAATGGAGGTTAATCTTAGAGGTTGATAGTGATCAACCTGTAATTCACTAAGTGGAAAAATATGGATTGGTGGTCGATTGGAAGAAAAATGGCGGGTGATCGCCCACTAAAAGAAAAAAGCAACCTGCATTTGTATCAAACAATATTATGGAAGTATTGTTGGTCGATCATCCAAAGGATTTGATCAACAGGTGTGATCGACCCGTGATTTAGAAAATAAGATTTTGCGGCTGATCAATTTAGTGGCGGTCGATCATCCACTATGGGAAACCATCAAACGGCGTCTATGGTTGGCGGTTGATAATTGTGTTTGGCGGTCAATCGTTCAAAGAGGAAACGATCGACCAACGATTTAGAAAGTTACAAGAAATGGAAATGTCATCGCCTGGAAGCTTTTGGATTGGCCGTTGGACGCATCTGGATGTTGAGGGCTACGTCCCTTGGCTCTTCACCTTCATTGGATGCTGAAGAGGATCTATGAGTGGTCTATAAATGGGGAAGATGATTGAGGTTGGGAGTTTTGGGAAGACAATGGAGAAACTCTAGTGATTTTGTGTGAGAGAGAGATGGTTCTCTGAGGGTGCTGCCTTGCTGTGAGTTTTTTGTGAGAGACAGAGAGGGTGGTAGAGAAAGGATGGAGACTGTGATGTTGTAAGTTTTGTGACAGAGAGAGAAGTTGCATCATTTGGATAGTGAAAGAGTGAACTTCTACTGTGATTTCGAAATTGAGATAGAGAGAGCCGAGAGCATTCTGTAAACGAGGAAAGGGAGGAAAATGAGAAACTCTGAGATTTTAGGAAGCCGAGAGGAATTTCTAGAGAAAGGAATCGTGGAGAAAATTGAGAGGTATGTACTGTCTTCGTGGGGTGTTTTTCAGTTGCACAATATGCATTAGTTAATTACTTTACTTGGATTATTGCTAGAGAAAATTGTCTAGATATTGTGTTGTTTGCCTTATTACTGAGTGTTATTGAGGATTTGAGGATATTGGTTTGCATGTTCTCTGTTGCATAAATTGTTAAGGGATTTTATAATATGAAATTATTGGATTGGGTGGTTATTGGATATTGATTGTTGTGGTTGGAAATTAAGTAATGAAGGGTATGAATGAACTATACTACTGTTTTGATATGGACGTGATTAGGACCATGTTCTGTTATTAGATTGGTTATTATTGTCTGTTGGGTTTATTGCTAAGGACTGTAAAGTGAACCAGGAGGTTCTATTTATTGGAAGTATTAAGCATGTTAGTTGAAGATAAGGGACTCTATTATTGGAAATTAATAGTTATATGCGTGTTAATCAGGAATAGGTTTCGCGATGGATAATTCTAAGTGCTAGCTCGCTAAAGCTAAGAACTTCAGGTGTGGTACAACATGTGTTTTGTCCAAAAGGGCCTACATCACAGGAATTAGGGTTTGTTTCTTTGATTGCATGATTGTTTGAATTGTATGTTTATTAGATTTAGGTTCAGTTCCTTAGTTAGAATGAAACACGTTTTGAGGATACGATCGAGAAAAACATTAGATAGGATTGTATGTGCTCAACAATATTAAGACTTGGAATTCTTAAGTATAAAGAAAGTGAATAAACGTAAATAGGTGGTTAGAGATGTGGGTTCTTGAGTTGGTCGCCTAGGTGTGTGCCACGGGATGGCCGCATTGTGCATAAACTGCTCTACCTTGTCAAGTTGACATCTCTAACATTAGATGGGTAACTGGAGTTAAATGAAAACAGAACATAACAGAAGTAAACGGAATATACGTAAATAGTTATTTTTGTGATTCGGTTGGTTACACTCGACACAAAAACCAAAGATAAGTAAATAGCGGTTTTTATGGTCCGGTTGGATACGCCCGGCACAGAAACAAAATAAATAACATTAAAAAATAGGAACAATAACATATAAGCAAAATAGAAAACTACATACAATGTTACAAAAGTTGTGTGTATTTCATGTTTTGTGTTTGTACCGCTTACTGAGTTTAATGCTCATAGTTAGGTCTTGTGATATAGGTAAGGAACCAATGATTGGGTAAAGCTAATAAAGGATGTAGCTGATGGAGTATTGTGATATGTCTCAATGTAAGGAATATCCCTTGTGCTCCCCTGTATTTGCCCTTAAGTCTGCATAAATTGGTTGAAAAGTGCTGTCAGCAAGAATCTCGACATACAACTGATCCCAAGGAATGACAGAGGTAGAAGTCATGGTACCCAAATTAATTTCCTTAGGTCGGTTTGACAGAGCTTCTTTGGCCTTATTCTCCAATCCAGAATGATACTGAATCTTGAAATCATACCCCGTAATCTTCACTAACCATTTGTTATGATTAGTGCTGACTAAATGTTGCTCTGATAAAACTTCAGCCTTCCTTGATCCATCTAGACTGTGAAGCACCACCTTAACGAGTAAGAACACCACGTTAAAATAGCAAAGATAATAGCCTTAAGCTCATGCTTATAACCCCAAACAATCTTGAGGAGGAAGCAACTGACTAGAATAAGCAATAAGGTGACCTCCTTGCATCAAAATTGCCCCCAACGCATTTCTTGAAGTGTTTGCCTCCATAATAAATTGCTTAGAAAAATTTGGTTAGGACAAAACTTGTATTGTGTCATGGTATGCTTCAAATTCTGAAATTTAGATTCAGCTACAGAATTCCAATTAAAATTATCTTTTTTTCAATTGCTTGGTCAAGGGAAAGGCAATTTTTTCAGTGAAAAATTTCCAATAATATCCTACTAAATCCAAAAATCCTCGTACCACTTTTTAAGTACAAGGAGTAGGCCAATTCAACATTGTTGCAATTTTACTCTTATCGTCCAAAACCCCAACTGTTGAAATTATATGCCCTAGATATTTAAGTTATAGTTGGACAATATAACATTTAGATTGATTTGAATACAACTAGTTTTCCTGTAAAACCATGAAAGTCTTCTCCAAAAGCCTTAAATGATCTTGTATATTAGGATTGTATGAGAATATTATCAAAAAATACAAGTACAAACTTATAAGGTACGCCTTGAAAATGTAATTCATTTACGCCTAAAACATAGATGGGGTGTTAATGAGACTGAAAGGCATTACCAGAAACTTGTAGTGTCTCTCGTGAGTTCTAAAGTAGTGTTGAGAATGTCCTCAAATTGGACCATAGTATGGTGGTATCCTGACCTTAAATCCAACTTGGAGAAAATTTAAGCCCCATGAAGTTCGTCTAGCAGTTTGTCATTAACGAGGATGAAAAACTTATTAGGAATAGTCACATTTTTCAAAGCATGCTAATCCATACAAAACCTCCACCTTCCGTCCTTTTTTTAACTAAAAGGATCGGACTTGAGAATGAGCTACAACTCACTTGAATATTTCTAGCTGCTAGAATCTCTCTCAATAACCTTTTGATCTCGTTCTTGTGGGAGTGGGGGTACCTAAACAGCCACAAGCACATTATGGGTGTGCCCTTTTCAAGTGTAATGGCATGGTCATGCTCACTTGAAGGGACCAAGCCACTAGGAACACTAAAAATGGCACTGTAATAATGTAAAAGGCACTATACCTTCTCAGGAATCTTATGAAATTGGGTTGTGTTGATCTATAAAGCTACCAATTCCAACAAAACTGCTTCCCCTCCTGCAGAGGTTGATCTTTGTTCACTCCTCCCATCCAACGATTATGGTCTTCTCTATTTCTTTCATCCACTTCACGAGCAAGTTACCCTCCCACAAGTAGCTCACCCAACGACATCGTTACCTCCCTCCCCTTACCTGCCGTGTAATCCATTTTCTTTTCACACCTAAATTTTGTTGTACATACTTCCCCTATTTCAAAAACCAATAAAAGATCAAATCCTAATGTTAATGCATTTTCACCAAACCAAAAACCCTAACTAACAACCAATTCTAGCCTTAAAATTTCACAAATCACTACTTCAATCCAACAACTATAAAATAACATATCTCAAAATTAATATCTCTATTCCACACGTTGTACATGATTTGCATTGGCATGTTCATATGCATCATACGAAAATGTTTTACAAGAAAGAAAAGAGGAATGATTCTTTCATAGATTTTTATACGAAAGAATAAAGTTGCAATGAAAAAATATAAATAATCATCTATGGGCGGCATTCGAGCTAACTGTCTCATATGAGGTGGATCAAATGGTGCCACTCTCCCCTACACTTAATTATCCCTAATGACTAGAATGTAAAGTGAAAGAAAAGAATAATTGAAGACTAAAAAGGCATGTTTTACAAAATTGCATAACATGAGCATAACATTGTTGAATCTCTTACTGAGCGTAAGGCTCATAGGTGAATAAGGTGATGTAGATGATTGTAACTAGGATGAATACAATGTTGATTGATGATAGTGAGGTTATAGTTGATAAAGTATGGCTATGTTGAGTGCTTGTGTCGTTCGGAGAATTTGACTAGTGGGTTATGACTCAAGATAGTGTGTTTTGTATAAAATATTTTAAAACTGAGTTATGTGTGTATTGACTAACTATTCTATGATGATGTTTTGTAAGGTATGTTTCATACTTACAGAAAGCTTTGATGAAGCAATATTTTGTGGAATCGGTTTTAAGTACACATGGTTAAATTGAAATGAATGAGTTTCAATTGATGATAAGATGTTAAATAAATGAATAGATCTTTCATGTTTATTTCAAGAATAGTCTTCCACTATCTTAAAGGTTTTCAAAAGCAAGTAAACACATTTAAAAAAAAATGGTTTAAGAAAACGGGGTGTTATAGATAGGCCCCACAATTGATTTTACAAACACTAGTTCTCCTTGAGTTGTGCTTGAATTTTCATAGTCCTCGTTGGTGTTAGCCCCACCATTGAGTTTACTGACAACTTTGCCACTTCGTCCATCTCCTTCATCGGTGAGTCCAATAGGGTCAATGTTGGTTCAATCGGCATTTCTTCTTCACCATCTAGGTCTTGGCAAACCAAAACATGTAACTCCTAAAACTTGCATCGATGACCCACAATATATTTCTCATCGCAATGATAACACAATCATTTCTCTCTATTTGACTATAGTTTTGGCATCAAAAAGGATTTGAAGGTTGAATTCCTCTTATCAAAGCCATCTGTTAGAAAAATTAAAGGCTGAGAGAGAATTTTATTAGTCAAATATATTATTGGTTGGGGATGCAAAGTTTTGCACCATTGTTGTTCCTCAACGACTTTGAAGAAAACCTAATCCAACTTGATAGCTGGGCTTAAGAGCTGCAGAGCAAGTTTGGGTTGGGTTACTTAGGCGACTTGAGTAACCCCAAAAATCTCATTGGTTAGCTCAGTTAGGCTCAATCAACTGGTGTAAAATCATGTTTTTGTCTTCAATTTTCTTGGAAGTCTAAATAATTTGGCCTAGCCCGATAGGCTTGACGACTGACAGCTCAATCTAGATTTCTTTCTTCAACCCATTTACAAATTGAGCTTCTTGAACCTATTAATAAATTGGGCTCCAAGAATAATTCAGGGAACGGAGAAGCCAATTTCTCAAACATCTACGAGAATTCATGGATAGGGCCCTTTTATTGGAGTGCCAAAAATTTCTTTGATGAAGTGTCTTCTTGACTTAACCAAAATCTCTCAAAAAATAATGTCACGACTCGGATGTTGGCCAAATAGAAACGTCGGGTCGAACAACTCAATCCTCAGAGAAGACTTGATCCCCCAGTCTAAAGCTTGGTTGATAGTGTGAGACTTATTTTAAATTTAAAGTCATAATCCATACTAGATGGACAAAGGTTCACATGATTATTACATTTAATAGTACAATAAGAAATAAAGTACTGTGCAACAATAATCGAGACTTTAAAATGTCATACAGGCCCAAATAATAGTCCTAACCAAAGATACAAATACTTGAGAAAAATAGACGATTGAAAGGGTCTTCTATTCAGGTACTACTCTTGACTGCCTCAATTCTTACCTAGGAAGGAGTGAGTTGTTTAGGGTGGGTGACTAACTCTGTAGGAAAGTTAGACTATATGCAATGTAACGACCTAGATTTCTTAACTATTTTAAAAGCTCCTTAACCATACTAACACAACCAATTAAAAATCATTTCTAAAGAAAAGGGGTTATCAAAGTACATCAAAATCCGATCGTTAATAAAAACTCATTCTTCCATAGTTCATTCTTTAAAAAAAAGTTATTCATAAAAGTTGCGGAAGCACAATTAAACGAGAAAATCTACCTTTACCGAATAACAAAGTAATTATCAGAAAATGTCATTTAAAACATAATTTAAATCCAAGGTTTTTAGTTCCCCAATAAAACTTCTGAACATCCAAGTAAAGGCAATAAAAGGAAAATTTAACGTTCGTAAAAGATAACCATTCAACATTAACTCTTATTGATTTTCCTTTTCTTTTATTTGTCCATGTCGTACTACTACTTCATTGACGTCTTTATCGGACCTCCCGAAGGCTCCAGCGGAATGACATCATCCTTAATTTATGGTATAATCCCCTCGTTACCTATACCACAAGTAAAAACGTGAGCTTACGCCCAGTAATGAGATGGGGGAAAACAATTTATGCATTTCTCTCTTTAGTTCTTCTTGGAATGGGAGCCACCCAAACCAAACTCTTTCATTACGTTCATTTTCTTTGTTTGCTCTTAACTCGTACATCGAGCTGGAGATTGAGGGTGGTCCTTTGAGATGGCCTAGCTGTATGGCTCTAACCTCCTGTGTGTATGCTAGTTCCTTTACCGACTAGGTGAGGGTGTATCCTAGCTACTAGGCTAGATCCGGACTACCAATCTACCCCAACTCCCTATTCGTTCCATTTTTCAGCAGTATCCCGCCTTCTAGGTTCTTTATCTTTTCGGCGTATCCCACCTTTAGAGTTCTTTCTTCTTCCGGCCTATCCCGCCTTTAGAATTCTTCCTCTTTCCAGCATATCTCGCCTTTAGAGTGTCTTCCCCTCCGGCGTATCCGGCCGTTAGGGTTTCTTCGGTGACGGACGTTTCTCGCTCGTCCCGAACATACTTGTTCTTAGCATTTTCCTCACTCACACATGTGGGTACCATCCTGAAGGTTAACCCCCCAACTTGGTTTCTATTAACATGAACTTAACCAAGCTTCTTCCAAATAAACAAAACATATATAAGATCAACGCTCTAAGGAATCCACAGTCAACAACGAATGAAATGACTATCATCGCATACTTCTCATAACAAAATATTGACAGCGTTTAACTAACCATGCTATTAACATTCACTATCACAAAATAGAACATGCTTTGTAACTTCAGCGGTGGATCACACAATATAATATATCATAACATGCTTCTAATCTATTGTGCAGCAGAAATTACAAATCATCGAAACGCATTTCTATTCGACTAATCAGCAGATATACGTTTAATCAAACATACTTTTAATTGAACCCTAACCTTGGATAACCATGTGCTAAACATGCTCTACTCTTCTAAATACAACGATGAACCTCTCTAAATACAGCAAATGAACTAATTCGAATTATACCTATATATAGTGCAACGTAACGATTATATGATAACCATTCAACAGAAAATACATTCAACAAAGTCTTGCTTTCATTCGAACATAACAACCGAAGAAACTAGCAACTAAACATGCTTTTGACAGTAAGGAAAAAGACAGCTGCGAAACGAACATTTAGATGTGCATTAGATTTCTCACTTTGACAACATTTCTACGTAAAACAAATGATTAAATCATGCTATTGACAGTACCGAAATCAGCAGCAAAACGAACATGTATTTATCCTAGCAATACCATATGAATCATAGCGCTTATCATGCTTTCTAAACTGTAAAATTCGGATATGACAGTGAAATAACCAAACAAACAGCGAAATATACCCATATAATCAAAATAGAGCTACTGAGTATGGTAAAGGAAGATCATGGAGTCTTTCTCTAACATCACAACTTCTCTATGGAGTCATTTTCTAACTTCAAGCTTCTTTAACATCACAGAAAGAAAGTATTTTATACATAGCTCATTCGTACTTTTCTCTTTCGTTTAAACAATTCTCTTCTGTTTCATTCAAGCCCAAGTAACTTTCTCATCTTCATACAAGGAAAATATGCAATTTCTATCAAAGTACTAAAAGAAACGTAGAGGAAATTAAGACAATAGCAGGAAATCAAACTCAGCCAACAACAACTCACACACACGACAAATACTTGTGTGTAGGGCCTTCAAATGGCCAAGACAACCTATTTCCTTACCCTTGAAGTCAAATCTCCCATGCAGCTCCTTGACCTCCCAGCTCCAGCCAGTTTCCCTTTAGCAAAGCGAAGGAGAAGACGAAGAAAATTGAAGGAGAAGAGTTTGAAAGGGAAGAAATGGAGGGGAGAGTTACCTAGGAGACAAACGGAAGACAAGGCGTGCACATAGGGAGGCTATTTTGTGGGTACTGCCAAAAGACTCCTTTCCTCGCTGAAAGTGTGAGTATTAACTCGGTAAACGTCGAGTTACATCGAGTTTTCTAACTTTTATTTCCTTATTTTTCACAGGTCTGCTGCGATTCAAACTTGTGCGGACGCCGTACTATTGTCCGCAGTCGTCCGTAAGACCCAAAATCACAGGAAAATATTGAGGCGTCGGACGAGATTTAGCATCCCCACCCTTCGTCCATACTGTCTGCAACCGAGTTTCAGACGCCATACGTCATCCGCATCGTCCGTATACATCGTCTGAATTGTCCCACCAAAATCGGGCCCCGTGACTCAGATAGTACGTTACGCATCTGACTTTCTCTATCTCGTCAACATCTGCATAGAAAAATTTGTCCTCCATGGAGCGGATCCACTCCTCGGCTCCAGTGATATCTGATATGTCGCCATTAAAATAAGGTGGTCTGAGCTTTTTGAATCTATCCCATCCAACCCCCCTCTAGACCGACTGTATCTGTAAGTCTCGGTGGTCCCCATTGCCATTTCCTTGGCCCATAAACCTTTCCATATAACGAGACCGTTGTTCCATAAACCGGTTTTGCCTCTCAATATGTTGTGATTGTTGCTCTATGATTTCAGCCATGCGCTCTAAGGTCTCATCCCGACCTTGATTCTCATAGGGGTTTGGTGCCCTGGGTGCACCCCTCAGTCCAGGTAATTATCCTCTTCCTCTCCTCGCCATTTTTGGTTCTAAATTCCTACGTGTCCACGTCACAGTACAAGTGAATTTGAGGAAGGAAAAGTTCGAGGAAAAGCATTGATCAAAATTACTATTAAATGTAAGGGAAGTTTATCTATTATTCATAGTCCCATATATTTCCATAGTGTGGTTACCTTAAACTAATTAAAGTAAGCATTTTTTCAGTCATTACAGGAAAAACTTGTTTTCATTCAATAGGTTTCATAGGTAAACAATTTTTCTTATTCTCAGTTCTACTCATTTCTACATTGTCACATTATGAAGCAGTCACTTAATAAGTATCTCGTTACCATAAGGGAAAACATACTACAGTTCTATACATTTCCTGTGTAATAAGTCATTCATAAGCAAATCTGAAACATAAGGAAAACTTACAACAGAGGCATTACCCGTCGAGTCTGGGTTGTCCGTAGCGAGACGCTTGTGTAGTAGTATGGCTCTGATACTAATTGCTCATATACCAATTGTAACGACCTAGATTTCTTAACCATTTTAAAAGCGCCTTAACCATAGTAACACGACCAATTAAAAGTCATTTCTAAAGAAAAGGGGTTATCAGAGTGCATAAAAATCCGATCGCTAATAAAAACTCATTCTTCCTTAGTTCATTCATTACAAAAAAGTAATTCATAAAAGTTGCGGAAGCATAATTAAACGAGAAAATCTACCTTTACCGAATAACAAAGTAATTATCAGAAAACATCATTTAAAACATAATTTAAATCCAAGGTTTTTAGTTCCCCAATAAAACTTACGTAATATTCTGAACATCCAAGTAAAAGCAATAAAAGGAAATTTAACGTTCGTAAAAGATAACCATTCATCATTAGCTCTTATTGATTTTCCTTTTCTTTTATTTCTCCGTGTCGTACTACTACTCCATTGGCGTCTTTATCGGACCTACTGTAGGCTCCACCGGAATGACCTCTTCCTTAATTTTTGGTATAATCCCCATGTTACCTACACCACAAGTAAGGACGTGAGCTTACGCCCAGTAAGGAGATGGGGGAAAACAATTTATGCATTTCTCTCTTTTGTTCTTCTTGGAATGGGAGCCACCCAAACCAAACTCTTTCATTACGTTCGTTTTCTTTGTTCATTCTTAAGTCGTACATCGAGCTGGAGATTGGGGGTGGTCCTTTGAGATGGCCTAGCTGTACAGCTCTAACCTCTTATGTGCATGATAGTCCCTTTACCAACTAGGTGAGGGTGTATTCTGGCTGCTAGGCTAGATCCGGACTACCCATCTACCCCAACTCCCTATTCGTTCCATTTTTCAGGCGTATCCCGCCTTCTGGGTTCTTTCTCTTTCCGGCGTATCCCGTCTTTAGAGTTCTTTCTTCTTCCGGCGTATCCCGCCTTTAGAATTCTTCCTCTTTCTGGCGTATCCCGCCTTTAGAGTTTATTCCCTTCCTGCGTATCCCGCTGTCAGGGTTTGTTCGGTGACGGACGTTTCCCGCTCATCCCGAACATACTTGTTCTTAGCATTTTCTTCACTCGCACATGTTGGTACCATCCTGAAGGTTAACCCCCCAACTTGGTTTCTATTAACATGAACTTAACCTAGCTTCTTCCAAATAAACAAAACATATATGAGATCAATGTTGTAAGGAATCCACAGTAAACAACGAATGAAATGGCTATCATCGCATACTTCTCATAACAAAATATTGACAGCGTTTAACTAACCATGCTATTAACGTTCATTATCACAAAATAGAACATGCTTTGTAACTTCAGCGGTGGATCACACAATATAATATATCATAACATGCTTCTAATCTATTGTGCAGCAGAAATTACGAATCATCGAAACGCATTTCTATTCGACTAATCAGCAGAAATACGTTTAATCAAACATACTTTTAATTGAACCATAACCTTGGATAACCATGTGCTAAACATGCTATCCTCTTCTAAATACAATGATGAACCTCTCTAAATACAACAAATGAACTAATTCCAATTATACCTATATATAGTGCAACGTAACGATTATATGATAACCATTCAACAGAAAATACGTTCAAGAAAGTCTTGCTTTCATTCGAACATAAAAAAACTAGCAACTAAACATGCTTTCGACAGTAAGGAAAAGTACAGCAGTGAAACGAACATTTAGATGTGCATTAGATTTCTCACTTTGACAGCATTTCTACGTAAAACAAACGATTAAATCATGCTATTGACAGTATCGAAATCAGCTGTAATATCTCAAATTATTATATCAGAATTTAAAAATAATAAATTAAAAAATAATTAGAAATATTTGAATTAGTCGAATATATTATTGGGATATTACTAATAAAGTAACCAATATCTTATTATTTCGGAAACTTAATTGGGATTAAGTTAAATAAATAAGGATTAATTAAGTGGGGATTGAGTAGATTAAACTAATTAATTGAGATTAGGTTTAATTAACTTAAATGGCGCTGGCCATTTGAATTAGAGAGAGAGAGAGCGAGAATGAGAGACAAAGAGGGAGTGAGCGATCGGAGGGGGCGATCGGAGACGACGGACGTTGCGGCCCCAGGCTCGCGTGCCCCTTGTCCGGCGAATGGCGGCGATGGAGGGCTGCGGGATGTCATAAATCTCAATGGCTACTAAACTGGGAAGAAGACGACGTCGCCTGCCACGTCGACCTGCCGTTGTAAATTTGGAATTACACGTGGACCAATCAGTGAAGTAGCTGTGTGAGCTGATGTGGATAAATATAAGTCTACGTGGCTAATGGAAGACTATAAAAGACTGAGAAGAGACGAGAAAGCTGGGAATTTGATCTGCTATTTTCAGTTTTCTATTCTAGAAGTTTTTTTTCCTTCTCTGTAAAAATAAGCCGGCGACGGCTAAACCCAATAAAAAGCAGTTTTCTCTGAAATTCTGATCAGTGATCGTAACATTTGGTATCAGAGCTGTCTCGATCTGACGATGGCAGAAACTCGCTCCAAATCTAACGAAGAAGCTTTGAAACATGTGGAAAATGAATTACAAGGTATAGATGTTGCATTCACTAAAGTTTTTGCGAGACTAGAGAATTCTGATAAACAGTTTCAACAACTGTCTTCTCGCCAAGATAAAATGGAGTCAATTGTTCAAGGCATGGCTCAGGATAATGCTAGTCGGCATGACGCTATAATGGCCGCTTTTGCTCTATTTGTTCTGTCTCGGCCAGATGTTTTTACAAATTCAGATGCGGCTAATAATGTTCCTTCTAGCTCTCAGTTTCACCAGGCAATAATGTACGTCCTGATTTTGGAACTCAAAATCGATTGCCGCATCTAGATCTTCCTTTTTTTCTCGGGAGATGGCCCAAGAGAGTGGCTACGTAAAGCGAACAGGTATTTTTTGATTCAACAAGTTCCTGTTAATCTGCGTTTGGGATTGGCTGAACTCAATTTACAAGATCAAGTGGATTTATGGTTTCACGGATTCATTTCTACTTATCCCCAAGCTAGTTGGGAATTATTCTCAACAGAATTATGCAGCAGATTTTCTGAAAATGTTGCAGAAGATGAAGTTGAATCTTTTTTCTAAGATTTGTCAATCCAGCTCGGTTAAAGATTACATTCAAAGATTTGAGGCTCTCAAAGCAGTGGTTCATTCTACCTTACCTCGTATGGCTAAAAGTTACTACATCTCTGTGTTTACAAGTGGTTTGAAGGATGAAATCAAAGCAACTATTAAAATCAATTGACCTCCTACACTGTCGTTGGCATTTCAGGTTGCATTATTACAGGAACAATCGATACAAGCCTTACAACGATTGCCCATACCTTCTAAGACATTTGTTGCTTCAAAATGGCCAGATAAGTCAATGGTTCTATCAAACAATTCTGATTCTTCACTTTTATCAAAATTACCAAAGCTTACTCCTGCTGAGTTGAATAACAAAAGGAAGCTAGGCCTTTGCTTCAAGTGTGATGAGAAATACACACCTAATCATTCCTGTAAAAATAATTCTGTGAATTATTTACTAATTGCTTCTCAAGAATTAGATGATAATATTCCCAATGATTTTTCTCGAGATGATCCAAGTGAGGAAATTGAAGAAATTGCTATTTCCCTTAATGCTTTAGCTGGATTTACTACAAATTCTACTGTGAGATTGAATGGGCAACTGCTGGGATATAATGTTTCTATACTAATTGATAGTGGGAGTACTCATAGCTTCCTGGATGAAAAAGTTGCTGATCGTTTACAGATTCCTTTCGATCACTCCAAATGCTTGGTTGTAACTATTGCTAATGGAGGGAAATTTTTTAGTGCTTCAATTTTACAACCTGTAAATTGGATTATGCACAATCATGACTTTACTTTTCAACTCAGAGCTCTGCCGCTAGGAGGCAGTGACATGATCCTGGGTATTGATTGGATTAATAATGTCAGCCCAGTTACTTTTGATCTACCTAAAGGTCAACTTCGGATAACAGTATTGGGCACTGAGCTTTGTTTGCCCACCACTTCAACCTGTTCCTCTCTAGAACTTTGTTCACTGAAATGTTTTTCCAATGGTTTCAAGCATCAAAATTATACTCTGGTGCGACAGTTACAATCTATTTCAATGTTACAGCAACAGATTATTCCCTCTACGATCCAAACATTGCTTGATAATTACCAAGATGTTTTTCGATTACCTGTTGGATTGCCACCGGCAAGATCTCATGATCATGCCATTTCTTTGATAGACGAAGCTAAGCCTTTCCGATTGGCTCCTTATAGGTGTTCCTATTTCCATAAAACAGAAATTGACAGACTTGTTAAAGAGATGTTAACAGAAGGCATTATTGTACCTAGCAATAGTTCTTATGCTTCACCTATTTTATTAGTTAAGAAAAAGGATGGGCAGTGGAGATTATGTATTGATTATCGTCAACTTAATAATATGACTCGGAAAGATAAATATCCGATGCCATTAATTGATGAACTAATTGATGAGCTACATGGAGCTGTTGTTTTTTCTAAGCTGGATTTGCGAGCAGGTTATCACCAGATTTGGGTGAAGGATGAGGATTGCCACAAAACAGCTTTTCGTACGTATGAAGGTTTATATAAGTTCAAAGTTATGCCTTTTGGCTTAACTAACGCACCGGCCACTTTTTAATCATTAATGAATTCTATTTTTCACCCTTATCTGCAGAAGTTCGTATTGGTGTTTTTTGATGACATTCTCGTCTATAGGCCTTCTATGGACTCTCATTTTACTCATCTACAAACTGTTTTACAATGTTTAAGGCATCATGTTGTCTTTGCTAAAATGTCAAAGTGTGAATTTGGCCAGACTAGAGTGGCCTATTTAGGTCACATTATTTCTGATAAGGGTGTTGCAGCGGATTCGGATAAACTGGAGGCTATAGCTGATTGGCCGATTCCTACTTCCGTTAAACTACTGAGAGGCTTTTTGGGTTTGACAGGATACTATAGGAAGTTCATACGTGGATATGGTGCTATAGCTCAACCTTTGACTGAATTACTTAAAAAAATTCTTTTACCGGGTCTGAAGAAGCCACTGCAGCCTTTTCATCTCTTAAACAAGCCATGATGTCTTCTCCTGTTTTGGCTTTGCCAAATTTTCTTCAGCCCTTTATTATAGAGACTGACGCTTGTTATGAAGGATTGGGAGCCGTATTAATTCAGAATCAGAGACCGATCACTTTCCTTAGCAAACCATTTCACAAACGCAATTTGGGTTTGTCCATTTACGAAAAAGAGTTGCTTGCTCTGGTTATGGCTGTCCAGAAATGGCACCATTATGTTGAAGGTACTGAATTTATTATTTGAACTAATCATCAATCTCTCAAGTTTTTACTTGAACAATGCATTACCACCCCTTTACAACAGAAGTGGTTGACGAAATTGTTGGGACTGAGGTATGTTATTCAATACAAAAAAGGTAGGACCAATATTGTTGCTGACGCCTTATCCAGGAAGGATTTTGGTTCTTCTAACTGTTGTGCTATTACTTCTATTCAGCCGGTGTGGATTAGAGAAGTTATTTCAAGCTATGAAAATGATTCTTGGGTATCCAATATTCTGGACCAGCTCATTTTAGATTCCTCTGCAGTTTCTGGTTTTTCTTATGTAGATGGCATTCTGCGTTTTCATAAAAAATTAGTATTGGGTAATTCTAATAATATTAGACAAAAGGTTATTCAAACCTTACATGATTCACAGGAAGGTGGGCATTCTGGTGTACAGGCAACAATTTACAGGACTAAAGCTAATTTCTGGTGGCCGAGTATGACTCGCACTATCAGACAACATGTTTTGCAATGCGATGTCTGTCAGAGGTGTAAAAGTGAACATGTAGCATTTCCTGGATTGCTTCAACCTTTGCCCGTACCCGATACTCCCTAGACTCACATTTCTATGGATTTCATAGAAGGTTTGCCCTTATCTAATAATACTGACTGCATTTTGGTGGTCGTGGACAGGTTTACCAAGTTTGGGCATTTTATTGCTTTAAAACATCCATTTACGGCAGAGTCCATTGCCAATGTTTTTCTGGACCAGATTTTCAAGCTTCATGGATTACCTCAACATATTGCCTCGGATAGGGACAGAATTTTCACTTCGACTTTTTGGAAAACTTTGCTTCATACGTTGGGATCGGAGCTTCATTTATCCACTGCTTATCACCCAGAAACGGATGGTCAGACAGAACGACTTAATCAGTGCTTGGAGATGTATTTGCGGTGTATGTCTCATCTTCACCCCCGTCGTTGGCGTTAGTGGTTGTCTTTAGCTGAGTGGTGGTATAATACTACCTATCATTCGGCTATAAGAGTCTCTCCTTTTCAAGCTCTGTATTGCTTCCCTCCTCTGCAATTAGCGTTGGGACCTTATCAAGTCACTAATGTGGCAGCTGCTGATTCTCTTGTGCGTGACAGATTTCACATGAATAGGTTCCTCAAACAGAATATCACACAAGCTCAGGCAAGAATGAAACTGTATGCAGATAAAAATCGTTCTGAGCGCTCATTTGCTGTGGGTGATATGGTGTTTTTACGTCTCCAACCTTATCGCCAATTAACGGTCAAAGCTCATATGATTCAGAAGTTGACACCAAAGTACTTTGGTCCTTTTGAGATTTTGGAAAAACTGGGTAAGGTTGCTTACAGATTGGCATTACCAGAGGAAGCTCGCATTCATCCTATATTTCATGTTTCGTTCCTTAAGAAACAGATTGGTCAATCTGATATTTCTTCCACACGTCTTCCAGCTGAGTTTTTGAAGGATGATGAGTGCTATCCTTTTCGTTTATTGCAAACTCGTGTTGTTAAGCGTGGTGATTTTCCTGTCACTCAATGGCTTATTCAATGGGTAGGCGAGTTGGAGATTGACGCTACTTGGATGGATACAGAAGTGGTGCAGGACAGGTTCCCTGATTTCGAACCTTGGGGGCAAGGTTCTTCGGGAGGAGAGGCTTGTCATAAATCTCAACGGCTACTAAATTGGGGAAGAAGACGACGTCGCTTGCCACGTCGACCTTCTGTTGTAAATTTGGAATTACATGTGGACCAATGAGTGAAGTAGCTGTGTGAGCTGATGTGGATAAATATAAGTCTACGTGGCTAATGGAAGACTATAAAAGACTGAGAAGAGATGAGAAAGCTGGGAAGTTGATCTGCTATTTTCAGTTTTCTATTCTAGAAGTTTATTTTCCTTCTTTGTAAAAATAAGCCGGCGACGGCTAAACCCAATAAAAAGCAGTTTTCTCTGAAATTTCGATCAGTGATCGTAACACGGGAGGCGAACAAACAGCGAGCTAGGGCTCGGTGTTCCGCGGCATTCAGAGTTGCAAATCGGAGCTACGAGGTCGCCGATGGAGGTAAGTCAATGCTCTATCTTTGATGCTCACCTTCTTGGCTTTCGATTTTGGTTGATTTGGCGTCGGTGGGAGGCGTTTTGGCGTTCAACAGGTTTGAATCGGCAATGGCAGGGCTTCGGGTCGCTGGCGTCGATTTGGGCTCGGGTCTGGATCTGTAGTTTCCACTTTGAACAGACTCGTTTTTCATCTGATGACCCGACTTCTCCCTTCTCCCGAAACGATAGGAGACTTCAAGTGTGGAGTTGAGCTATTGGACCTCCTTCTTCGAATGGAGTGATCTTCCCATCAGCTTGGCGTCACTAGTCTCCTCTGCTCCCTTTAAAATCGATGGATGACTGAGGGATGAGAAGGGTGAAGTTCTGTTTTCTGTGTGTGTATTGTTCTGTGAACTGTGAACAAGTACTGGAGATAGCAGGAAGCTGGCAGCGAAGAGAAGGAAATTGGACAGTGAAACGACCATGAGTATTGGAGCTCTGGGAATCGGGTGTTTCCTCTAGTGACTGAGAAGGTTAGACTCTCATCATTTTTGAGATCTTGTGAGTCTGTAATGCTTGTGTAAACAATTCTGAAGATTTGTATTCTGCTGTTTGGAACTCTGGAATGTTTGGAATTGTTGACTATCTTCCTTTATAGGTTCTGTTAGTAGTATTGTAGCTGGATAAATATTTTGCAGGATTGGTTTAATTGTTTGGGTGAGCATTTTCCTTCCTGTTAATTTATTGAAGCATACTAATGAAGAAAGATGGATATATTGTCTTATGGATTGTGGGTTGGGCTGCCCTCCTGAATTGGATTTAATGTTGTGAGAAACATCTTGAGTTATCTCTATGTCAGATTGAGTTGTGCTACTAGGAAATAAGAGGTTTAGTTGGATTCTTGTATGAAATTGTGGGGAGTAGCACACTGTGAACCAAAAGTGTGTTAGGATGGGGGATACTATATTTGTTATTGGAAAATGCTCTCTTTGAATTATGTTATGTTAATGGATGATTTTGTTGAATGGTGCTTCGTGTTTGTAGCCTTGTTGATGGTTACATCCGTTAAGAGTGAATTTATCTAGAAGAATATTAATGGATATAGGTTATTAAGTTGGAAAATGGATTGTTGGACGTGGAAACATGTTGGATTTGTATTCTAGACTAATTGTTGAATGTTTACTGCTGTGATTGATTTCAGAGATTCTAGTTATTTGTTGAATGAATTACCCATAGTCTTTCTAATCTGATGAAAAGGATAAATAAATGTGCTACGATGTTTATCGTCTGGATAAAAAGGGAATTAAACGGTTCTCTACTCTGCTATAGAAAATACGGTTTATTTAGTTTATGGTTTTGTGATACTATTTAGTTTTGTTATTATGTCACATTGATGGAATGAGCGACATTATGAGGGTTGGTACTTCTTTATCCAATCTGCAGATAGAGAAGGTGTTTAACTCATATAAGTAAGATTAATAAAACGTGATTTTAATGGTTTAGGTATTAAGGGGAAAAGAATAGAGTGTCAAACGCGCCACAGACTATAGGTAAGTGATACGCATGTGTTTTGGTCTTCGGACCCTACATCGCAAGATTAGGAGATGCATGTTTCGTTGTTTACTGCTTTCCCAAACATGTTTCGTTATTTACAGTATTTAATAGTATGATTCAATGTTTACAGTTATTAATAGCATGTTTCGGTGTTTACAGTTTTAAATAGCACGTTTCGTTGTTTACAGTTTTATAAGCATGAATTGTTTGTTGGTTGCGCTATTAAATTCCTCTAGTAGAGAATGTGTGCATTCACGAGCATCACGCTTCATAGTTTTCCAAAAAGATGCGAAAATGACTTTCAAACATGGTTTTAGAAAGAAAGGAAAATAAAGAAGAAACGAAAAGTTTACGAAATGCTCAAAAGGAAACAAAGAAGAAACGAAACGTTTATGAAATGTTAAAAATGAAACAAAGAAGAAATGAGACGGTTATGAATAGTAAAAAAATGAATATAAAGGCTTGGGCGGATTGTTCCCCCATGGTTAAATAATAAAGTAAAGTAAAGAAAAGATAAAGGTTTGGGCGGATTGTTCCCCCATGATTAAATAATAAAGTAAAGTAAAGAAAAGATAAAGACTTGGGCGGATTGTTCCCCCATGGTTAAATAATGAAGTAAAGTAAAGAAAAAGATAAAAGCTTTGGCACGTAACCCATAAATAGAGGCTTGGTGGACATTGTCCCCATGGATGGATTAATCCCCCAATGGTTGGGTTATGTTTCCAATGGCAACCAGTTAAGGCTTTGGCTTGTAACTCATAAATAGAGGCTTGGTGGACATTGTCCACATGGTTAGAGTCTTTGGGCTGGTTACTCCCCCGTTTTTTGAGTTTACATTCCAATGTTAAATGATTAAAGCTTTGATATTAAACTCAAACTCATAAATAGAGGCTTGATGGACTTGGTCCCCATGGATAGAGGCTTTGGGCGGGTTACTCCTCCATTGGTTGAGACTTGAGTTGAATATCAAAGGCAAAACAATAAAGTAAAGACAAAATGAAGTAAAGTTTCAAGATAAAGTAAAGATAAAGAAAAAGATGAAAGAAACGGGGTTGTCTGGGGGTGTGAGGTTCGCCTCGTCAAGTTTAGACATCTCCAACGCCTTTCAAGATAAAGTATAGTAACAATCAAATAAAGAAAGAAACAATAAAGTAACGTCAAGATAAAGCAAAGTTAAGATCAAGAAAACAGTAAAAGAAAATAAAAGAAAGAAAGAAGAGAAACAGAAACAGAAACTAAAAGAGGTTTAAAAGTTGTATGACATGTGCATCATACATATTATATCACTTACTGAGCCTTAGGCTCATTAGATTGGTCTTGCGATATAGGTACACGCATAGGAGAGTAGGTTAAGAAACAGTTGATGAAGGATTTGCATGCGCGAATCTTGTGGCTGGCTGGACTAAAGAATTAAAGGGAATTTAATTGTAAAAGAGTTGTAATTATTTAATATTGTTTAATGTTATATTTTAATTCTGCTGCGTTTTCATAAAAATGATTTTTCTTAGTTCTGCTAAAATTTATAAATGTTTTAAGTAAAGAGTTTTAATGATCGGGTTTTATAAAAGGAAAATACTCTGATGTTTTTATGAAAAGAAAAATTTTAAATTTACACGATTTTCAAAGTAAATAAAACTGGGTCATTACATCAGCAGCAAAATGAAAATGTATTTATCCTAGCAATACCATAACGAATCATAGCGTCTATCATGCTTTATAAACTATAAAATACTGCAGCAGAAGTTTTGGAATGTTTCGGATATGACAGTGAAATAACCAAACAAACAGCGAAATATACCCATATAATCAAAATAGAGTTACTGAGTATGGTAAAGGAAGATCATGGAGTCTTTCTCTAACATCACAACGTCTCTATGGAGTCATTTTCTAACTTCAAACTTCTTTAACGTCATAGAAGGAAAGTAGTTTATACATAACTCATTCGTATTTTTCTCTTTCGTTTAAACAATTCTCTTCTGTTTCATTCAAGCCCAAGTAACTTTCTCATCTTCATACAAGGAAAATATGCAATTTTTATCAAAGTACTAAAACAAACGTAGAGGAAATTAAGACAACAACAGGAAATCAAACTCAGCCAACAACAACTCACACACACGACAAATACTTAGGTGTAGGGCCTCCAAATGGCCAAGACAACCTATTTCCTTACCCTGGAAGTCAAATCTCCCATGCAGCTCCTTGACCTCCCAGCTCCAGCAAGTTTCCCTTTAGCAGAGCGAAGGAGAAGATGAAGAAAAATGAAGGAGAAGAGTTTGAAAGGGGAGAGTTACCTAGGAGACAAACGGAAGACAAGGCGTGCACATAGGGAGGCTTGTGGCTACTGCCAGGAGACTCCTTTTCTCGCCGAAAGTGCAAGTATTAACTCGCTAAACGTCGAGTTACATCGAGTTTTCTGACTTTTATTTCCTTATTTTTCGTATATTTGCTGCGATTTGGACTTGTGCGGACGCTATGCTGTTGTCCGCAAGACCCAAAATCGCAGGCAAATATTGAGGTGTCGAACAAGATTTGGCATCCCCACCCTTCGTCCATACCGTCCGCAACCGAGTTTTGGACGCCATACGTCGTCCACATCGTTCGCATACATCGTCCACATCATCCGCATACGTCGTCCAAATTGTCCCTAAAATTGGACAGATTCATTTGGATGCTGAATCTAGTCGTCCGCATGTGTCGTCTGAATTGTCCCCAAAATTGGACAGATTCATTCGGACGATGAATCTAGTCATCCGCGTTCGTCCGCATCGTCTGCAAAACTCCACATCTAAATAGATTCGTGTGGACGCATCCTGCCTCGTCCGCACGAATCTATTTAGATGTGGAGTTTTGCAGACGATGTCCGCTTCCATCGTCCGCAGGCATCCTAAAGTCCTTAAATCCATCCTTTTTGCATTTTTTCGTCTAAGTTTTGTCCAAATTAAATGCCTACGAGGTTATACATCACCACTTAACGTCCATAGAACGATGTATTACATAATAATCAAACCCATTTTACTTCCTAAGTTTTGATTACATCGTTTATCCGTAAAACTTAGGTTCGGATTGTTACCTGCAATGGATAAGAAAATTGGTTTTACCTTTTGTCTCAAAATCATGATGCATTAATGAGCCATGCATGGATTTACAAAACCTTTGAAAAACTTCTTTATCATTTTAACAAAGGCTCCTTAAGCCATATATAAGGTAATTTTTGAAACATTGTTGGATACATAGACAACTATAGTAAAATAGACCCCAGTGGTTTTACTTTTAAATAAATATCCCAAGTGAAATGGGAAGGTCGCTCAATGATCCCCGACACACCATTGCCCATAGGGCATAGAGAGAATGACAGGGATCCAAAGACCAAGCAGTGTCACCTGAATCAGAGTGATGTATTCCAACGATTTGAAGACCAGGTAGTGACACATATCGGAAGGGAGTATGATGGCGATCTGAAGACCTGGTAGCGTCAACTCATAATAATCACATAACAAACATACCCTAATCATGTTTAGGGATTAGAAACCTAAAGACCATGTCATCACCACCTTATTACCCATTTTATGTTGTACAAACAAAACACCTTCATGCAGTAGAAGGTGTACTAGGATAGCCTCATGTTGTCTTGACACTGAAACCATCTAGAACAACAGGAGGATTCATCCACCAGTGAAAAACATAAGAACATAACCAAATACAATGCATGCATAAGATAAATGTGTAAAAACACACATACATATAGCTTAAAATAGACGTGCTGTAAAATAGTCTTAATCGGGTTTTCTTATGTGATAAATCACAAAATATCAGTTTTAAAAACCATGATGCAATGCAAAATAGTATAAAATCTCTACCTTGACGGCAACTGCTCTTTTCACTAGCACGAGCAGCAGATTCGAAAATAGGTTAGTAATCAGTATATATCGTCTGAGCTTATGACAAAACCAACAGTCAGAAATTCTTATCTGAACACAAGAGAGAAATAAAGAATAGGTCCTATACTGAGACTAAGAAACTAAACTGGAAGTAAATGACAAACTATCGAGAACTTTGTCGAGGCAAGTAACGCCGAGGCAACAAAATTTGACCTAAAAGGGCTGCCATATTCATTTGGATCTTACTGTAGACAACTAGCACAGTCGCCTAGTCGAGAGGCGGTTTTTAGTGTAGACGTCCAGACCGTACAATGGACGATGGATACGATTGCCATGTATCTGTCGCGGTCAAGCAGTGTCCAAGTGGGGATGACCGGTGAGGATGCACAAGCACGAGGTACTTTCCGGAACGGGCAACTTGAAATCTGTCCAACAACGAAATGCATGAAGCCCATCTTCGCCTTGAAACCATGAGAGGGCTTCTCCATCTAAATACATTGATACCATCTCCATTTTTTTGTTCACTATCCATTAGTGAAAAGCAAAAAATAGTAGTTATGCACGAAACACCAAATCATCTGGGTCTGGGTCACCTCCCTCAAAGACCTTTGGTTCCACTAGCGGGGATCAAGCTTCATTTCTGACCTCCTCGTCTTGTCGAGTCCCCTCGACTTTGGTTGACTAGATTGGCTGGTATCCACAACCACCTCTTCTCCCATATTTTTTTCTTCCCCTTATCCAAGTTCGAGGGTGGAGCGATGCAAGAGGTAGCTGCCAACAATTAATAGCGTTCCTGAATGCTAGCCACATTTTTTCTAGGGTAGGGATGTTGTTCGTCACCTTCTCCAACAACAAAATTCTAGCCATACTATCTTGCAAATCCATTCATTCACGTAAAGTTTCCTCCCTCCTAGGAGCCACATTGCCCTCCACTGATCCTTGATGTGTGCTGGTGATAATCATTTTACAGGTGTTAGCCTTTCTTTTATTCTGGTCAACTCGCTATCATACCAATGATCAATACTCCTTTGGATTAATAAAAAATACTAGTGCTTGATATTGATAAAGAAAACGATTACACAGATTATTTGAGAGATCTGTAGACTCTCTCTAGAAGATAATACTCTCTCCTAATTCCTCATATTTCTTTAGAACATTCATCGACCACAATATGAACCAACAATTTAATATACCCAAAATAACTGCTAAGCAATTAAAATGCTATAATATCCATTAAAATTAATTAAATAAACAAATTACTAAAATTAATTAATCAGTTTTGCCTTCCCTTCTTTTGTCTTGCATACGTAAACTGGATCTGAGGATTCTTATAAATAAATCAATCCAACTTGGGAGAACTTAATGAAAGAGCATTGATTCAAATCTTATTTTGGATTGAGAGGAATCAAGAATTCTTATTATTTTTTAGATTCATGGATTGAATTCAATTTAGTGAGATCTTTCATCTACCTTTTGGAAGGAATGAATTAAAAGATAGAGCTAGTGATAGAAAAGGGTATTCTAACCTAAATGATCATTAAATAAAAGAATTGCAAGTAAAATGGACAAACTTGAAACTTTGAGAGTAGTCATTGTGAATTTGTTTCATCAATGGATTGTGTCGGACCGACTTGATCCATGAAAAAGAAGTTTAGGTCTGATATAAACCTAGGTTGACCCACACTAAAAAAAAGTGGTCCACGGGCGGGGCCTACCAACCTATGACCATTGCGTCAGCTAGAAGGCTAGACCCAAGTAATAATATTTCTGTCTCTTTTACAAAGTGTCACCGGAGATTGTAGCTGTAATATCTGGGTCGAGTCTCAGACCAATTTAAAAAAAATAAAATAAAATAAAAATAAAATAAAAACTCCCTTACGAAAAAGGGGAAACTTCCCCCCTATTTCAGAGAAATGGGGGAGATCAAATCCCCCACTTTCCTCTCCCTCTTCTCTGGCAAGCACCTACCTCATCTTTTCCCTTTGACGAGTTCATCGTCCCTAGTCGATTGGTGCTGCGTTGGTAGAAATTCTTCGACGCAATGAGTGTCATCCTCATTACTTGCCGCTATAAGTGTCGACCTCCTCAAGTTCTCTGTACTTCTTCTCCAAATTCAGTAGCTAACAAGTGAAATCGTATCATTTGAAGGGTAGCAATGGTAACCAACATCAGGAAGGTGGTTGTCATGTGGGCTTAACTCCAGGTAGGATTTTCTTCCTTAGATTTCTGCAAATTATTGGAATATTATTGATGCCTCTGAAATGTTTGAGTCTGGAATCTGAAAATAGTTTTGAGATTAGATCGATTCTATTGATTCCTGAAGTTGTGATATATTTTAGAGGTCAGGAAAAATTTCTGACTGGAAGCCTCGGCCTATCAGCCAAACCGTGATTCAACGGAATCGTTAAAGGCCTCCTGACCATCGTTGATACGGTCAAATTGCCAAGGATTGTTCTTTAGCTTGAGGACTTCGAGAAAGTGTTTCAACTGAAACACTTATCCTTTCGCTTGCCATTGGACATCGCTGGGAATGATTTCGATGAAGGCAATCAAACTCTGTCGACAGACAGAGATGAATATTGCCCATGGATAGAGAAGTTTGTACGCGGGCCGATTGGCTCATGGGCGGACTGCAAACTTTGTTGGGCTATGAGAAGAACTTTGGGCCAATTTTTTAAGAAGACCAAATTTATCAAGATTTTGAGACTAGTTATTTGGGCTTTTGACTCTAGTATATTAAGGCACTTTGTGCTAATTATTATGTCTTTATTAATTGGATTTGGTTCACACGCTCTTGTGAGCCCTTATTCTAATTCGGACAAAATCTAAATAATTAATTTTATGATTAGGTTTCAAAACTTAAGAGATATTGGACGTGTTGCTGTTAGGCCTTAATGACTATTTGGTTGGGCCTTAGCATTGGTTAACTCAGTTTCTAGGTAGGGGTTATTTTATATTTAACATACCTTAATTCCTAAAATGTAAATATTAAATTTAATTCGAGTATGTCACATTTATTTTTCAATTCATTTATATTTATTTTACGTTTATTTATTTTATTGTTAACTAGAGTAATGGGACAGCTGTATGTGCCGTGTCCCTGGGGCAAAACCCTAAACCTGATCAGAGTTTCTTTTGGCTTGTGATCGCCTGAGTATCGTCTTTGTTAATTTTTGCTACTCAGTTTATTGCTCATTAGCACCTCTTTATATGTTAATCTGTTAATTTAATTAACTGAAAAGTCTGTTAAATTCATTTGACATATAAGTTAAAAATTAAATAATTCCCTACTGAGTTTTTTCGACTCACTCCAAATATGACTACATTTTTCAGGAAATGATCACAGTAGTTCTCTGTTGTCACCTCAAGAGAAAATTTGGAGTTTCTCCAAATCTAGATATTTTAGACTAAATATATTTTAGTGAGGTTTGTAATATAGCTATATTTTATGTTATTTCCACTAAATTTTAGACTTTGTTAAATTAGATTACATTATTGTCACTTCTGGACCTCTATTTTTTTTTGCCTAGTCTGTAACGTGATTATTTAAGTCTTTCACTGC
Organism: Begonia loranthoides; assembly: GCA_022433065.1. Taxonomy (NCBI): domain Eukaryota; kingdom Viridiplantae; phylum Streptophyta; class Magnoliopsida; order Cucurbitales; family Begoniaceae; genus Begonia; species Begonia loranthoides. Next base: position 13,558,814 of record CM039486.1, on the reverse strand, counting down.
TATTTATTGGATTAAGTGAGGGTTGGACGATTTGATTCCTTTTTGGGCCGGATCGTTCCCCGTTCTGTCTCGAGTCCCCTTTGGGGTGTGATAGAAAAAGTGGTATTAGAGCATGGTTGACATCCTGAAAAAGTGACATTAATAAAAGAGATAGTGTTATACAATAAATGAAATTATAGTACTTTAGGACAAAGTACAAAAATCAATTTGCATTAAAATGCTGCTAGGAAGACATCTTGAGTTTATCCATTAGTGGATGATAGTATTTCTCTAATTGGACATAAAGAATTCAAAGTTGACAAGATTTAGTTAGAAATGCTGAGAAGTACTATTTTAAAAGATTAGAAACAATTTTTCGGAACATACGAGTTTGCGAACTCTGCTGGGTTAAAAGTGTGAGCCTGTGAAATTGGAATTAAATAACCAATCTTAGATGGAAATCTAAACTCTAAAAAAAAATAAAAATTTTAATCTTGCTGTTGTAGATTTTGATATGAAACTAGTAAAGGAATGTTTTGAATATATTTAATTTGGAGCGTTTCAACATTAGTTTCAAAATTCAGCGTAAGTTGTTGGAAATATTTGGTCTGAGACCCGGAATCGTTCAAGTGGGCATTTTTGAAGAACGACTGTAGCGAAAATTTATCTGGTCGAAGTTTATATCAAAAGGCTTAATTGATAGTGAATGATTTGAAAATCATTATTATTATGTTCGTGGAGCATATTTTGCTATAATTCATATTGGGTTAAGGATGAAATATTTTAAGGATTAATGCATAGTTCAAGCGGTAAGGTTAATGAAAATTTAGACAATTTTCAGTGTGTGAGGTGATTTGAAGATAGATCATAATTTGGAATAAAGGAAACTCTCAATTCTTGGAATATAGAGCTTAGTTGAGGAATTGTTATATTATAATAGAATTCTAAGGTACGACCAATGAAATTGTATGATTGAAAAACACTTCAGAGCCAAAAGTACTATTAGAGTCACGAGCTTAATTCTATTTTTATAGGTTTGGGTATTGTTTAAAATGTTGGAGTAGTTTTTGTCTAAGTATTGGAGTGAAAATGATAAATAATTAAAATGAAGTGAAGAGATTAGAGATGGATGCAAAGCATGAGTTTAAGAAAAGTCTTTGAGACATGTTTATGTAGTTGGATAATTTAATGTCTGTAATTTGATTGACAAAACAATCTTTTTGAAGATTACTGGTAAGGAAATCTAATCTTCACTTTTGATGAAGTGCTTTAAGAGTTGATGATGAAGTGCTTCACATTTAATGCAATATGATGCCATAAGATTTTTGGGCACAAGTAAGTAGTGAATGTTTAGTTTTCTTATACTTGAATAGATGTAATCTCAATTTTTGACTAATTGAGTAAGTTTAAGTTCATACTAAATTGTTACACAGATGGTGCGACTTTTCATTTGTGAGCGAGCAAGTTGTTGCTTCGTACGATGTTTCTTTTCACATTTAATGTATGTCTGTCTGACAGGGAAAACTAGAGCATTATGAGGGTATGTTTCTTGTTATCCGTAACTGTGAGTTACTTGACATAATTTTGCTTTTGTCAGTTATGACTGGGTCTGACGTTCTTCTTGACGATTTGTCAGGGTTATCACCCTATTGTGAGCTTGAATTATGCATTTATTTTGTTCCAACAATGCTCTAGTTTTCGTTGCTTCATATTGAATGGTTTAGGTGAAGGAAATGAACTTTGATTGCATCAGATTGATATGTTATGGAATGTGGAATGAGTTCCACATGTTTAATTTATCATAAGGGATATGTCAGTTTCAATGCTTGCTTGGAAATGGAGTGGCTATTTCCAATTTTGTACATTTCTTGTTTGAAGCTCGATCAAATGGCGATCAATATTAAAGATCTATTAAAATGAAGGAATGCACTTATTGACCAATTAGAATGATCAATATGTTTTGTCATAAATTATTTTAAGTTGGACTGTCATTAGTAAATTTCTAATGAGATGTACGTATAATCAACATTTTGAGTTCATAATGGATGATTCGGGTGGAGATTTTGATGTTGGTTTAACATGTTAAGATATAAGTATAGGGAATTTGAATTTTCATTTCTTTGTGAATTATTTTAATTAAATTTCCCTAAGTAATTGGGTATTAAGATACTTGTAATGAGCTTATGGAACGTATAAGAGCTTGTTGTTAAATTTTAAAGAGCATCAGTTGTAAGCTTATATGCATGGATACAACTATTGAATGATGCGTAAATTTTTTTAAGCATAATGATTTTGAGTAAGTATCTCATTGACCTCTATCTAAAATGCTATTATGATAGCATTGGAACTAATTAAAGAGCTTCTAATTGAAGAGTTGGAAGGATTAATAAGTTTCACCACAGATAATATCAAGTAGGACTATCATCACTAAATTTGGGATGATGTGGTCAATTTTTTGAGATCATTATGATTATGTGAGTTTGAAACTTTGATGTTGGTTAAACTTGCTAATGTTATATATATGGGAAAGTGAATCTTCCTAGTATTGTGGACTATTTTGTGATACTCATGATAAGCATATCGAACGACTAGAAATTTTGTTGTAAGCTTTTAAGAATAATAATTTATAAGCTAGGTGTGGTTGGATACATCTCTTGGGTGATAAGTTCAAATTTTTAAACATAGGAATGCTGATTCTGTATTTCTTTGATATCTATTTAGGTGGCAGTTGTATTAGATTGACACCACTATTGAGTAAGGTCTAGATTTCCTTGACATTAGATTGTTGTGTTGATATCTAGTTACAAGAAATTCTTCTAATGGAGGTACTGTTAAGTAACCTTATAAATAGAAATGTTAAACTTGGTTGTAAAAGAGAACCATTGGTTGATTTCTGAGGAGCTGAGATTTAAGTTGGTTATTGCGATGTTGTTGGTTGTAACGTGTATATTCATTACATGTTGACTATATTGATGCATCAAGAGTTGGGTTGAATGCTTAATGCTGTAGAAAGGGGAAATTAATACCTTCAAGCTTTGTTAGTCAAGATTGAAGACCCTAGATTACGAGTGTATGTTGACAAAAATTAGAGTTATTTTATGACATGAAATTTGATATTCTCTTGGATTTTAAGAGGGAAGAGTTTGAAACATTTAAAGTAAATATCATATAGTACTGATAAGTGGAAATATGAAGAATTGTGACATTGTATTGGAGTATCATTCTTGTAATTAAAAATTTTGGGTCGTTAAAATCAAACCTTTAACTCTATGATTGTTGTAAAAGGATTACAATGAATATTTGATCATTGGTGTTGATGCGGTATTTGAGGTATGTAACCTTGTAATAACTTTTCAAAAATCTACAACTTATTTGGAAAATAAAGAATCTCAATGATGAACGTAAAAGAGAGATTGATAAGTTGAAGTATGATGGACAATATGGTTGTTGGAAGTTAGTTCTAAGGAAATTATGAATTTTCATTGAATTAATCATAGTGTATAATTCATATTTTTTGCAAAGAGTTTTAGCTGATAAGTTATAAATCAAATTTTGTTATTCGTCTGGATAATATCAAATGGTTGAAGCATCGAACGTAAGTGTAAGTGTGCTAATTTGGAGTTAAATGTGGATAATGAATGATTAGATTTTGACTTAATTAGCAATTGAAAAGTTGATTGAACCCTTGAAACCTGCAAGGTTATTACGCCATTATCTCTTAAAGTGTGAAAAACAAGGTATTACAACTATTGATTTTATAATCCAATTATCAAGAATATGTTAGATTTACGGTGATATTGAGTTGTCACAATTAATTGATCTTTCTGCTAAGTTCTTATATTTTTAGTGAAAATGGACTATTATAAGTTTTAGTTGAGTTGAGTAAATATGAAGGTTATTATTCGATCTTATGTATTTTTCAATGCTACGGCTCATTAAGATCCAAGTATTTTGATTAGGTTTACCTCTACAGAGATTTTGACTACTGAGTTAAACTTGAGTGATTTATAGTTTCCCTAAAGAGATAGTTGAGTTTCAGATTTATGAGGTAGCATGGTAAACTATTTAGTCTCAAATATGATAAAGTTATTAAATTGTTGTTTGAATTTAAACTTATGGAACTACTTATGGAACTCTTTATGAGAGACAGTGCAAACTACCGCTATGTTTAGCTGAGGGCAAGGTGCAGGTAAAACTTGGCTCTGTTTGAGTTCATGTAATGATTGAGAAAGTTCAAATAATTATTAAATCTTTTAAATGATTTTAAGTCATTTAGAGAGTTTATGGGGACGACTTACAAATTTGGAAGATCGACCGTACTGCAGTATCGGTTGTTTTTGTTGTAATGGATAAGTAAGTTTTCAGATGCATATCGAGTTATTTCAATTATTGAGAGTGTTGATGCAATGATCTATCAATAGAACTTACTTCCGCAATTAAGACATATTTATAAAGTCTTTCATGATTCTATGCTAAGGAAATATATATTGGACCCATCACACGTGATCTCCTTGACTGAGGTGATTATTCAGGATGATGTTTCTTATGATGAAGAACTGATAAAATTATTGGTCATGAAATTAGAATTGTTTGTCATCGCGAGATACTGTTGGGTAAAATACAGTAGAAGAATCTTAATGAAAAAGAAGTTATATGTGAAATTGAATCAGAAACGATAGCAATTCGTACTTATTCAATCGTTCAATTGTGGATGTTTTAAATTTCGAGGACAAAATTCTTTAAGTGGGAAAGAATGTAATACCTGGGTCGAGTCTTAGCCTAATTTCAAAAAAATAAATAAAAATAAAATAAAAACTCCCTTCCGAAAAAGGGGGAAACTTCCCCCCTATTTCAAACACTTTCCTCTCCCTCTTCTCTGGCAAGCACCTACCTCATCTTTTCGTCCCTAGTCGATTGGTGCTGCATTGGTAGAAATTCTTCGATGCAATGAGTGTCATCCTCATTACTTGCCGCTGTAAGTGTCGACCTCCTTAAGTTCTCTGTACTTCTTCTCCAAATTTAGTAGCTAACAAGTGAAATCGTATCATTTGAAGGGTAGCAATGGTAACCAACATTTCAAAATTTACATCAGGAAGGTGGTTGTCATGTGGGCTTAACTCCAGGTAGGATTTTCTTCCTTAGATTTCTGCAAATTATTGGAATATTATTGATGCCTCTGAAATCTTTGAGTCTGGAATCTGAAAATAGTTTTGAGATTAGATCGATTCTATCGATTCTTGAAGTTGTGATATATTTTAGAGGTCAGGAAAAATTTCCGACTGGAAGCCTCGGCCTATCAACCAAACCGTGATTCAACAGAATCGTTGAAGGCCTCTTGACCACCATTGATACCGTCAAATTGCCAAGGATTGTTCTTTAGCTTGAGGACTTCGAGAAAGTGTTTCAACTGAAACACTTATCCTTTCGCTTGCCGTTGGACATCACTGGGAATGATTTCGATGAAGGCAATCAAACTCTATCGACAGATAGAGATGAATATTGCCCATGGATAGAAAAGTTTGTACGCGGGCTGATTGGCTCATGGGCGGACTGCAAACTTTGTTGGGCTATGAGAAGAACTTTGGGCCAATTTGTTAAGAAGGCCTAGATTTTGAGACAAGTTATTTGGGCTTTTGACTCTAGTATATTAAGGCACTTTGTGCTAATTATTATGTCTTTATTAATTGGATTTGGTTCACACGCTCTTGTGAGCCCATATTCTAATTCGGACAAAATCTAAATAATTAATTTTATGATTAGGTTTCAAAACTTAAAAAATGTTGGACATGTTGCTATTGGGTCTTAATGACTATTTGGTTGGGCCTTAGCATTGGTTAACTCAGTTTTCTAGTAGGGGTTATTTTATATTTAACGTACCTTAATTCCTAAAATATAAATATTAAATTTAATTCGTGCATGTCACATTTATTTTTCAATTCATTTATATTATTTTTCACATTTATTTTATGCCGTGTCCCTAGGCGCAAAACCCTAAACCTGATCAGGGTTTCTTTTCGCTTGCGATCGCCTGAGTATCGTCTTTGTTAATTTTTGCTACTCAGTTTATTGCTCATCAGCACCTCTTTATATGTTAATTTGTTAATTTAATTAACTGAAAAGTCTGTTAAATTCATTTGACATATAAGTTGAAAATTAAATAATTCCGTACTGAGTTTTGTCGACTCACCCTAAATATGACTACATTTTTCAGGAAATGATCACAGTAGTTCTCTGTTGCCACCTCAAGAGAAAATTTGGAGTTTCTCCAAATCTAGATATTTTAGACTAAATATATTTTAGTGAGGTTTGTAACATAGCTGTATTTTATGTTATTTCCGCTAAATTTTAGACTTTGTTAAATTAGATTACATTATTGTCACTTTTGGACCTCTATTTTTTGGCCTAATCTGTAATGTGATTATTTAAGTTTTCTACTGCTATTTATTAGATTAAGTGAGGGTTGGACGATTTAATTTTTTTTTGGGTCGAATCGTTCCCCATTTTATCTCAGGTCCTTTTTGAGGTGTGACAGTGGCCACGGCCTTTACTTCTCTAGTTGTTGGCCTGATACCTATTGCTTTTGTCTCGTTGAAAAATTTTAACTTTACATTGGGTTGGACCATAACTTTTCAAGCTCCAGCACCAGCCCTAATGATTGGGTCTCTTTGAAAAATGTTAACTTAACATCAAGGTTGAAGGCCTCTTTTCTTTCGATTGTCCTGTTTCTATTGTTTTAGGTACATAAAAGAAGTGGTATGTGATTTTCTGATGTTCACAGTTTATTCTTCTAGTACTCACTCACTCACTCACACACTCAAGGATCAAACTAGGTTTATACCAAAACTATGTGGAACGGGCGCAGCCTTTATCCATAAGTCAATCAGTTGGATTTGGAAGAACACAACCACTATCTGCCAAACGTGAATACAACAACTATGAAACAGCGGAAATATATTTGTTATGCACAACTGTTTCTGCACGTTCACTTAGTCAAAAACAGATCAACCTCTCGACTATCACTATGTGAAGGCATCACTGTGCTGTGCCTTTGTTTGTCAGTTATAAAGAAAGATTGAGAGATGGCAGCAGGTTTTTCCTTGTTTTTCACGTGTGAAAATCACAACAGCCAACACAACAGGTGTCCCAAAGCATTGGAATGAACACACGTTTTTGTCCTCGTCATTTCCCACAAACCACTACACTTTCTCAACATAAAATAATTACCCAAAATCAAAACCCGTTACAATTCTATGGTCAGAACCAATCAGATTCAGGGTTGTACATCTAATCTACATTTGTAAGATGATCGATCCAACATTGGCTTCCTGTGGGCCAACTCCCATAATGAAACAACTGATGTTGGTAAGATTTTTGTGGATTGGGCTTGGGCAAGTGCCAAATCAGGTTGTAGTTGGAACCAGTATTACTACTTAAAAACATGTAGCTTTATGATGAAAATATTGCCTACTTTAAATTATTCCATCTCTGATAGAAGAAAAAAACATGCTAACAATATTCAATAATTTTGGTTGAATGTGTATGCTTAAGTGTGACGCCAGGTAATGTATCCACTTGCCAAAACAACGCATAAGAAACATATAATAAGACATCTCACTAATATATTATCTTATGTTATTTGCCTATTTGTTAGTTTTATATTTATATAAAATAAATGAATACGAACAAATGAAGCGATAACGCGTGCAGCGCTTTGATCATACAAAGAATATTAAATGTAATGACTAGGTTAATAACATATTTTAATTAGAGAGTAATTTTAGGTTTATTCCTAATATGACTATCTGGTATAATTGTTTAGATAAATTACATATAATATAAGATTGTAATATAAAATTAAAGAATAAACCTAATATTATTCTTTATTTATTGAGCAAGTACTTGATAATTACACTGAATTTTTGTATATTTGATGAATTTTATTTTTAGTTTTAAAAAAATAGCAAATATATGAAGTCCATGATGAAACTTGACAAACAAGGCATCCTCATATTCATTATAATCATAATCAAAGCCCTACAATTATGGCTTGGAATTTAAAACTAAAAAGAAGATGAAAGTTGATGGTATTTGGTAATGGAGTGGGTATTTCATTTTCATTCATTAATTATTTTTCTATATTTACATAATAATAATATCTCTCTATTCTATATCCTATATATTCAAGTGTTACCAATGACACTGAAATTGTCCTACAATTAATCACATTATCCTTGCCAATAATTACTAAAATCAAGAAAATTAAAATAATAATAATAATTTGGAAAGAAATATTTGTATTTACACGTGGGAAAGCATTCAAGCAACAAAACACACGCGTGCCAACATTGTCTGGGCCACACACAACAAGTAGAGAGAGAGAGACGGAGATAACCGGAAATTAGGAGAGTTAAAAATCGGCCATTTTTCGGTGTGACCGAGATAACCGGATGTTACTGCCGATCCCTTGCAGATTTCGAAGACTTTGGATGGCGAGAAACTCCCCTCTCTGAAGCTCAGAAAATGGCTTCACATCCCCTCGAATTTTCGACGAATCTGAAGAAGGAAAATTAATGAAATCGTTCTGTGATTCATTTTCCCAGAAAATTTCTAGAATTAGAACGAACAAATTGCATGATCGTTATCTGCATTGTACCTGTGTACTTCAACGAGCTCTTGAATCCACGAAATTGAGCTAAATCTGAGTAAAAAGACGAAGAAAATGAAGATGAAATACCGAGAAAATCAGCCAGAAATTCTGTTCCGGAAAAAAGGAACTTTAATTTCGTACCAGCTTGGGAAGGAGTGTGAGCGCAGACGTAAAGGATGAGGAAGCAGAAAACCACCAGGATAGGGATGGTGTGGACGAACTTTTCAGGCTTAGTGGACGGGGACGTTGAGAAAGAGAAACGATGACGTTTAAAAGCTTTCTGGTCGTCATCTTCATAGCAGTCAGTGACGGATGAAGAAGAAACGGAAAAGTCCTTCCGTTGATTAAAGTCTTCAGCAGGAAGAGTTCTCTCCTTTGCTCCCTCGCCATGACTGAGGAGCTTTCCGACCGACGATCCTCTGTGCATGGTAGAGAGAGAGAGTAGAAGAGGGAGAAATGAGAGAGAGAGAGAGAGGTAGGGGAGATTATCTCAACATTTCTTATTTATTAAGTCTTACTTTTCCTTTTATATAGTTCATGGCCATTTTCCTTTTCCTCGGAGTGGATATGGCCTTTAGCTTTTTCTGAGATTATGTAATAGTTGATAGCAGATGACTGTCTATGACGACGCTTCGGTTCGGTCTTGTTTTTAACTCAAACAGCATCGCCCAGTCACTTACGGTTCCAAATAAAAAACATGAAATCAAAACCCAAGTTCATAGGAAGAACCCAATTTAATCCAATCGTGACATTCTTACTCGGTTCCAATTCGGAACAAAAGAAAAAGAAAATAACAAAATTTAGCCAAATTTGGATTAAATGTTGACTTCTATTGTTTGGTTGTCTTGTCAATTTTTTTTTCATCTAAAATTGAAAACCGAAACCGTGGAGGACAATTCTACTTTATTACAATGGAAAATAACAAACAGTAAATCATTAAACTATTTTTATTAATAAATTATGAGAAAAACTCATTATTAATATCACTGTCATATTTGCTGTTAAACACTTTGACAACGAACCATAGCGGCTTGAAAATAACCTGCGGTGGATTGACGATGATCCGTGGCGGCTTGACCATGACCACGACGGATTGAGAAGAAAAAGATTCCTTTATTCACCTAAAGAAACGGTAAATTTTTACAAATCAATAATTCTCTTAATTTTCAACAGTATTGGATGCTTAAGAACTCGTTTTCCATCATTTTTTTGTGATGCACATGTTGGAAGCATTTGTTTTGTCATTCGATGCTTATAAGAGCTGATTTAGGCAGTAAAACATGGAAAGCTTCACAGTTTTGAATTGTGTAAGGAAAATCGGAAGACTTAGAAGCATTTTTAGCCCTCTAAAGTGGGACAAGCAGCCTTTGGCAACTTGCCAGCGCGTTGATCTCAAAAAGTTATGCAAAATAAAAAAAAAGTTCATCCAAATCGGTCAACTGAACACAAAGTTATGGCCTTCCAAAGTTTTCGAGTAAACGATCTCATTTTTTTCCTGCCTGAATCTACTCTGATATGCACCGACTAACAAATCAGATCTCTCTAAACTGTGCATCATAAAAAAATGATGAAAATTCAGACCTCGAGCGTCCAAAACCGTTGAAAATTAAGAGAACTATCGATCTGTAAAGATTCATTATTGCACTAGGTAAAAGAAAAGACCATCTTATCAATCTGCTGCGGATCGAGGATCGTCGTCCATCCGCTGCGGTTCATCGTCAAGCCACTGCGGTTAACGGTAAATGTGACAGCGATGTTAGCGGCGACTTTTTTCCATAGTTCAGTGGTTAATTTGTTATAAAAAAATAGTTTAGTAGTTGATTTGTCATTGATTACGAAGTACGATGATTGATTTGTCATTTCCGCATATTACAAACTAGTCTCTTTTACATAATTACAAGAACTAGATCAAGCTAAATCCAGCTTCACAATTTGGATTCTAACAATCTGATCTAGTTGTGCTCACTCCTAATTGTACTTGTACTTGGCATACTAGGCCAATGCAGCGTTTTAGAACTTTGAAATTACATTTTTTTTGGTTGTTGTTTTTAACTATGCTATTATTGCTTAAATGACGTTGAGAAGTTTTTTTTTATGGTACAAGGATCTAACTTTCACAAGATTTAATAACTCAAGTGAAGTGACGATGAAAGTAAGGTTGCTAGAAATCTTGTAAGTTTGAATATCTCCAATTTAATGTTCATCTCTTTGATTATTTGCACAGCCGATAAAGTTTCTATTTATGGACAAATATCATTTCTTCGAGCATCTGGTCGACGACCACCGTACTCCTCAGTCGACTGCTATGTAATTGTTAGAGACAAAGTTGTGGTAGCTGGTCTACCACATCATGGGTTCAGGCTATCGCAAGTGTCCTCAATTTGAAGTTGTTTGCGATCTAGACTGTCGTGAGGCTTTTCTTGATGCATGCTATGGTCTATTGCAATGAAGGTTTGTGCGAGCACTGTTAGTTGAATTTTACATTCGAAACAATACTTTAATTCCCAATTTAACGTAATAGATTTAACCAAAAGATTTCTATAATTTAGGAATTAACAAAACAATAATTACCAACTTTGATCCATACTTTTGATGTAGACGTAGATTCAGAATACTTTTATCGCCTTGATCCTTTTTTTTTCTCTTCGATGATCAAGAGAGATGAATGGTTGCCTTTCTTGAGAGAGATAGACGGTTTCTTCATTTCTTGTACCCTTAACAAAACCCCTTCCATTTCAATCTCTTTAAGAGAATTTAAACAGATTTCTTATAGAGAATTTACAGATTCGCCCTTTTATCTTATAGGGAATATACGTAAATACTCTTTCATTTATATCTCTTTAACCATATATTATATACTTTAATAAGGTCAAGGAGAGGGAATGAAAACCCAATCAACTTAATTTCTTTTATGCTTAACAATCATCACATTAAGCACTTTAATATTAAGTCAATCCACTTTAATTAACATGGACCACACAATAGATTATTAAAATAATTTAACAATCTCCCACTTGAACCATGTTATATTAACTTTAATAAAATCGATTTCTAGCTATTATTTTTCAACTGTCACAACTTAAATTCACAATCAATTTCTATAGTATACCATAATGTGAATTTATCAAATGTTCTTTTTATAATGAATTGTATAATTGGATCATGACAGTCACAAGTCTTTATTGACGACATGATTCTTTTCATGTATCACAAATTAACACAATTCATTAATTCTTTAATCGAGGAACACTATATACCTTTCAACTTTAATTTTTCATAAAGTTTCACATATTATTCAAAAACAACTTTAATTGTATACACCATTCTATGAATAATAAACGACCATACAAAAAAAATTTCTTTAATGAATTCAAAGGTGTTATAAGATACAAGTTGTACATTTACAATCACATAAATAAGGATTTGTCATCTAAACCCATCCTTACAACATATTCTTTAAAGGCTTTGGGTGGCAATCCTTTGGTTAATGGATCTGCTATCATCAAACTTGTACTTATATGTTCTATGCACACCTTTTGTTTTTGTATTTCTTCTTTGACCGCCAAGTACTTTAAATCCATATGTTTTGCTCCTTTCGAGTACTTGTCATTCTTTGAGAAGAATACAGCTGCGAAATCATCACAATAAATTTTCAGCGGTCTAACTATACTGTTGACCATACTTAGACCCTGAATTAAGTTCCTCAACCACAATGCTTGAATTGTAGCCTCAAAACATGCCAAAAATTCTGCCTCCATAGTGGAAGTAGCAATCGAAGATTACTTTCCACTTTTCCAAGACATGGCTCCTCCAGCTAATAGGAACACGTAACCGAAAGTAGATTTCCTCGAGTCTACACATCCGGCATAATCTGAATTCGAATATCCAATCACCTCAAGATAACTCGATTTTCTGTAAGTGAGCATGTATTTTTTTGTTCCTTGCAAATACCTAAGGACTTTCTTTGCAGCTTTCCCATGATCCATTCCAGGGTTGCTTTGATATCGGCCCAACATCTCTACTGCAAAACTGATATCTGGCCGAGTACATGTATGCGCATACATTAAGCTTCCTACAGCTGATGCATATGGAATAGATTCCATTTCTTTACATTCCAAATCACTTTTTGGACATTGCATTTGATTAAACTTGTCCCTTGGAGCTATGCCAGCGGAACACTTATCCATTCTAAATCTCTCAAGAATTTTATCTATATATCCTTTTTGAGACAATCCCAGTAAACCTTGCTGTCTATCATGGAATATTTCTATTCCAATTATATAGGATGTCTCACCCATATCTTTCATTTCAAAATTCTTAGAGAGAAAAGCTTTTATGTCATGTAATATTCCCTTATTATTTGTAACAAGAAGAACATCGTCAACATACAAATACAAGGATACAAAACTTACTCCCACTGACCTTCATATAGATGCACTAATCAACAGTGTTCTCTACAAACACCTACGACGTAATGGTATTGTTAAACTTAATATATCATTGTTTGGAAGCTTGTTTTAATCCATAAATTGACTTCTTCAATTTACTCCCCAACTTTTCATTTCCAGGAAATGAAAACCCTTCTGGTTGATCTATGTACACTTCTTCCTCTAAGTCACCGTTAAGAAAGGTGGTCTTTTCCATTTGGTGAAGCTCCAAATCATAATGAGCCACCAAAGCCATAACTATTCTTAAAGAGACTTTCTTTGAAACTAGAGAGAAAGTTTCTTTATAATCAATGTCATCTTTCTGAGTATAATCTTTGGCGACAAGTTTGACCTCATACCTTTCGATGTCACCTTTCGAATCACGTTTGGTTTTGAAAATCCATTTACAACTAGCGCGTTTCTTTCCTTTAGGTAACTCTATAAGTTCCCAGACTTTATTGTCATCCATCAATTTCAACTCTTCCTTCATAACATTTAACCACCTTTAAAATTTTTTTACATTCCATGGCTTGATTAAATGAGTCTGGATTTTTGTCATTACTCAAGTCACATTGTTTTTCAAGTGAATAAATCACACAATCATAAGAAATTACTGGTCTCCTTTGCCTTACAGATCTTCGTAATTCTGGTTCTTGTGATGGTTCACTTTCGACTTGATCATCATTGATATGCTTTTCATTGACACGTTCACTTTGATTGGTTTGAATATTCATATGTTGTTGGACTGTGATACAACAAAAGGAATGACAACTTGATGAGAAGTACTAGGTGTTGTTTCCTCCACCTGATTCTCTTGAATATTCACCTTTCGTGATTCATTACTCCCACTGAACTCGCCATTCTCAATGAATCGAGCATTTTCAGATTCAACTATTATTGTACTATTCTTTGGACAGTAAAATATGTACCCTTTAGACTTTTCTAGATATCCGATGAAATAACCACTGATGGTTCTTGCATCAAGCTTCTTGGATTATATATCCTTACTTCTGCCGGACAACCGCAAACATGGATATGTCTTAAACTAGGTTTCCTTCCCATCCACAGTTCATAAGGTGTCTTAGGAACTGCCTTACTAGGAACCCTATTCAGAAGATATGCAGCGGTTTTCAAACCACGTATCCACAACGATAAAGGTACATTACTTTGATTCATCATACTCCTAACCATTTCAATAAGAGTACGATTCCGCCTTTCAGCTACTCCATTTTGTTGTGGTGTTCCTAATATTGTATACTGTGCACAAATGCCTCGATTTTTGAGAAACTTTGCAAATGGACCTTTGTTTTGTCCATTCTCATTGAATTTTTCGTAATATTCACCACCTTTATCAGACCTTACTACCTTTACTTTCATATCTAACTGCCTTTCCACCTCATTGATGAATATTTCTAGAATATTCATCGGTTGAGACTTTTCATGTAGTAGATATAAATAACCATATTGTGAAAAGTCATAGATAAATGTGATAAAATATTTTTCACCACTTCATGAAGGAGTGTCGAATGGACCACATATATCAGTGTGTATCAATTCTAAAAGTCTACTGCTTCTTGTGCAGGATACTTTGATGTGTGTTTAGTTTGCTTTCATTTAATGTAATCTATATACACGTCCAGTCATTTAAATCTAATTGAGGTAAAATATTATTTTTCATTAACCTCATCATTCTTTCTTTAGATATATGACCCAGACGTTTATGCTACAATAAAGCAGAATTTTCATTTGTTGCTTTACGTTTAGTTCCAATCACATGATCAACATTAAACAGAGATTTAATATATTTAGCATTAAGATTGAAACAGTATAAACCATCCTTTAAAATACCAGAACCATAATAGTATTTCTGTTTATACAATTTAAAAACACCATTACCAATCTCAAAGTTAAATCCTACACAATCCAACTTTGCAACAGAAATTAAATTCCTAGCACATTGAGGAACATAGAGACAATCTTCTAGATCTAGATGATATCTAGCATCCAAGATCAACATATACATCCCAATTCCATGTATCCATGCCTTCATTCTGTTTCACATATATAGAAAATTTTTCATTCCCATTTATGGGCTGGATCGAAAGAAATCCCTGCGTAACATTAGATACATGAGTAGTAGCTCCAGAGTCTAACCACCAAGTATTACTAGGCACTTTTATAATATTTGATTCAAAACATACTGAAACAAATAATGTACCTTTCTTTTCGAACCAAGTTTTTCTTTTCGGACAATCCTTTTTGATATGTCCAGCTTTGCTGCAGAAGTAGCACTTAAGTTCTTTTCGGATTTGGCCATCTTTCATCTTTAATTGACCTTTTCTCTTTTGTTTGTTCTTCTTACTTGGCTTTCCCTTGCTACTATTGGCTTCATTCTGAAACGTCAAATAACAGTATGGTCCTTCATTTTCTTCAACCTCTCTTCTTCTTGAATTAACATGGCCTTAATTTCCTGAAAGTTCCATTTCTCTTTAACGGTGTTGTAATTCAGCTGGAACTGGCCAAACTCAAGAGGAAGTGAGTTGATGATGAATTGAACCAAGAAGGATTCACTCACATCCATACCCAATGTTTTCAGCTTTGCTGCCAAATTGGCCATGCTTGTTACATGATCATAAATGGATTGAGACCAATCAAATTTCTTGGTCGTCAACTCACTCATTAGATTCTCTACAACAGACTTATCCGTAATGTCTGATTGGGAATATTCTTTGATTTTAGAGATGTACTCCTTTCCTTCATTTGTCTTTGGCATTGATAGTTTAACATTTTCAGTCATTGTCATCTTCATCAAGCTTAAACTCAGCCTATTAGACCACTCCCAAGTCTCACTATATGACTTGTCAGCTTCCGTACTGGTCTTATTAATGGCTGGTGGTCTATCACAAACTAATGCTAGGTCTAAATCCAATACACCCAGTTGAAACTGGATTTGTTCAGACCAATCAGCATAGTTCAAACCATTGAACTTGATTAAAGAATTGCTAGAGGCAGATAAATTAATAGAGGCCGCAAAATAATACATGCTCATTCATTAATCTTTTGAATAACTTAACTGGATTTAGATAACCATAATTTTATTTTCTTTAAGTTCACATTTGGGTAATCCTTAAAGAAATAATCAATCATTGATGTTATTATATAAATTTTAATAAACTTATAAACATATTTAACAATAACATGATCAATATTTTTGAATATTTAATCATATTATTCAAATATATAAATATGTCACTTTAATATTATTAATTATAAACATTGGTCCACATTTGGGTGACCTATTAGTATATAATTAATAATTTCCTTTCAATAACATCACCATAATTTATTTCTTTAAGTTCACCTTCGGGTTATCCTTAAAGAAATAACCGATCATTGATGTTATTATATAAACTTTAATAGACTTATAAACATATTTAATATAACATCATCAATATCTTTAGATATTTAATCATATTAATCAAATATATAAATATGTCACTTTAATATTATTAATTATAAATATTAGTCGACCTTTGGGTGGCCTTCTAGTTTATAATTAATAATTTTCCTTCAATAACATTACCATAATTTTGTCACTTTAATATTATTAGTTATAAACATTGGTCCACCTTTGGGTGACCTACTAGTTTATAATTAATAATTTACTTTAAATAACAAGACCATAATTTTGTCACTTTAATATTATTAGTTATAAACATTGGTCCACCTTTGGGTGACCTACTAGTTTATAATTAATAATTTCCTTTTGGTCCATCAAGATTATTAGATCAATCCTTGCATTAATCAATACTCTTCATGCATAATTCTGATTGAAATTTCCTACCTTTACACGAAATAAAATTCATCCAATATGTAGAAAACAATTAATTTACACTTTTCGATTCCTTTATTTCATAATCAGTTCCTTTTGGTCCATTACGAGTATTAGATCAATCCTTACATTAATCAATACTCTTCATGCATAATTTTGATTGAAATTTCCTACCTTTACACGAAATAAAATCCATCAAATATAGAGAAAACAATTATGCAGAAACCCTAATTATAGAAACCTTAATTTTTTTTATGGCAAATCAATACGTTAATTACCGTGCTCTGATACAAATTGTTAGTTGAATTTTACATTCAAAACAATACTTTAATTCACAATTTAACGTAATAGATTCAACCAATAGATTTCTATAATTTAGGAATTAACAAAACAATAATTACCAACCTTGATCCATGCTTTTGATGTAGACGTAGATTCGGAATACTTTTATCGCCTTGATTCTTTTCTTTTCTTTTCCCTTCGATGATCAAGAGAGATGAATGGTTGCCTTTCTTGAGAGAGATGGACGATTTCTTCCTTTCTTGTATCCTTACCAAAACCACTTCTGTTTCAATCTCTTTAATAGAATTTAAAGAGATTTCTTATAGAGAATTTACAGATTTGCCCTGTCATCTTACAGGGAATATACGTAAATACTCTTTCATTCATATATCTTTATTTATATCTCTTTAACCATATTATATACTTTAATAAGGTCAAAGAGAGGGAATTAAAATTCAATCAACTTAATTTCTTTTATACTTAACAATAATCACAATAAACACTTTAATATTAAGCCAATCCACTTTAATTAACATAGATTACACAATAGATTATTAAAATAATCTAACAACCACACAATTGACCACTGCAAGCTAATGCATTTAATGTTCAGTCAACCGCATTCTTCAAAATGTCTCTCGGGACTAAGCTACTGCCACTACTCTCTAGGTTACTATGACAGACTTTCTTTTAGAAATGGCTTTGGATTGGGGAACCCACAACAAAGGTCCAATCGAGCACCACAGATAATTTATCACTCCAAATTAAAGTTGAACAATCATTTCTATTTAAGACCAAAGAATTATCTTTAAAACATAATGCATGGACTTAATAAATACATTAGTACATTTCAATACCCAAAGACACAAATATTTTCAAAGTGGGTAAATCATATATTAACTTAAAATCAATTTATCAACTTAAGCATATTAATTATAAAAATAAATAAACTTATATCCCATTAAGCTAATAGGAAATACCTTCTTGCTCAGTCAAAAGTGCACAACAAATACCTTCTCAAGGGATATTATACCATAATTTTTCCATAACAGCATTAAGTGAAGAAAATTTGGGAATTAATTGAATGTACATTTGTATAAGGAATTATTCGGGTATTTATTGAAATTTATAGAAATTATTGAAAAAGGTTAAATAGGAAATTTGGTTAAGTGGAGATTTTGGATTATTGAATAATTATTAGAGAATGTTAGAAGATTTATTAAAAGATAATTGAGGGGATTGTTATTATGGTTTATTAAATTAATGAAGAAAAGGGGTAGAAATATGGATTTTGTGTTTCAGTCAACTTTGCGGTCGATACCGCGGTTAAGATACTCGACCGAAACACATTACAGATCATAAATTGAGTTTTCAGTCGTGGCGCGGTCGAGGACGCGGTCCACTTACTTGATTGAAAATGGATGAAGACAAAGCAGTATTGATTTTCCCATTGGTCTAGTCGCAGTCTATTTTCTATGAGTGCAGTCTATTGTCAGGTTCCGGTCGATAAGGGGTATCGACCGGACTCACGTGAAAAAGCGAGAAATTGGTTTTCTGTTACTCCAGTCGACAAAGTTTTCATGTTATTGCGATCGATTGCCTAGGTCTAGACGAGAGGCCTATCGACTGGACTCAAAGGATTTCGTGCATTCCGTCCTTTTTTGCCTACCTATCGTGACTGTACCAAAAACTACGCCTAACTTTTGCCTAACTCCTCTACGTGGTTGCTGCTGCAAGGCTCTTGCTTCCCTATAAATAGAAGGAAATTGTGAAGGAGAAACTCACAAGCAAATTGAAGAAGAAAGGAAATAAGAGAAAGAGTGAGGAAAATTGAGAGAATTTGTGGGGAGAATTTGAGATAGAAGGGGGAGCGGTTTTATTACGAGCAAATCGAGAGGTAGCAG
The DNA here is from genome assembly GCA_022433065.1 of Begonia loranthoides. NCBI lineage: Eukaryota > Viridiplantae > Streptophyta > Magnoliopsida > Cucurbitales > Begoniaceae > Begonia > Begonia loranthoides. The sequence goes on along the minus strand of CM039486.1, from coordinate 13,539,743 downwards.
GAAAGTTCTTTGAGGGTAAGAAATAGGATGCGGTGGCCAGTAGGCCAGTAGAGACCCTACATAAGGAGACTATTTTTATTTATTGTCAATTATTGTTGGAAATTATTGTTAAAATTACTGTTAGAATAATAAATTTACTTAAAGAGAAATAATTCGTTATATTGCATGAAATTATGAAGAAAATGTTAAAATTAAAAAAATGTTACGCTGAGTATGGATATAGTGATTGTTTCAATATTTTCTTGTTATATTACATGAATTGCTTTAATTCCTTTTTATATGCTGTTGTTATAAACTGTAGCATTCATGCATCATGATAGGACTTATGAAACTGCTGACATATGCATGACATGATAAATGAAATGAACCAATAAACGTAAATAGGTGTATGAGATTGTGAAGAGTAGGTGACAGTTAATGGTGGTGACACCTGTAACAACCCCATTTTTTGTAAATCCTTTAAAATGCGTGAAATTTAAAATTTTTATTCAACCATTGAAATCTCTTTTAAAAGAATTATCAGAGTGCATTTAAACCGGACCACTAGCAACCTTTCGCAAACCGTGATATACTGTGAAATGTCACAGATATAAAATCATTTGTAAAACATAGCAGAAGCGTTATGAAATCATTTATTTAAAACATTTCAAAAGCGTAAATAAATCGTTTAAGTAAGAAATACTAAACAAAGCAAATACTGCTTCTAAGAGATGAAACTAAAGAATTTAAATACAATTTAATTATAACTGTTTTTCTCTTTAGCTCTCCTTTTTAACCTGGCCAGCCACGAGTCCCGCACGTCCAAATCCTTCATCCTTGCTTTATCATCTGATTAATGTCTTTCGCATTTGCTCCTAAGTCTATGCATTTATTCCACGTAAAAGTACCTATACCTATACCACAAGTAATACGTGAGCCTAATGGCCCAGTAAGGAAAAATGTTTAATGCAATTATGCTTATGACACTCTTTAGTTTTTTTTGGAATGGGGCCACCCAAACCAATCTTTTCATTACATTCGTTGGTTCTGTACTCGTACTTCGAGCTGGAGATTGGAGAAACTGTAGCAGTAGGGTAGATCTTTTTCGGCTTCAACCACCTAGAGTAGACAGTCTCGCAGTCCTGACAAGGGAAATGTAATGTTCTCTTTTAAATCTTGTCTACCTGGCTGATCTATACTTACCCTACCATCCCCCAACTCCCTTTTCTTCTTTTTCTCTTTTTTTCATCTTTTAACATTTTTCCTCACATAATGCATGTGTGAGTACGAACACCAAGGTGACACTCCCTATTAGTTTCTATTACCATGACGCATGCCCATACATTCTCAACCTAACATGATGCATGATGCTTTATAACATAGCATTAACAATAAATGAAATGCGCATATAAGATAGAGTAATTGAATAGCAGAAATTGAAAGTGCACATTGGAGAACAATCAGAATATGGAATTGTAGACAATGAAGCACATAAGGAAATTAAGCAACAAACGAACTCAATAAGGAAATGTAGAAATTGAAACAATGAAAATATGCTCGAATTAATAGAACGCAATAATAATCGAAAGGGAAATCGAAAATACTATTAATTATCATGTTGATTATCCTAGTTAATTTCCTAGTCATTTTACATGCTCTCTACATTTATTATACTAGGTAATTATTCTAATTAGTTATCCTAGGTAATTTACATGCTCAAGAGAGAACGATGATTAACATGCTTTTATTATAACCCATTAAACATGCTTTTAATAGTTCAATGGATTAAACATGCATAACTAGTTAATTAAACATGCTTGACTAGTCATATTCAAGTCTCGTTAATTATCAGTTAATTCACTCTAGATAATTACATACTCAATGTCTAATTAATTACTCTAGTTAATTACATGTTCAACTTCTAATTAAGTTAATCAATCCAGTTAATTAACATGCTGCTAATATTCTAAACGTGCTAAGTAGAAATTAATGATGAGTTAGTTAATTAACATGCTTGTCTAATTAATTGTCCTAGTTAGTTAACTACTCTAATTAATTGTCATGCATCAAGAAACAATCACGTAAATTAAACATGATCAACTAGTTAATTAACATGCTCAACTAGTTGATAAATTAACATGCTCAAGAATTAGTTATTAATTAAATAACTAGTTAAACATGCTTGAATGGTTAAACACGCTCATGGTTACGAATATCATTTTAGTAGGACCCTAATTAACTTACATGCTCAATTAAATAATAGTCATTAGACATGCTCAAATAGTTAATTAACCATGCTCAAAGAAGATTTCAATTGTTATTCTAGTTAATTACTCTAGTCGATTAGCATACTCAATCTAGTTTATTTACTCTAGTTAACTAACATGCTTAAGTGTTAATTAAGATTAGGATCGTACTTGATTAACAAGTTAACATGATAGTTAAAATAACATGCTACTCTAGTTTCTTAACGTAGGGTTTAGTTAACATATAAGAAAGGAATAATATATATGAACGATATATCCATTGAATGAAGAAAATAACAGTTTAATTAACACAGAGAGTTTAAACTAGGTAGCAAGTAAATAATAAATAGCCAAACCAGTTAAGTCAAACTCTTAACTCATTTATGCTTTTCATCATTCACATATTCATCATCCTACACTCTTTACATTCGAACATAAGTCATCATAGTAGCCAAGGTAAAACAAATGCAGTAAGGAGGACACCAACAGTAAGGAATCTGCACTATCAACCAGGGAATAACAAACAGCAAAAAGGAAGTCTACAGACTATCAATAAAGAAACCAACAACTATAAATCATCCAAGAAATAACAGCAGATCAACCAAGGGATTATCAACTATCAACTAACAATTAACTATCAGCTATCTGCACTATCAACCAGGGAATAACAAACAACAAAAAGGAAGTCTACAGACTATCAATAAAGGAACCAACAACTGTAAATCATCCGAGAAATAATAGTAGATCAACCAAGGGATTACCAACTATCAACTAACAATGAACTACAAGCTATCAATTAACTAAAGCAGTAATAGTAAGAGAATCACAGAGCATCAACAAGGGAATAACAGCTGAAAATCATCCAAAGAACACAACACCACTCACGCACTCTACTTGCGGTGTAGGGCTTCCACAGGCCAAGACACCCCTATTTCCTTACCTAAGTGACGAAACTAACGGGGACAACAAGAATTTCACAGGTCACAGCAGCTCCATGTTCAGCTTCCAACTCCATCGCAGCTCCAAGCTCCTCACTCACCCACGTATCACACTTAACTCACACTAGCTAATCCACAATCCAACTCACTCAGAAGCTCTCTCTCGGACTCTCCTCACAAGCAGAAGAAACGCAACTAAAGAATGGGAAGGGAGGGGAGAATAGCTTATATCTGAAGGAGGAGGCAGGAAGGGACGCCTAAGCGAGGACAGGTCGGCTCCAGCCAGGGGGAGGTCGTGGTCTACTGGTCGAGGGTGGGGGAGAGTCAATTCTATCGGGGGAGTTAATGGCTACACAAAAATTACATCATTTAAACTCTAATTTATTGTAGGTCTGGGCTATTTCGGATGAGTGCGGACGCACTGGTCTCGTCTGCATTCATCCACAAGAGCAAAACTCCTAAGGCAAAATCGTGCCTTTGAACAAGAAATGCCGTCCCTGGCAATTTCGTACTGTTCGAAGGAGGTATTCGACGCAAAATGGTGTCCGCATACAGTATCCACATGAGTCCGAATGTGTCTAGAAATCGGACAGAGTAAAATCGGACGTGGCCACCTGCATCTGCACACATACGTACTCGTCCGAAACTATCCACGATTCGGACAGATTCAATCTCTGCGTCCGCATCGTCTGGACATTGTCAGTAACTCCACAACACAGTTAAGTCAGGATGCAAAATCGTGTCCTGAGTCATCCCAAGGCTAAGGGTGACGTGCAATGCACTTACGGATGAGACGTCTCGTCCACAAGTCGTCTGCATGTGTCTGAAAGTCGACATTCAAACGCATTAGGATGCAATTTCTCGTCCTGGTGCGTCTCAAGCTTTGGGGACGCCACGCAATGCACTTGCGGACGATATAACTCGTCCACATGTCGTCCCTAGGCGTCCAAAAATGCCTTGGACAGCCTTCCTTCACATTTCCCACTTAACTTTTATCCCTTAATATTTTCTCCATAAATACATGTCATAAAATGACATGTATAAATACAAAATGTAATGTCGTAACTACTCCATTCTTTAGTTACATCGCGTATATGAGAAAAAATATAACAGAAATACCCCTAGACTAACGCACTGAACACGTCCTTGGTAATACCTTGATAAATATCCCACTTAAAAAGTCGGGGTGTTACAACACCCCTAATGGATGTATCCCTCATCGGAGTGACGGATAAGCCACGAGACAATATGATGTATCCTATCTTCTAGACTAATAAATCTCATATATCTGGACTATTAAGTGAAACTAAAGTGAAAAGAAGAGGAAATCAGTTCTTCTATAAGACAGACTGTATAAGCATAGTATGTGCATTAAATACATTCTATTTCTTGTTGAACCCTAGGCTCATGGTATTGCATGTGATGCAGGTAATGAACTTAATGTTATTGACGTGAAGAAGGAAGTATTGCTAGTTGAGATCTTGGGTTATCAGCCAGATTCGACCTGATGTGTTATGGCTCAAGGAAAAATAAAATTGATTGTTTTAATTATGGTTTTAATTTCAATAAATGGTTTGTAAACTATGGACTGCCATTTAAATTATTAAAACTATGTTTTGAATTATTCCACTCAATACTTTGATATATTTTGATTGCATACGTTTTAAACATAATAAAAAGAATTTTTTATGGCTAAAAATGAAAGAAAGAAAATGGTTTAATAAAGCAAGGGGTTAAAAATAGTATCAGAGTATAACCATGTCAAACTCGGTTCTATAGACTATTGATAACACAAGACTCATCGTAGAATGCTCCTCTGACTATAAGTAAACTTTTTTTTGTTACTAGTTTAATTTAGATATTCTAGTTTAAATAGTAGAAATAGTTAAAATTTAATTCACCCGTTAAAAAAAATAATAATAAAAAAAATAAAATAATACTAAAATGTACTGATTAGTGGTGTAATTGTATTGTGTAAGTAAGCTCTGTCTAGGAGATTGAAATTTAAATGGACCATTTGTGACTCTCCAACCTTTCCTAGGAACTTACTTGGAAAGGGAATTCTATTAAGCAGTCGGCTAAGAGCATTCTTTCATGGGAATTATCCTGATCAATACTATTCATGTATATTTTAATACACTCCCTCATGTTAAACAAAAGAAATTAACAATTTTCTAATACTTCAACAAAATATGTAGGACTATAGCAATGGGTAGAAGAGCAAGAATTAAAGTACCCACGAACGATGTGAGGGAGACGCACCCATGTAACAAGAAAATAATGGACATATGGGTGCTGGTAATCTGAACGGGAACGGAAGAGATAAAACTCTTGATCATATCGCTACTGTGGTTGAAAGACAATCTTAGTATATGGAGCAACATATCCAATTCATGACACGATTTATGGAAAATGGGAATAGAAACCAGCAAGCAATGATGGTTCCAGAAGAATTTGGCTGGGAAACATTTCAGGAGCTTAAGCCTTCCAGTTTTGTTGGGAATGTGTTCGACGTATCTAGGGTAGAAGAATGGATTAGATCCATAGAGGACATGTTTAATTATGCAAACATCAGAGAAACCGAGAAAGTCAAATGTGTAGCATATTTATTGGTCCAGAATGCTTGTTTCTGGTGGCACTATGTCAAGGCAGCTCAAGATGTTCGAATCCTTGATTGGATAACCTTCCAAGAACTATTCTATGGGAAATACTGTAATCATACCATCCGAACACAAAAGATGGTGGAATTTATAAGATTATGACAAACGGAGACGGTGTAATAATACATTCAAAATTTGAAGCCTTATCCCAATTTGCTTCACACCTGGTTGCTACAAATGAAACCAAAGTCCATCATTTTGTCCAAGGACTAAAAATGAAAATTCTTGAAGGCGTCACAGTATAAGGAACAGAAGATGTTCCTTACACCAAAATTGTCACAAAAGCCTTGGCGGTTGAGAATGTAAAAACAATGGCGGTGAGGCAAAAAGAATTTAGCCAAAGGATTTAGAAAAATAATCAGAACCTGCATCGTAGTGCTTAGCCTGCAAACCAAGGAGTCAAAAGATTGAAGTAGCCAACCAAAGCAAACCATGCCCAAAATGCCATAAAAATCATTGTGGTCCATTCAAAGTCGGTTTCTCGTTGTGCTACAAATGTGGAAAGTTGGGGCATATTACACAATTTTGTCCGACTCTAGATAAGAAGCCTGTAGGAATAACTCCAAGAGTTTTCTTCTTATATGGAGACGGGGAAGAGGTGCCGGCTGTAGTGTCAAGTACACATGACTTTTTATAAGTCTGTGTTTCATATGGCTTTGTAAGGCTATTACCTTTAAAATCATAAAATCAAGACGTTTTCTTTTATCCTGTCAGGTACTGTTTCTATTAATGGTATTACTGCGTATATCTTATTCAATTCAGGTGCTACCCACTTGTTTATTTCAACAGAATTCAGTACAAAAATAAATTGCCTCTCGAATCTTACGAATTGTGCACATAGGGTGCGATTACCCTCTGTTAACTATTTGTCGGCCAGTAGTATTCTAAAAACTCAAGAGGTTGAGATTTGTGGCCACTCATTTCATGCTGATTTGATTGTAATGGATCTAAAAGGATATGAAATCATCTTAGACATAGATTGACTTTCCAAACATCAAGTAGTTATCAAATGCAAGAAGAATGAAGTATGCTTTTGCTCTCTTAGTGGCAAACCACACACTTTCTAAGGAACTAAAGACAAGAGTAAGTTCGCAGTTATATTTGCACTCAAAGTTGATAGACTAATGAAAAGCGGGTGTGAAGGATTCCTAATAAACATAATGGACTCTATAGTGACTCCAAGTACAAAATTTGATGAAGTTGCTGTAGTCCGAGATTTTCTGGGTGTCTTTCTTGATGATCTTCCTAGATTACCATCTAACCGAGAGATTGAATTTGTTATCGATCTACACCCCAATACGAAACCCATTTCTTAGAACCCATATCGAATGCCACCGACAGAAGTTCATGAGTTAAAAATTCAGTTGGAAGAATTAATCAACAAAGGTTTTATCCATCCAAGCTTCTCACCTTGGGGAGCTCTGGTCTTGTTTGTAAAGAAGAAAGATGGATCCTTAAGGATGTGCATTGATTATTGGGAATCAAATAACATTACAATTAAGAATAAATATCCTTTGCCCGACATTGATGATTTGTTTGACGAATTGCAAGGTGCAAGTGTCTTTTCAAAGATTGATCTTCATTCCAAATATTATCCATTAAAGGTTAAGCCTGAGGATATTCCAAAAATAGCCTTCCGAACAAGATATGGACATTATGAATTTCTCGTAATGTCGTTCGGATTAATCAATGCTCCTGCAGCCTTTATGGGATTTAATGAACCAGATCTTCAGAGATTATTTAGATAAGTTTATTATCATTTTCATTGACGATATCCTGATCTATTCTCAATCTGAAGAAGGACACCGAGAACATCTTAAATTGCCTTATTTGTTTTTGAACAGTATCAGTTATATGCCAAATTTTCCAAATGTGAGTTCTGGTTAAATAAAGTTAGTTTCCTTGGACATGTAATTTCTAAGGATGGTATTGTTGTGGACCTAGCAAAAAGACAAGTAGTTGTAGATTAGACGCAACCAAAGAATGTGGGCGACGTGAGAAGTTTCCTTGGACTGGCTAGATATTATAGGCGTTTTATTGATGGATTCTCCAAGATTGTACTGCCTCTCACCAGCTTGACGAAGAAGAACCCAAGATTTTGGTGGACTAATGAATGCAAAGAAAGTTTCCAAGAGTTGAAACGCCAACTAACGTCAGCACCTGTATTGGCTCTGCCTGTGGATGAAGGAAATTTTTTCATTTATTGCAATGCATCTAAGAACGGACTTGGTGGAGTACTCATGTAGAATGGCAAGGTGATTGCATACGCTTCAAGGAAACTCAAACCTCATGAAGCTAATTATCCCACGAACGATTTGGAGCTTACTGCTATGGTATTCACACTTAAGATTTGGAGACATTATCTCCATAGACAACGATGTGAGATCTACATGGATCATAAGAGTCTCAAATCTATCTTCACACAAAAGGAGTTTAACATGAGACAACGGCGCTAGTTAGAATTCGTAAAGGACTATGATTACGAGATCAAGTACCATCCGGTAAGGACAACATTGTAGCTGATGCTCTAAGCCAAAAGATTTCTGTTATGAGTATTATATAAGACAAAATTCAAGTGGAACTTCAAAAAGATGTTTGAGAGTTGGACGTACATATAGTTCCTACTCAATTGGATATTATCTTATCAAAATTGACACTAAAGCCTTCCATATTGGAACAAATTAAAGAGGCTCAACAGGGAGATAGCATATGCGAAGATTTTAAGATAAATCCAACATTAGCAAAATATAAGGATTATTCTATGTCTGTCGATGGAATAGTAAAGTTTGATGGCAGGTGGTATGTGCCTAGTAACTCACATTTGAGGTCAACAATCTTGCAAAAGGCTCACTCCTCAAGCTTCTCCATCCATCCAGGGTGTAATAAATGTACAAAGACCTCAAAATGTATTATTATTAGCTGGTGATGAAATATGATATTGCTGAATATGTGGGGTTATGCCAAGTTTTTCAGCAAGTGAAAGCAAAAAATCAAAGACCTAGTGGAATGCTTCAACCGTTGCCGATACCTGAATGAAAGTGGGAGCACATTACTATGGATTTTGTTACTAGCTTATCCAAGACTGCCTAAGGACATGAAACAATTTGGGTGATTGTTGATAGACTTACCAAGGTTGCACCATTCTTGCCAGTAAAGATGACCTACAGGATGAACCAATTTGCAGACTTGTATATTAAAGAAATTGTGCTATTGCACAGCGTTCTGGTCTCTATTGTATCTAATCGAGATCCATGATTCACTTCGACTCTCTGGAAGAGTTTGAATAAGGCTATGGGAATTGAATTAAAATTCAGTATTGCTTTTCATCCAGAAACTGATGGTTAGAGTGAAAGGACAATATAGACACTTAAGAATATGTTGCGGGCTTGTGTGCTTGATTTCCAAATTGGATGGAGAAAAATACTGTCATTGGTGGAATTTGCCTATAATAACAGCTTCCAAACAACTATTGAAATGACACCTTACGAAGTACTGTATGGCAGAAAGTGCAAATATCCCTTATATTGGAGCGAAACAGGAGACGCTAAATTTTTTGGACTTGATATTATACAGCAAACTGCCAAATTTGTTTCTTTAATCAGACAACAAATGCTTGCAGCTTAAAGTCGTCAGAAAAGCTATACAGATCATCGTCAAATAGACTTGGAATTTGAAGAAGGAGACTTAGTTTTTTTTAAAATATCACCTTTCAAAGGAATTATGCATTTTGGAAAGAAATGAAAGCTAAGCTCAAGACATATTGGTTCCTTTATGATCACAAAAAGGATGGAAAATGTGGCATACCAACTGCAATTACTAGCCTCCATGGATGGCGTACACAACGTATTCCATGTTTCAATGTTAAAGAAATGCCTTGGAGACCCAACTCGCATATTACCTCCTAACAATGTGGAAATCCAGAAGAACCTAAGTTATGAAGAAAGACTTGTGTAGATTCTAGACTCAATAATAAAAAGAGCTTCGACACAAGCAGATTCAATTAGTTAAGGTATTATGGCGAAATCATTCAGTTGAAGAGGCTACGTGGGAAAGAGAGGAGGAGATGAAAACAAAATATCCAGAGTTATTTGATTAGCAAATTTCAAGGATGAATTTTATTTAAGGAGGGAGGGTTGTAATATGCCAGACTTTATCGGGCTTCAAAATATATTATTTATGAATATTGGAATTTTGGAATGATTTTTTCATGGGATATTATACCCCAATTTTTCCATAATAGCATTAAGTGAAGAAAATTTGGGAATTAATTGAATGTACATTTGTATAAGGAGTTATTTGGGTATTTATTGAAATTTATAGAAAAGAGGTTAAATAAGAAATTTGGTTAAGTGGAGATTTTGGATTATTGAATAATTATTAGAGAATGTTAGAAGATTTATCAAAAGATAATTGAGGGGATTATTATTATGGTTTATGGAATTAATGAAGAAAAGGGGTAGAAATATGGATTTTGTGTTTCGGTCGACTTTGCGGTCGATATCGAGGTTGTGATACTCGACCAAAACACGTTATCGATTGTAAATTAAGTTTTTGGTCATGGCGTGGTTGACTTACTCGACCAAAAATGGATGAAGACAAAGCAGTACTGATTTTACCGTTGGTATAGTCGTAGTCTATTTTCTGTGAGTTCGGTGGATTGTTAGGTTCTGGTCGATAATGGGTATCGACCAGACTCACGTGAAAAAGGAAATTGGTTTTCTGTTACTCCAGTTGACAAAGTTTTCATGTTATTACAGTCGATAGCCTAGGTACGAACGAGAGGCCTATCGACCAGACGCAAAGGATTTTGTGCATTTCATCCTTTTTCGCCTACCTATCGTGACTGTACCAAAAACTGCGCCTAACTTCTTTCAAACTCCTCTACGTGGTTGTTGCTGCAAGGCTCTTCCTTCCCTATAAAAAGAAGGTAATTGTGAAGGAGAAACTCACAAGCAAATTGAAGAAGAAAGGAATGAAGAGAAAGAGTGAGAAAAGTTGAGAGAATTTGTGGGGAGAATTTGAGAGAGAAGTGGGAGTGGTTTTATTACAAGCAATTCTAGAGGTAGTAGGAAAGTTTTTTGAGGGTAAGAAATAGGATGTGGTGGCCAGTGGAGGCCTTGCATCACGGGACTATTTTTATTTTTTGTTAATTATTGTTGGAAATTATTATTAAAATTACTGTTAGAATAATAAATTTACTTAATGAGAAATAATTCATTAAATTGCATGAAATTAGGGAGAAAATGTGAAAAATAATAAAATGTTACGCTGAGTATGGATATACTGATTGTTTTAATATTTTTCTGTTATATTCCATGAATTGCTTTAATTCCTTTTTATATACTGCGGTTATAAACTGTAGCATTCATGCATCATGATAGGACTTATGAAAGTGCTGACATATGCATGGCATGATAAATGAAATGAACCGATAAACGTAAATAGTTGTATGAGATTGGGAAGAGTAGGTGACGGTTAATGGTGGTGACACCCCTAATGGATGTATCTCCTCGTCGGAGTGACGATTAAGCCACAAGACAATATGATGTATCCTATCTTCCTAGACTGATAAATCTCATACATCTGGACTATTAAGTAAAACTAAATGAAAAGAAGAGGAGATCGATTCTTCTCTAAGACAGACTGCAAAAGCATAGCATGTGCATTGCATACATTCTATTTCTTATTGAGCCATAGGCTGATGGAATTGCCCGTGATGCAGGTAATGAACTTAATGTTATTGAAGGGAGGAGGAACTATTGCCAGTTGAGATCTTAGGTTATTAGCCAGATTAAACTTTATGTGTTATGGCTCAAGGAAAAATAAAATTGATTGTTTTAATTATGGTTTTAATTTCAATACATGTCATGTAAACTATGAACTACCATTTAAATTATTAAAACCATATTTTGAATTTATTTCGCTCAATACTCTGATATGTTTTGATTGCACATGTTTTTAAAGATAATAAAAAGAATTTTTTATGGCTAAAAATAAAAGAAAGAAAATGGTTCAATAACACGAGACGTTACAAAATCCAACATAAATATTAGCAAATACTTTAACTTAAAACCTAAACAAATCAAAGTAAATAATTAAAATAAAAATGTTCTTCTTTTTCAATTTACTTTCTTTAAATCTTCACCCACGAGTCAATTTCGCTTTGATAATGTCTTAGCTTTGCCCATGAGAAGTCCTTTTCAACCACAACTTTTCATTCATTTGTTTCTTCAGGTACATCATCAATAAATTCTTCATCATTACCTACATCACAAAGTTCACTTATGAGCCTTACACTTAATAAGAGATGTGTAGACATGACATGTATATAAAATACAATTTGCCAAAATCGTGTCTTTCTCAATCAACGTTTTTTTCTTTTTCTTTTCCTTAACAGTCCAGTCGTTGTGGGCAATTCAGTATAGGGGAGGGAGTGACACCAATAGGTCCACCTCATGCGAGATAGCCACTCGAAACCCCGCTCACAACTACTATTTATGTACATTCCATTAATCTTTTAGTGTTTCATTTTTTTTCTTTTTTTTCTTAATGAAAACGTTTTTTATGATGCATGAAACATGTAACATCTAATAACAGTCTAACATGCATGAACATAAAAATAATAGTGAGTACATCCTTGAACATCATCTTAACAGTAAACATCAAGCAATAAACATATCCTGAATCAACTTAATAACTAGTAGCACCAAAACAACCATAACATCTTTGTGATGTAGGTGAAAGGCCAAACACAAGCAACATCACTTACCTGTGACCCTTAGCAGATTCTGTAAATATCCAAAACATTTGATTTTATTAAAATCAAGAAGAGAATTAGATTAATAGAAGGAAAATGATAAAACTTTAATAACTATTTACTGTTTGAACAACTTGGAAATAGTTCATAATATCATCGTCCATTATCATCATCCATCTAATTTTTCAGAACCATAGCCATAAGAAACCTACTTTCGTAAAGCTTCTAACCAGTTTCACAAATGTCTATTCTGACGTTGAAATATATAGGAACAAGACCCATTTAGAAACCTTAACTCGATAGTTTACAAAATAAGGAAATAAATACTAACCACTACAGAACCAAGATTTGTAAAAGCAAGATCCCAACTCGAACTAACGATTTTCAAACAAGACAAGACAATTTTAGGACTTCAGAAAAGAACCAAGACTTTGGATATCATCCTAAAACAAAAGACTTGAATTTCAAACTACATAGGCGCACACAAGAGAGAACCCAAACGAGTTCACAGATTCATAATTCTCTTGATGATCCACAAAGCACACCCAATACTCACGTGGATTGGAAAAGATAAGGTCAACCTCTAGCGAAGAACTTTAAGATGCTTTCCTAATAGTATCTTGACTCATTCAAAAATTTGACTAGGTATTGGAACAACTCCATGCATAGTAAACAAACATCCAAAATTATCACACTATTTATTTCTCAAGTGATTTATCCCAAGAATTGTGCAACCATTCTCTAATACAAATTTATTTCTGTCACGACTCATAGACAAGTCAAACGATCTGATCCTTCGAGAGAACCCAATTGCTTAAGTCAAAGCTAGATTGTCAATGAAAGTCTTAACAAAAATTTAAAGCCCAAACCCATGAGAAATGAGTCAGGTTTCATAAAGTGATTAACAAGAGCTGCAGATAGAGAAATAATAAACAGAAAAAAATATTGTAAAGGAAATGAAACCATTCAACCCATACGACAAATTTTATAAACCAATAAAAGAAAAAAAATCCTTCCCAAGGACAACTAAATATGAAGTAACCACACTCAAATACTACACCTGACCACCACAAGCTGAACCTTGGAAGGAGGGGGTCGTTGGGGTGAGTGACTAACTCAATAAGGAAATCCATACTATATGTAATGCATGAGAAAACTGGTTTTTATCTTTCTTCTCAAAGCCATGATTAAATGATACGTTGTGCATGAATTTAAAATCATGAAAAATCTTTTTTTCTCATTTTAACAAAACACGCCCCATGAGCTATCAATGTGACAATATTCGAAATTTTGTTGTAACATAGACAATTATAATCAAAATAGGCATACATCGTCTTTTATTCAAAAATAGCCTTAATGAAAAAATGAGAGTCACACAAGGACCATTGCAACACACTATCATATAGAGGTGGTTATAACGACCCAGTATTTTGTAAATCCTTTAAAATATGTGAAAATTTGAAATTTTGCCAAGACCATTGAAATCTCTTTTAAAACAGATCAGAGTGCATCTAAACCTGACCACTACCAATCTTTCTTTAAACTTGTTTTGAAAACCAATTAATGAAATGCGGAAGCGTTATAAAATCATTTGTTTAAAGCATTGTAGAAGCATAAATAATTTAATGAAAGAAACTACAGAATTGAATACAATTTAATAAAACTTAATTCAATTACAACCGTTTACTTTTTACTCCCTCTAGCCTTGCCAGCTATGAGTCTCGCGCATGCAAATCCTTCACCTCTGCATTTTATTTTATTTTCTTCGATTTCACATTGACTCCTAATTTGGTGCATTTGTTTTCACATACAAGTACCTACACCTACATAACAAGTAACTGTAGGCCATAGGCTTAGTAAGGAAAAGGGTTTAATGCAACGTAATATGCCACTCTTTAGTCCATTTTGGAATGGGGGCCACCCAAACCAATCCTTTCATTAAGACATTTACTCGTTTATTACTTTACTTTACTTTAATCCATTCATTCGCTACTCATACTTCGAGATGGAGATTGAGGGACTTTCTCATGCAATGGTATAGTGGATAAGATCTAACATTTTTCTTGCAACTAGAACTCCTGTACCCTACGAGGGAGGGGCTTCACCTAGTTGCAGACTAGACCCGCTACCTATCCACCCCCAACTCCTTTTTCTTCTTCATTTTCTTAACATTTTACCTCCCATAATGCATGTGTGAGTACCACCACCAAGGTGGCACCCCCTATTACTTTCTTTTAGCATGATGCATGACCATACATTCTCAGCCTAACATGATACATGATGCTTTATAACGTAACATTAATAGAAATTAAAGTGCGCATTAAAATGAAAGTAACTGTAATTGAAATTGCGCATATAAAAGAAGGTAACACATATAATGAATAATAGTAATTCAAAGCGCACACTAGAGAACAATTGAAATATGAAATTGTAAGCAATGAAGCACATAAGGAAATCAAACAACAAACGCACTCAATAATAAATTACAGAAATTAAACACCCATATTAGAACAATAAACAATAATAATCGAAAGAAAATTCGAAACATACTATTAATTAACATGCTAATTATCCTAGTTAATTTCCTAGTCATTTTACATGCTCCCTACCCTTATTATTATTCTAGGTGATTATTCTGGTTTCTTAGCATATTCAAGAAAGGTTTCCATTATTATTCTAGTTAGTTATCCTAAATAATTTACATGCTCAAGAAGGATTTCATTTAATATTCTCGTTATATATCTTGGGTAATTTACATGCTCGGAAGAGATTATCTTTAGTTATCCTAGTTAGTTTTCAAACTCAAGAAATAATTACGTTTATTATTATAGTTAGGTGTTTCAATTGAGTAACATACTCAGGTTTATAATTTACAATGGACAGAAAAGATACAATTTGTAACGACCCGAATTTTCATACATTTAAAAATACATAAAATTTTGAGAAAAACATATAAGAGTGCACGCCGGGCCGTTAGGAATACTTTAAAACGTTACGAAAATAAATTATTTCAGAAATAAAATATTTGCGGAAGCGTAAATAATTTAAAGGAAATAACTAACCATTTAAATTACAATTTATGAAAGAGAAAACTGAATTTAATTACAAATTAATTACAATTTGACTGTCCCCCACTGCTCATAGCCTGGCCAATCACAAGCTTGTGCGTGCAAATCCCTCATCAACTGTTCCTTCACTTACTCGAGAACTCCGCGCGTGTGTGTACCTACACCGCAAGTAAGACGTGAGCCTAAAGGCCCAGTAAGAAAATGGGTTTATGCATATAAAATGGCGCTCTTTAATTCTTTGGAATGAGTCCGCCCCAAACCAATCTTTTAATTACTTATATTAGGAATAGTTACATGTTTTAGGAATAACTCGTATATGGAGCATGGAGTTTGGGGAATCCTATGGTTTTTAATTAGTACGTTAATTAGTCTTGTGATCCCGTTATGGGAAAGATTAATTCTTTTCCTCACTCAAGACGTGTGGCCACCCCGTGGTGGTGTTCCTAATTGTTTCTATCGTTATGAAGCCTAAGACTAAAAGTACATATGACATATAGAAGAGAATTCATATAACAACCATAATGGACATACAATGCATGGCAAGATTAAAGAACGATGACTTGCTTCAAAAGTTTACAACTTAAGTTTATTCGCATTCTTTTATTAATTTACTTAGGTTAACTAAATCATTTAGATTAATGCACTCGATTGATTAAGAACTTTTAATAAATAGAAACTAAATCAATAACTAGTAACTAGCTCAGTTATTAATTAACATGCTTGTTAATTAAATTAACCTAAGCATGCTTAAGTTAAAATTATAAATTCGTCACTCTAGTTGACATGCTAATCACAAACCACCACTCTACACTTCACAACAATTTCCACTCACCAATTTATATGTACAAAACAAAGAGCAGAGAACAGTAAAATTCATGCTTATTAACAATAAAAAAAACAGCAGCGATGATAGGTATATTAGCAACTAAAAAAAGCAGCAACTATAGGCTTATTAATGACTAAAATGACAACAATATATATTTGAACAGAACTGCGAATTGCATCAAATTATAACAGAGGACACATGCGTTTTAACCACTAAATACAGCAGCGAAAGTATCAAAGACAGGGCAGTGAAACGTGCATTTTCTTAACAACTAAATACAGCAGCGTTTTCCAACGAAATTGTGACGACAGAACATGTTTCTTTGGTGACAAAGATCAGTAGCGTGCAAAAACAAATCATAGCAACGAAATCATGCTTTTAAGTGATGAATATTATAGTAATAACGAGTGATAGAACCTGCTTATAAACGACGACTATAATGGTAGCAAAACAATGTAACTAACAGACAAATCATTCAACATAGGAATATTACAGAGGACAAAAAATTAAAGAGCATTCAAGCATAGGAAATCACTCTACTGTTATCACAGAGCAACATGGAAATTAACACTAACAAAACCTTCAAGGAAACATAGCAGCCACGACAGAATATCAACAACCAATGCAAAAGTTCTTACAGCAGAAACCATACAGCCACAACTCAACAAAAGAATAGTAGCAGAAATCATCCAAAGAAAGACCAATCACTACTCACGCACACACTTGTGGGGTAGGGCCTCCACCTGGCTAAGACACACCCAAGTCTTACCATTTGAAGAAAATCATAACAGGGACAGCCAGCTCCAGTTGCTGGACAACATCTTCATGAGCACTAGTAGCACACCTAAGGGAAAAACTGCTCAACATTCTTCTCCTTCCACTGCAAGTCATTATCTCTCGCAAAATAAATACATAGAAGGAAATTTGAATGCACAACAACTTATCCCAAAATTTTAGGCCACATAACCTGATTTTTCGGCCACAATCTTCGTCTCCCAATCCTTAGAAACTAAACCACACTCCTCTGTCAATGATCACCAGAAACCAGCGAATCGGATGAATTGAACCTCGAGCAAACCGGACCATCGAAGCTGCCTAGTCGAACCGAAGCTCCCTTGCCCAGCCGTCCGTTGTACCGTAAGCCATCGCCTCACCGTCGTCGTTGTCAGCAACGCGTCGCCAGAGCTCGACGCACCGATGATCACGTCGCACCTCCATCGCTAATTCATTCCCGCGAAATCACCCGAACCGTGCCCCACCTGCGACCCGCACTGTTGACAGCCTCCTGCACGCCCGCCAAGCTGCGCCAGCCCACTGCGACGGAGCACGGCCGCCGGACCGTCACTCTCTCGTCAGAACCCATCACCCATCTAGAAGGCATAGCTCATAACTCGTTTGCCCCTACCTTTCAAGTCATTAACTCAATTAACCATTCATCAATTGTCTATCTATCAAGGTAAAACATTTATAACCAATCCAATAATAAAGGGAATCACAGACAATAAGAAATAGAGCTATCAACAAAGAATAACAATCAGTAAAGAGATCTACAAACCACAACAAAGGAAATAACAATAAATCACCCAAGGAAATACTACATAGCATCACTAATCTACCACTCACGACCTCTACTTGTGGTGTAGGGCCTCCATAGGCGAAGACACCCTATTTCCTTACCTAAATTGAAGAAAACTAATGGGGACAGCTCTCCTCAACTCACACAACACCTCAGCTCACGGTACTCCAGCTCATAGCAGCTCCCTCATTCACGTTTCACACTTAACACACCTTAGCTAACTCACAATGGCTAGCTCAAAATCCTCACACTCACCAGCTCTCTCTCGGACCCTCACTCTCACAGTCACTCACTTTCTCTTAGGAACCCACTTCTCTCTCGCAGAACGGAAAGGAAAAAATGCTGGACTAAAGGAAGAGAAAAGGAAGCTTATACCTGAGAGAGGAGGCAAAATGTACGCATAGGGTAGAGAAAGGTGGCATCCTACGCTGGAGGGTGGGGGAGGGTCATTCCTTGTCTACGTTGGGGGAGGAGATGACATCGAGCCTCCATTATTTGTGAATTAATGGACTACACGACAATTTTTCCATCATTTTAACCCTAATTTTTTGCTGAACTGGGTTATTTTGAACGAGTGCGAACGCGCTAGTCTCGTCCGCAGTCGTCCGAAAGAGCACAATCCCACAGGCAAACTTGTGTTCTTGGATGAGAACTGGTGTCCTAATTCAGTCCATACCTTGCGAAATCAGAATTCGGACGCGAACTGGTGTCCGCGTGCATCTGAATTCATCAACAATTTGGATAGAGTCAAAACCACACCATCCGTGAGCATCCACCATCGTCCGAAATCATCCATGAATTGGACAGATTCAAACCCTTGGCGTCCGCCAGTGTCCCCACGCGTCCAGACTCGTCAGAATTCCACAACGTAGGTGAAGTCAGGACGTGAAATCGCGTCCTGAGTCATCCCAATTCTTGGGTCGGTGTCCAACACTATGCAGACGACATGACTCATCCGCAGTGTCGTCCACAGGTGTCCGAAAACGCCCTAGACAGCATTTCTTCACCTTTTTCCTACTTAACCTTTTACCCCATACAATTTCCCCATAAATACATGTTATAAAATAACATGTATAAATATGCAACGTAATGTCCCAATTGCCCCATCCTTTAGTTACATCACATATACAGAGAAAATGTAACAGAAATATCCCTAGACTTAACGCTCCGAACAAGTCCTTGGTAATACCCCAATAATTATCCAACTTAAAAAAGTTTGGGTGTTACAGTGGTGATCCAAAGACAAGACAACACCTTATGAGACAGAAGGAAATAAAAAGGTGACGGTTATCTAAAAACCTAATAGTGTCACATGGGTTTTCGGCGATCTAAAGACCAGGTAACAGCAAAACTCGTGAGATGAACAAACAAGTTTTGTCAGCAATTTAATGACCAGGAAATGACACAATCCATAATCAATAACACTATCGGCGATCCAAAGACGAGGTAGCAACTCAATCCGTAATAAATCCTCACCAAGGACAACTCAATTCGAAGTAACAGTACCTCGAATACTATACTTGACCACCAAGAGCTGAACCTGGAAGGCAAGGGTCATTAGAGTGAGTGACTATCTCAGTAAGGAAATCTATACTATACGCAATGCATGATAAAAGGGATTTTTATTTTTCTGCTCAAAACTATGATCAAATAATATGTCATGCATGAATTTGAAATCATTAAAAGTTCCTTTTTCTCATCTTAACAAAATAGTCTCCACCAGCCATTGACGTGGCAATGATCAAAATCTTGTTATATATATAGACAACTATAATTAAAATAGACATGCATCGTCTTTTCTCCAAAAACAAGCTTAGTGAAAAATAAGAGTTACACAACCTCTGGTACACTAACATAGAAGGCGACAATCTGAAAACAAGGTAATACGTCATGAAACAAAAGAAAATAAAAGAGTGATGGTGATCAAAAGACCCGATAGTGTCACATGGGTTACGGGCGACCAAAAGAAAAAGTAGCAGTTTAACTCTTAAAATCAACAAGCAAGGTTTGTCAGTGATCAGAAGACCAAGTAGCGACACAACCCATAATATCAACAACAAGAGTTTCCGATTATCTAAAGACTAGGTAGCTACTCAATTCGTAATATCAACAGAAAAGGGTTGTTAGCGATCTGAAGGCCAGGTAGTAATACAACCCATAAGATCAAGATAAATTACTAAATACACTAGCTAGGTTTAGAGATTTGAAACTCAAGGAGCATGTCATCACTTTCCTATCAATTATTTACTTTAGGGATTTGAAACTCAATGACACTTCATCAAAACCCTTATATTCTTTTTCATGTACAAACAAAATAATTTTCATGTAGTAAAAGGTGTTTAGGGACAACTGACACATGTTGTCTTGGTTGTAGGGCCTCCATACAACCCAATACAAAGAAAGTTTGTTCAGCATATACCAGTACATAAAATGAATAAATTGAATGTCGTGCACTCATATGGTAAATGTGTAAAATGTAGTACATATAATAAACAAAGACGTACTATCGAATAGTCTACATTGTGTTTTCATATGTGGCAATCCACAAAATAGAATTTTTAAAACTATGATGCAATGTAGGACGTATAAAAATTTCTGCCTCGATGATGACAGAAGCCTAACCGACTAGTCGCACACGCAGTCGAAAATAGGCAATGAAACCAAGAACACTAATGGAACCTAAAAATAAACCGGTGTCAGAAACATTATGAGTTGAACCAAACGATACATTGGTCGACAAGACATGACTGTGGTCGACAAGATACAATTACGACCAACCCGAACAACATAGTCGATGAGACAAAACTAGAAACAACCAAATACAACTACTGTCAACTAGGATCACCCAATGTCAACATAGTTAGCCTAAGTGTCATGAGGCTTATTTGTTTTGATGATGTATGTTTTAATTGTAATTATAATTGTTTTTTGGTTAATTATGCTTAATGTTTTTATCCTTATATCCTTGATGATCGTTATTGGTAATACCCTCTAATAAGGGTATTTAGATGTATTAATATCTTTCTCTAAGTCCATGTAGCCAATGGTATTATTATTGGGATTTAGAAGCTTTAAGGAATGTAATTCAAGGAGAGGAGGTTGACAAAAATTGTGCAAAATAGAGGAAGCGGTTGACTGTCTTAGAAGTGGTTGACCGGTTTTAAAGGCCATAAGCTAGGCATTCTAGTGGTTGAGTAATCGGTCAAGGTGATCAACCACAAGTGCATAAATTGTGAAACAGTGGTTAATCGGTGTAGAAATGGTCGACTGCACAATAAGACAGATTGCTCGATGATTTAGAGGCTGAGGAAAGTGGTCGAGTGGTTGGATGAGGAGACTGACCGCAAAATCTAAAATAGGATGAGGTGGTAGACCGATGTGAAGAAAACGGTCGACTTCTCAAGGTGTATAATATGATTGCTAATTTCCAATAGTCGAATGGCAGTAAATCAAAATTGAGGTAGTCGACCAGTTGAACACAAATTATAAATAAAAGACTTTCGAAGCTCACTCTAACCATGCTAGAATCGGAGCGAAGCTCTGCCAAAATCATTACTCGATTTCTCATCATTCAAAGAGTGTAAACCCTAACTCTCCAATTCCCAAACTTGAGATTTTATATTTGGTTAGAAATTTTTAGTGTTATCAATTCTTGTACTCAAATGATTATTAAAGGGTGATGCCGAAGAATAGTCAAAGAGAAGAAAGTGACACCCTAGAATAGTCTGTAAAGGCTTGATTGACGCTCGTGAAGCTCAATCAACAATAATCAATGAGGTTATTGGATATAAGGATCTCCAAGTCAGAAGCTTGGAGCGCAGATGTAGACCGAGTTTTCGAACCTCGTGAACAAACTTGTTTGCAATTTCTAACCCTTACTCTCTTATTTGCTTATATTTATTTGCATATTCATTAGTTAATCACTTAAAGTCTAGAGATAATTAAATCGCACAAAAAAGTTTAATGCGCTTAATTCACACACACACCCCTGTTAGGAGCATATCGATCCTACAATTGGTATCAGAGCCACATTAATAAATTTATTGAGTGATAGTGTGCATATTGATATAAATTTGTTTTGATTTGCATCTATTAGATTAAATTCCTTGTTGAAATTACTAGGATAAATTTGTTTGAACTCTCTAGTTGTATAAACTATTATAGATCTTAATACCCTTGTTGAAGGCCACTCATTGTTAGACCTCCGCTTTTTGATGGACATGATTATTTGTATTGAAAGTCTAAAATAAAATTTTTTGTTCAATCTATAGATTATTATTTGTGGAATGTGATTAAAGTTGGACCATATGTTCCTTATAGAATTGAAAATTGTGTAGATGTTCCCAAATCGTATAATGAGTATAGTGATCTTGATAAACAAAATTTATGCATAAATGCTAAGGGTATCCATTTATTATATTGTGCTTTGAATCGTGATAAATTTAATAGAGTTCAAGCAGAGTGCCTTCGATATTTGGAAATTGCTTGAAGTTACACACAAAGGCACTAACCAAGTTAAAGAAAGTAAATTGAGCATGCTTATTCACAATTATGAATTGTTTGTAATGGAAAAGGATGAAACCATTAGCCATATGTTTAGTCGTTTTACTAACAATACTAATGGTTTAAAAGTTCTTAGTAGAATTTATCTTAATGAAGAGTTGGTTAGGAAAATTCTTAGGTGTCTACCAAGGGTATGACAACCAAAGGTAACCGCTATTCAAGAAGCGCTAGACCTAAAAGTTTTGAAGATGAAGGAGCTCATGAGATCATTAATGATGCACGAGATTGTGATGATGAGCAACGAAAAGGAGGAGAAAAATGAGAAAGATACTCCTAAAAGAAAGGACATAGCATTCAAAGCCACCTCAAGCTCTTATGTTGAATCCGAGGGAGAAGATGAAGATGAAGAGGAGATTAAGTAGATGACTCAGAAGTTCAACAAATTCCTCCAAAGGAGAAAGCAAAATTGAAAAATGGCATTGTTTACTTCGGATGTGGGAAAGTCAGTCGTACATCAACCAAATGCCTAAAAGCGAATATGAATTTAAAAGCCTCAAAGAAGAAAGTATGAAAGGACACATGAGACGATAGAGATGAGAGCTCTTCTTCTGGGATAGAAGAATTCTCCAATTTTTGCTTCATGGTCAATGAGGTTTAGGTACACAACTCTTCTAGTGATTCGGATGACAATGATGATAATAATAAATTGCTAGATGCTTTTAATGAATTGTTTGATAAATTCACTATGCTTAAACAAAAATATAATTCGTTGAAAGAGGATAATGATAATTTGATTGAAAAGCATGTTGAGTTGGTTAAATCTCTTGAAAATCAAATTGTTCAATTAAAAAGTTAAATTAAAAAGTTAAATCTCTAGAGTTTGATGTTAGTGAATTGAAAGTGAAAAATGATGATTTGAACTCAATTGTGCTTAAATTCACTAATGGTAGACATGCTTTTAGGAAAGCAGAGAGTCACATTTGATAAAGCTGAAATTGGCTATCAACCATTTGCAAAGAAAAATAAGTGTGAAAATCTCTTGGTTTGTCCATCTATTTGTAATATGTGTAATTGTGTAGGGCATAAATCATTTTGTTACCCATTGAAATCAAATGGCAAAATGATTAGTTCTAAACTTGTTTGGGTTCATAAAGGTACCAAATCTAAAACTAATGAACCCAAAAAATTTGGGTTCCTAAGAAAGGCAATTGAGCCTTGTTTTAGGTTGGAAGTTCTACCTCTCTTTATGAATTGTATTGATTGTAAATAATGAGAAACTTCTTAGGAAACACATTTTATGACAAGTGGAATGATGATTTAAGACGCATTAAGTCTATCATTAAAAGAATTCAAAATTTATTGAATCTGTAAAAAATCAATTGACGAACCTTGAATAGGTTGACCCACTTAAAGCAGTTTCTCTTCAAAATTTTTTCCTCAAAAAAATCGGTCGACCGACTTTGCATAGGTTGACCTACTTAAACATATTCAATTTTTAAATTTTCAAAATAAAGAAATAGGTCGACCGTCACATATACATTCAACCGTTGTGTTGCTTTTAAGACCAGAATGGTCATCCAAAACCCTATATCGCACGTTCTATGCTCCAATTTTTCTCTCAACTCTGGTGATATTCGTTAATTTTTTGACCAACTACGACTCCTTTCACATCCCACAACATTTTTTTTAGAATGTTACATCTTCTATCTCATCCATTCCTCATCCTTCTGCTCCTTCGACATTCCCTAGCAAATTATTCATTGATGAAGTTTGTAGAAATCGATTTGAGGAAGATTTCAAGAATCGTTCTTTAATTCTTGGACATAAGATTTCATTTTCTGAACTAGCTTCATTGGATTTGGAAAATTCATACAAGAGAATGTGATTATATCAACTGTTTTGATTAGATGGTCCATTCTTTGAAAAACCTATTAGTATATTTTATGCCAATTTATCCCATCATCGTTGCCAGCTGAGTGTCACTAGTTATGTCTATGGGAAGGATATCCACTTATATGCCAGTGATATGAATTCATTTTTGGGCTTTGAAGAAGGAAATACGGCCAAGGAATTCTTCAACATCTCAAAAGATCCAAGCTTTGTTTACTTGCCTTCAGGTGTTGAGTTCTTGAAGAAAATTCACAAAAACCCAGAAATTGCCATTTTTGTAAAGCCCAAAGCAAAGGATCTCAACATTCGGGCTCTGGTTATCCACCACAACTTGACTTATAACCTATTTTTGAGAGATGGTCATCGAGACTAGGTGAGCTGTATGGATCTATTTGTGCTCAAGAGGATTTACAGCCAAACACAATTCAATATTGTACACATTATTCTGAGATATATGATTGAGGCTAATGGGAGCACCTCAAAGTTATTGCCTTTCAATCTCTTGTTGACCAACATCTTCTGATGGCAGTGCGTCCCCATTCCACCCTCCAAGCCTACCATGACTATTTGTGCAATTGACATCTATTTAGTTCACTCGTTTGCTAGGATGGTGGTTTGCACTAAATGAGGATGGACAATGGGTTACAAAGGGTTCCCTCAGTGCATCATCTTCTATGGCCTAGCTGGACCTCCCAGATGATGATGAGGACACTCTCATGCTAGACATTTTGTCAGCATCATTACCTACCCCTTCGATCTCCACTGCACACACTTCATCGTCTTCATTCGGACTCTCTTGACTTGAAGAGAAGATGGATATGCCCACCGGTTATGTTATGTCTATTCAATCGTCTCTTGATGTTTGCAGTTCAAAGATTGATGGATGTTCTCAAAAGATTGAGGCTTTGGAGAAACATGTTAAGGAGCTTGCACAGGCCATGTGGGCCAATACCTTCTTGCATGACGATCCACCATCTGATGCACCTCACCCCGACATTCCTCTTTCATTCGATGATGTCCCTCCCTCCTAGTTTTGGATTATATTTCATTTTGGCTTTTTGGATAATCTGTAATTATAATACACTTGTAGTTGTTTTGATGGGTTGATAACTATCTCTCATATCATTTCCTTTCAGTCATTACTGATTTTGATATTATCTTCGACTACATTCTGCTGTGGATATACTTGTTTGTCTCAAGATGATTGGTTTTGCAAGGCATAAAGGGGAGTGCGAAAACAAAGGAAACTATGCCTTAATTTTTCTAAAATTTTTTGATTTTCAGACATTTTTTTAGTCATATTTTCTTTTTGATAAGTTACAAGAAGGAGAAGCAAAGAGATCACATAGATTGATTGCGTATATGTCACCATTTTTTTTATGCCAAAGGTGGAGAAGTAATTTTATTAAATTTTCTTGTTGGATGCTTTTAAATATCCCGATTGATTTGCTTTTCTACATTGATAAATGGGGAGAAAATTTATTGAATGATTTTAATATGAATAATATTTGTATGTGATGAATGTCTTCCAATAATTTATATGGTTTGATTAATGACAAAGGGGGAGAAATTTTTATGAATTTATTTTAACTCCTCCCTATTGAATTTTTTTTTATTTTACCAAAGGGCGAGATAAGTTGTAAGTAGCATGTATGCATGAATTTAAAAGTTAGAAATATTGCATAAACTAAGTGGAAGAGATCAAATTATGTAATAATATATGCATATGCTTAGACTTAGGAATAAACAACTTATAATATGTTGTCATTATAAAAAATAGGGAGATTGTTAGCCTAAGTGTCATTAGACTTATTGTAACACCCGACTTTTTAAGTTGGATAATTGTCGGGGTATTACCAAGGACGTGTTCGGAGCGTTAAGTCTAGGGGTATTTCTGTTGCATTTTCCCCGTATACGCGATGTAACTAAAGATGGGGTAGTTAGTACATTACCTTGCGTATTTATACGTGTCATTTTATGACGTGTATTTATTGGGAAAATATTAGGGGATAAAAGTTGGAAAATATTAGGGGATAAAAGTTAAGTGGGAAAAATGTGAAGAAAGGCGATTGTAGGCACTTTTGAACGCCTGCAGATGACATGCGGATGAGTTATATCGTCTGCACGTGCATTATGTGCCATCCCTATACTTGGGGACGCAGCGAGACAAGAATTTGTGTCCTAAATACGTCTGATGCTGGACTTTCGGACACATACGGAAGACTTGCGGACGAGAGATGTCATCCGTAAGTGCATAGCCGCTTCGCCCCTGAACCTTGCGATGACTCTGGATGCGATTTGCCTCTTGACTTCACTGTTGTCTTAAAGTTCCTGACACATGCAGACGAGTGCGAACGTGGATTAGCCACGTCTGATTTGAATCTGTCCAATCCCTAGACGCATGCAGACGAATTCGGACGTGGATTAGCTGCGTCAGAATTGGCTCTGTCCAATTTTGGGACACTTTCGGACGCATGTGGAACCTTCATGTGGATGCGAAAATGCATCTGAATGTCATCTGCGGACGGTACGGACAGGATGAGGACGCTAATTCTCGTTCGAGGAAGCAATTTAGCCTTTAGGATTTTGCTCTTGCAGATGAATACGGATGAGACCAGTGCGTTCACACTCGTCTGAAATAGCCCAGACCTACGCAAAATAAGAGTTAAAATGATTGAAATTGTCGTGTAGCCATTAACTCCCCTGAAAAAAATGACTCTCCTCCCACCGTCCAGCATAGGTGCTGACCTCCCCCTACCTGTCTCCTCCTCTCTATCTCCCTTAGGCGTCTAGTTTGTCCCCTCCACCTC
Organism: Begonia loranthoides; assembly: GCA_022433065.1. Lineage (NCBI taxonomy): Eukaryota > Viridiplantae > Streptophyta > Magnoliopsida > Cucurbitales > Begoniaceae > Begonia > Begonia loranthoides. Next base: position 13,512,490 of record CM039486.1, on the reverse strand, counting down.
TAAGTATGATTTAGCTCCTTTCCCTTCCCACTTTAGAGTTTTGTTTTCTTCTACGTGAGAGGAGACTCCGAGAGCTCTCCCCTGTGAGCTCGTGTGAGTGGAACGAGTGAGCTGAGAGTTTGAAAGTGAGCTAGAGGAGGGAGCTACGTGAGGGAAGCTTTGAGCTGCTAGAGCTTCTGTCATTGTTGGAGCTGCTATAGCGTTGGAGTCCTTACTGTCCTTGTTGAGTTCATCACCTAAGTAAGGAAATAGGGGTGTCTTGGCCTGTGGAGGCCCTGCACCACAAGTAGAGTGCATGAGTTTTATGTTGGTTCCCTGAAATGCTTATTGTTAGTTGTAGATAGTTGGTTTTAGATGATAGTTCCTTGGATGATTACCTACTGCATTTTCCTTGTTGATTTTCCTTGCTGTAGATATTTTCCTTTGTTGTTGCTTTTCTTTGTTGATTGTGTAATTCCCTTTACTGCTAGGTGATATGGTTAGTTGATAATGTTGGTGTGAAATATAGAATGATGGACCGTAAGTCTAAGATAGTGAAGAAGGAAAAGTTAAGGCTGTGACTCTTTTCTGAAAACATATAGATGGCTGTTTTGTTTGCTGTAGTTTACTTGTTGTACCTTTATTTAATATTGCCCTGCTGTATTTAGCCTAATAACCTTGTGTGGATTATAAACTGTTAACTCCTTTGTTGTTAGCCAACTAACTAGTTGTTAAACAACGAATCTGAGTACGTTTAACTAGTTGCTTAATTAATGGTTGTTATTCCCTTCCTCGAGCATGTTAAACTAACTAGGACACTAGTTGAGCATGTTTAGTAATTTAGCATGTTTAACTGGGTAACATTAATTAACTTGTTCAATTAGTTATCCGCATGTAAATTGACTAGGGTAACTAACCGACTTAAGTATGTTAACTTAAGTAATTAAAAGCATGTTAATTAACTTAATTAGAGTAATTAAGCAAACTCAAGTATGTTTAATTAATCTAATTAATTAACCAATTCAAGCATGTTTGACTAGTTGTTTAGTTAATAACTGACTATTGAGCATGCTAATTAACTAACTAGATGAGTCTGACAGTTAACTAGGGGAGCATGTTTACGTAACTTGATCATTTTCTTGATGCATGACAATTAATTAGAGTAATTAATTACCTAGGATAATTAATTAGACAAGCATGTTAATCAAATATTAATATTGAGCATGTAAATTAACTAATAGGTGACTAACTAGCATGTTTAATTAACTTACTCGCACGTTTAAATTAATTTACTAGCATGTTTAAATAAATCAATTAGCAAACTAGCATGATTAATTAGCAGCATGATTAATTAGCATGAGTAAATCAATTAGTAGCATGTTAATTTATTAGAGTAATTGCACATGACTAGACAAGCATATTTAATTAACTAGCGACGCATGCTTAACCCACTAAACCATTCTTGAGCATGTAATGAACTAGGTTAATATTAACATGTTATTCTTCCTTGTTAATAATCTGTGTATTTCTCTTTTCCGCAATTTCTTTTATTGTAACTTCCATAATTGATACTTTACTTTACTAGAGAATGATAGAGAAGATGAAAGGGGAACGAGTTAAACGTGAACGATCTAAGGGTTTCTTTGACTATGTGATTATATGTTTTATCTTTATTTTGTTATTGTCTTCTTAGTATTGTTTATAATCTTACTTATAATTGTTCGTCCTTGGCATGTTATTTTCTATCAAACCAAAGCATGATTAGTTAACTAGGACAAAAGTATGTAATAAACTCTTAAGCATGCTAAGTAACTAGGATAACTAACTAGAATAATAAATGTAACCTCTCTGGAGCATGTAACCTGACTAGGAACTATACTAGGATAACTAGCATGTTAATTAATAGTATGTTCTAATTCCTGTTTTGTGGTGTTGTGTTCTGATCTATATCCTCAAGTATGCCATTCGCTGAATTAACTCCTTGTGTATTGTTCTGTTAAGTGTGGTTAATGTTTATTATCCCTTCATGATTCGCTACCTAATTCCCTTAATGTTCGCTGCTTAATTCCCTTTTGATGTTCGTTGTTTACAATTGTTCTCTGTGTGTGCTTTGAATTTCTATTATACATTATATGCACAATTTCAATTATAGTTACTTTTATTTCAATGTGCACTTCAATTTCTATTAATGTTACGTTATAAAGCATCATGCATCATGTTAGGTTGAGAATGCATGGGCACACATCATGTTAATAGAACATAATAGGGAGTGCCACCTTGGTGGTGGTATTCACACATGCATGAGTGAGAATAAATGATGAAAATGAGGAAAAACATTAAAATGATAAAGGTTTTCTATGGTATCGGTAGCTTAGCCCGGCAATGGAACAAAAGAAAACGATGAAAATGGGAGTTGGGGGGCGGATGCGTAGCGGGTCTAGTCTGCAACTAGCCGAAGCCCCTCCCTCTTAGGGTACGAGAGTTCTAGTTGCAAGTAGAAAGTTAGATCTGATCACTATTCCATCATAAAGGAAATCATCCAATCTCCAGCTCGATGTACGAGTAAAGTAATAAACGAGTAAATGACTTAATGAAAGGATTGGTTTGGGTGGCCCCCATTCCAAAAGGACTAAAGACAGACATATCATATTGCATTAACGTTTTTTTCTCACTAAGCCTTTGGGCTTACAGTTTACTTATAGTGTAGGTGTAGGTACTTGTATGCGAAAATGACGAACAGATAATAAAGCAAGGATGAAGTATTTGCACACGTGAGGGAGCCTGTGGCTGGCCAGGCTAAAAGAGTAAAAATGAGGAACATTTGTAATTAAATTAAGTTTTATTGTTTTGTATTTACTAATCAAATTATTTACGATTCTACAATGTTTTACATAAATGATTTCATAACCTTTTACTATGTTTTCCAAATGATTTTATGTCTGTGACATTTCACAGTATATCACGCTTTGCGAAAGGTTGGTAGCGGTCCAATTTCGACGCACTCTAATATTTCTTTCAAAAAGTTTTAAACAAGGAGGGTTTTAGTGGTTTCATAAAAGTTTCAAATTTTTACTCATTTTAAAGGATTACGAAAAACCGGGTCATTACATTTATTTGTTTTGATGATGTATGTTTTAATTGTAATTATAAGTTGTTTATTAGTTAATTATGCTTAATGTTTTTATCCTTATAACTTTGATGATCGTTATTGGCAAAACTCTCTAGTAAGAGTATTTAGATGTATTAATATTTTTGTCTAAGTCTATACTGTGAAACCCGTGAAAATTTTGATAACCAATTTGCACACGTGAAACTTCGTTCAAAAGGTCAAATCGATAAAAATTGGAAATTTCAGCAAGAAAATTAAATTATGAAATTGGTGAATTAAATTGAGCCGAAAATTATTGTCAGGCGATACTCAGAATAAAATGGGATTGAAAGTTGGTTATGTGATTTAATGATAAAATTTATATGCATTTATTTACTAAGTAAAGTAAATAAAATAAGAAGAAAGATTTAAATTAAATAGAAGAAATACGTAAAATAAATGATTTAAGGAATAAAATAAAATAAGGGAAAAAATTGAAAATGAAGCGGGAAGAGAAGGAAGACCCTAGTTGAAAATTTGGAGAGGGAGAAGAGCATTCAGCTGAGAGGGATTTCGAGAAGGCGGGAGGTCAAAGATGCCGTCTGACCGAGCATTCTGAGTGGGAGCTCTGAGGGCGTTTTACGAGAGAAGGTGGCAGAGAGTTTCTGATCCTTGAGAGATTAGACAATTCCGCCCAAGGGCATTTTGAAAGAGAGCTCTAGCGAAGAGGCTGAGCTTTCGAGAAGAGAGATGAGATACGACAAGATCTGGCTTTTTTGTTGTTTTGCGTTCTATTTGATTTCGGTGATGGGTTTTATTTTGGGTTTTTGTTCTGGATTGGATGATTTCTGCAATGTTGTTGTGTTGTTTACGCTACAGTTTTAACAGTGTTGCTGACTGTCATTGATGATAAGTTTACTGTATTAATGTTGCTCTGTGGATGGAGGATATACACTGTAGATTGATGAATCTCAGTCACAGATTTGCCCCTGTTTTGCTACCGATTTACAGTGGTGTATACTTTGTTTATAATACTATTTTGACGTATTGAGAGTCGAGGCTAAATAATGTTGTGTTGTTTGGTAACGGCAAAAGTTGAGGATTATGGGTTTTACTGAGGAAATTATTTTGGACTCAGTCTTATACTTTTTTTTTGACACTCTCTAGGACTGGTGATTTATTTACACTGTGATGTGCAATTTTTGAGAGATTGTGCACTGTAGTTTGGTTGTTTATTGTAACGACCCGGTTATTCGTTTGCTTTTAAAATTGCGTTAAATTTAAAACTTTTGTAAAACAGTGGTAAATCTTCATTAAAACCTTTTTAATATGAAATCAGAGTGCGATTCTTATAACCAGACTGTTAACAAAACCCTTTCTACTTTGAGTCGTTATTAAAATCCTAATGATTTTGTAGAAAACTATAGTTATAAAATCTTTTATCAAAACATAGCGAAAGCATAAATTAATTTTTATTTGAAAACGTAGCGGAAGCGTAAAATAGTTCATTTACAGACAGTTAATTAAATCGTTACTTTATATTTTACAATTGCTCTTCCCAGTTACTCTTTGCATTATTTAGCCTAAGCAGCCGTAAGTCTCACCAGTGCAAATTCTTCATCAGCTGCTCCTACATCTGTTCATCAATGTTTTCTCGTACTTGTACCTACATCGTAAGTAGTAACCTATGAGCCCAAGGCTCAGTAAGTGATAATACCTATCATGCTATAATACTAGATGCAGTTTTTGTTCTCGTCTTTTTCTTATCTTATCTTTTACGTTTTAATCATCGTTTTTCGTTGTTTTCTTCTTATCTTTTTATCATTTACATTTTAAAACATAGTTTTTGTCTTTTTCTCATTATCTTTTGCCTTTTGCGACTTAATTATTATCTTTCATTGGTTGTTCTTTCCATCGTTGACCTCCGATATAGCAGCGATGACATAATCCGTAAGCTTGCTAATCATTGGGCGTTTGTCCCTGTATAATCTAGGGAACTTACAACAGATACGAGCAGGAATCATATAATCAGAAAGCTTGCTAGCGACGATGGCATAATCCAAAAGCTCGCTAGCGACCGTGTCCACGAAGGACTTAAACGGCCTCACATCGTATCGTTGCCATTCTCTTTTCTTTACTTTATTATGGCTTATTATTCGTTTGTTATCGGTTTCTTCGTTTGTACTTTGTTTCTTCATTCGTTATCTATTTCTTTGTTCGCTTATTATTTTTTATGGCTTATGTTTCATCTGTTATTTGTATCTGTTTCGTATATTGCTCGTGAATGCATACAATTTTTGAAAGCATAAATAAACATTCAACATGGATTCACCAAAACGTGCTATATGTACTGTAGACGTGCTGTAAAAGTAGTAAACAATGAAACGTGCGAATAATAACTATAAGCATGCTTTAAAAATAGTAAACAACGAAACATGCTATTAAAGACTGTAGACATGCTTGGAAAGCAGTAAGCAATGAAACTTGCAATTAAGAATTCTAGACATGCTTTAAAATAGTAAACATCAAAGCACACTATTTGAAACAGTAAACAACGAAACATGCTATTAAAACTGTTGACATGCTTGGAAAGCGGAAAGCAACCAAACATGCATCTCCTATTCTTGCGATGTAGGGTCCGAAGACCAAAACACACACATATCACTTACCTTGATTCTTCGTTCCACGCTTAATTCTAATCTCTCTTCTTCTTAGTACCTTCACATTTAGAAACATCTAGTCATTAATACAATCATTTAATCTACTTATTAAATCTTAACGTCTTTCTTATTCTAATCCTTCATTCTCATACTAAGATCTCTAAAAAGGAAGCGTTTTCTTAATTACTACATAGCTGAATAATCAATCCTCACATTCATCACCCAACCCTTATAATGTCTTCGTTCAAGACAGACTAACAATTTGATCTTAACAGCCAATAGTTAACTAGAGATTTAATAACAACTTCATAAATGTGAACTCACCTAACACTTATTCCTTAACAATATTCAAATCAAGAACAAAACTATAAATCACAGCAAACTCATTATCCAAGCGAGAATAAAAAGAAGAAACTTAACAGGTTTATCTCCGACAACAATACACCTAACATTTCTACACCTATCGACTTCCAACGTAACAAGTATATACTTCTTTTTTAACATTTATTCCATTTCTTTACCATTTATAAACTAAGCAGAGAACATCATTCAACAATAGATTAGCACATTCTCTTTTAGCATTTCTGATGACTATAATGGTGAATAGATCCGACTCAATACACAGTTATAGTCAACAGATTATCTCATCCAATGATATCATGCTTTATAAGGCAATAAAGGCAGTAGATAAACAATTACCAATAGAGCAAAGACTTCCTAGACCTTACACCAAATGTATTAAAGAATAATCATTTTAAGTGTTTATCCAAAACAACAAATGAACCAATCCCCTTTATATCAAATCTTCCTCTAACTAATTCCTTTTTATAGACAGAGCATAAACATCCAATTAAACTCATAGTTCAACAGCTCACATAAACAAATTAGAGTACATAACTCATATATCAACCATCTTGACCCAATTAACAGAGCATAACATGTGATTCAACAACATTAGCCATAACATGCTTCAAACTAATATTCTTAACAGAATCAATAAAAGAAGACATTGTTACCAGTAGCAAGAAACCTTGCGAGGTACCAGACTCCTTTCTTTACCAGCAATACGTTTGATTCCTACATCCACAACGCATCCCAAATAATCATCCTTACATGCGAACATACTTGAACTAATTAACAGAGGATACATTTGATTACCTAAGGGAGCTAGGAAGCTCAAGCTATATAGGAGAACATTGAAGGTAGGGAACTCAACCCCAAGGTCACGAAGCTCAAGCTAGATGAGAGGAACCATGAAGGCAAGTTGCAGAGCACCTCCCGAAATCACACCTGCACCCACGTCTCACTTGAAGGAAGCACACTTCTCACAACATAGCACTCATAGAATACCCAAAGCTCCAGGGGATTTCACTCATTATGGGACACTCACCATTTCCTCCAGAGGGCACATTCTCTCATTTGCTCGCAGGATTCCCTCTCGGTTTCACTCTCACAAGGAGGATTCACGCAGGAAACAGAGAACTCTCTCGCAGGTCTCACTCCTCTCTCCCTGGAAAAGTCTCATGCAGAAGATGAGAATGGCTTCTAAATGCAAGAGAAGGGATGGAAAACATTACCTAGAGGGGACAAGTTGTACACCTAGGGAAGGAGGGACAGTTGGAGGGCGGCTAACATGGGTCTGGACCAGGGGAACCATCCTGTTGTCTGGGGCTCGCATTTTGATTGGTTATGCGTTGATTTTCATATTTTAAATTCCTAACTTTACAGAGTTCTGGGCTGTTTCGAACGAGTGCCGACGTGTTGGTCTCGTCCACATTCGTTTGCATGTGCAAAATTCCAAGGCTTATGGACGAGAAATGGCGTCCTCACCCTATCCGTATCGTCCAAAGCTGACATTCAGATGCAAAATGGTATCCGTATAAAGCGTCTACATGCGTCCGAATGTGTCCAGAAATTGGACAGATTCAAATCGGACGCGTCCCACATGCATCCTCATTCGTCCGCAAGAATGCATTGGGACACAAAACCTCGTCCTGGTGCATCCCAAAGCACAGGGACAACTTCCCGTGCAATTCTCATCCCAATGTCATTTGCATGCATCAGCAACACAAAAATCCAATGTCGTTTGCATGCGTCAGCAACACCAAAATCCTAACTTTTCTGTCATGTTTTCCAACTTAACCTTCATCCCATAATATCTCCCCCTAAATACACGTCACAAATTGACACGTATAGACATGCGACGTAATATCCTACTTATGCCAATACATGATTATGTCTCGTATATGAGAAAAATATCGGGATATTACATACCTTCCCCCTTATATAAATTTCATCCTCAAAATTTGCCTAGCGTAATACTCTCACTAATGCTAACTACGTGTCAATTCTCCCCTTTTTCTGATGGTTGTCCAACTAAAGTTCATCATAATTGCATCATTCACAGTAGAAAACACCTTTGGTGAAGTGATGTGCCCCAAGGACCTGTCGCTTGAGCCCGAGCTAAGGGCACCTTTATTTCTAACTTTTTATTTGTCTTGTAGGTGTTTAATTTTCTATCCAATTTGGAGGAAAGCTTTATTCAATGTCACAAAGAGGATTTGGTGTATTTGGACTAGTGGATATCATGCAATCATAGAAGAAAATTAGGAGCTGTCCAAATCCGCCTAGAATCTGAGCAGCAGATGATCAAGGGCTATTTTGACAACCGAGACGGCGTCGTTTCAACTTTAGTCCTTCATATCAAATGTAGCCAACATAAAGAGCTTTCCAAGGACATATTGGGTACTTTATTTGGGTTTGGTTTACTATATCGAATATCCCTTTTTCAGAGACTGATTTTCCAAAATCGGATTTATTGTTTTGTTATTGTTAAAGGGCTGTTTAGGTCATTTTCTAATTAGGGTTATTTTAGTCTTTTTTTTTCCTTTAGTGTACGAACTCTTAGGGTTTTAAAAATCCCTCTTTGATGCAAATGAAACGAATTTTGAATTGAAGAAATTTGGAGTGCTCCTTGAAGCCTAGCCGCGGCCACCCTCCCATTTGCGCCAATTCATCCACCACCCAAGCAAGGTGCCTCTTGAAGCTTCTCAACCTTGCATCATTGGGATATTGCCTCTTCCAATCTTCATCTTCAAGGTAGGATTGGGGTGTGGAGGCAAGAGAACTATCCAACCTTGGAGAGTGTTGGTTTTCGGCCAACCCTAAAAATCGCCCTCTCACTTAGGAGGTCCGTGAAACTCCATTGTTTCTTTCTTATTTTTCGTGAGGTTATTAAGAACTATTCTTCTGATTGATTAACTTATATTATTGAGGTCTGATATATGTTGGTTGCTGGAGAAACTCTTGTGGGAATTATTGAATTAAAGGTGATAATTTTCGGATTAATGTTGAGCTGCTGAATCTGTGATTTTTATTGAATGTTACTGTCGCTGATTAGAGCATCTGTTTGAGGCTCTTATGATGACCGTCTCTGTTTGAGGTCTTCTAATGATTTGTTCAGGGTTAAGTCAGGAAGTTAATTTCCAAATTTGGGCGTCGTTCGCTATTTGTAGCTCAAGTTATTGCGTTTTTGATCTGCACTGCTAAATCTGTTCTGCTGGAAACAGTTTTCAAGTGGTTATTGAAATTGATGGATCTCCTATTCTAGAACGTTTTTTGAGTTGAATTTTTGATACAATCTTCTTGATTATATTGAGTTTAAGTCCTCCAAGGTTCCATTTTAGCTCATATACAGATTTGGAGTTTTATTTAAGTTATTACTGCTGGGTCGATTATTGTTATTTCTCGGGACAGATTTCACGAAGGCTTCTAAGTGTTTCTTGGAACCTGTCATGAAGTCCCTTTCTTATTCCTTAAGCTAGATTTATATCTTCCAATGGTCAACTCCTTACCCAAGTCATCACTTATCTCATAAAGATCTAGCATTTTCACTTTTTCTCCATGAGTTAACGTGTCACTTTAGCAGATTTTCTACATTTCTTGTGGACAATCCATTATAGAGAAACTCATTTATTTTCTTTTCTCTAGTTTAGCTATCCAACAGCTATGGAATATCAAAATTTCTGTGCTATATACCTTATCGTCCAACCTTAATTCCAAAACCAGATATTCGCCAATTGTAACCTCCCCATAACATAATCTTATTGTTGTCCTTAGAAGATGAAAAATTCTTACAACCGATTGCACATAAACAACTTTTTTTTCAATTACATCCTTCAGATCTTATTGGTCCTATATGTCCTCTTCGAATTATGATGGCTCGAGTCGTCGTCGAAACCTTTAAATCCTTAGGAACCCTTATTTGTTAGTTTCCCAAACCAAAACTGGATAGTTCTCAACCAAATGACCACTCAATTTACTGCATCAAGGTACCTTCCAAGATAATTCTCTTTGCTCCATATCCTAAGTACAACTTAAGCAAGGAAACATTCCAATGATTTTGCAGTAATTTAAATGCAACCAAAACAAGTTTGCATTCACTTCCCAAATGAATACATTACCACGCCACCTATGAACAAAACCTAAGACACTTCGAAATCCAATATTTCTACATCCTAACTTGGTTTTATCTTGTTCTCCAAAGATCATCCTAAGATCATTCAGATATTCCCAAGAGCAAGTCGCAACATTACTCATTAGACCCTCGTTTCCGTTTCTGTTTCGATATCTGTATCTTTTTCCATTTTTGAAAACTCATTTATGTTTCCGTTTCCATTTCCGTTTCTGTTCTCGTTTCTGTTCCCGTTTCTATTTCGATTTCTGTGCTCATACCATTTCAATATCCATTTTCATATCTATTTCCATTCCCGTATCTGTTTCTGTTTTTGGGTCTGTATCTGAGTGAGTTCTGCCAAACTTCTGGGTCCTTCCGAACATTTTCAGAATGATTCATCCATTTATTACACCCATTAAACAACGTAATTAAAGGAACACCATACTCATAACAACTACTGTCATTCAAATACAATACTAGCTAATTTACATTACATTTTTACATTCATTACACTTACTACTAACTAAACGTAAAGACTACAATAAAGAAGTACATCATTCTTTCACCCTCTACATCCTCGAACAGTTTCTGGCAAAATGGTCAATCTTCCCACATTTAAAACATTGACGTGACTTAACTAAGCATTCTCCTTCATGATTTTGCTTGCACCTTGGGCACAGAATCTCCAGTTGGTTTCCTTCTTCTTCAAAGGTTCGCTTTATTCCCGTGGACGTACACCCTTCTTCTTGTGAATACAGCTGAAACTTTACCTAGAATTCTTTTGTTTTGAGATTCGACTCTTTACGTCTTCAAGGACAAGAGCTCTTAATACGATCTCGGAGTAGGCAACATCTTGCTATTCCAATCCAACCACACCTTCTTGAATCTCCATCTTAAGTCCTTGTATAAAGTGGTGTACCTTGTGCTCATTACTATTCACCATGTGGGGAGCAAATCGTGACAACACCTCAAACTTGCGCACATATTCTGAAACTGATCCTTCCCGTCGTAGCTGGACAAATTCAACCAACTTCTTTGTTGTTGTTCTGCGCTTAAAATATTTCCCATAGAAAATTTTCTTGAATTCTGCCTACGTCATTGCAGTCACATCTTTGGCTAACTTGACTGAGTCCCACCAAAATATTGCGTCCTTGACCAGCATAAATGTGGCAGATACTACTGTTTCCTCTTCTTTTATCTTAGTATAGGCCAACATGTCATCCATGGTCCACATCCATTCCTCAGCACTGTCTGGATCAATAATATTCCTATCAAACTGAGGTGGCCGTAAGTGCTGAAGCTTCTCCCAACTTACATCCGACTACTCAGTCACACGGTGTTCCACAACTTGTTCATTTCAACGCGCAATAATTTCCATCTATTTCTCTAAATTTTGAGACTGTCGTTCCATTGACGTGATTGTCGTTCCACTAACGTAGTCAAACGAGTGATCGTTTCATCCGCACCACTCGTATCTCCTTCTTGCCCAACCTTTCGTCGTCCTCTAACCATGGTACCTTGCATCACAGAATAAAATAAATATACGTTAGGAAAATTAAATTTAGTAACTTGTCGTTGATGGAGTATTTCCACGTCGAAGCTTGTGCTGGTAGGATTTTTTTTTTTTTTTTAATTAAAAAAATTTTTTTTTTGGAAAACACAGTTCACTGTATTAGAGTAATTTAAAAAATCATTTTTGAAACACAGTTATGGTAAGTACACGGATTGGTTTTAAAACTTTTGCTCTGATACTGATTATATTAGAGCAATTTGAAACACAATTAAGTTTTAAAATGCAATATAGCAAAAAGAAATTTGCTCTGATACCAATTGTAACGACCCGATTTTTCTTTTTCCTTTAAAAATTTGCTAAAATTTAAAACTTTTATCAAACTGCTTAAACCTTAAATTAAAACCTTTTTAATATAATATTAAAGTATGAAACCGGACCGTTAAAACGTAGCGGAAACACTTGTAAAGTCATTTGTGAAAACATAATGGATTTATTAAAACATAGCGGAAACGTAAATCGTTTGAGATGTGAAAACTAAACAATTAAATATTGCGTTTACGAAATGATGACTAAACCATTAAATACAATTTAATTACAACCGTTCCCTCTTTTACTCTCTTCAGCCTAGCCAGCCGCGAGTCTCGCGTGTGCAAATCCTTCATCCCTACTTTTTTATTTATTAATCGTCTCCTCGTATAAGTACCTACACCTACACCACAAGTAAACTGTAAATTAATATGCTGGTTATCCTAGTTCATTTACATGCCCAGGAAATAACTACATTTGTTATTCTAGTTAGATATCCAAATTAATTAACATGCTCAAGTAGAATTACTATTATTATTCTAGTTAATTATTCTAATTAATTTACATACTCAAGAATGATTACGGTTATTATTCTAGTTAGTTATCCTAGTTACTTAACATACTCAGGAAAGATTGCCATTATTATCCTAGTTAGTTAATTGCTCTAATTAATTGGCATGCATCAAGAAATAATCAAATTAATTAAACATGCTCAACTAGTTAATTAATATGCTCAACTAGTTAATTAACATGCTCAACTAGTTAGTTAATTAACTTGTTTAAGGATTAGTTATTATTTAAACAACTAGTTAAAAATGCTCAAATGAGTTATTCAACGACTAGTTAATTAATTAGTCACTTAAACATGTCAATTGATTAACATGCTCAAGATTCTAGTTGCTTAACATTTAAACAGGATCAACTTATAATAATGTATCACAAGTATTTATACAACTTTAGAGTAAGGGTTGTTATAATTATCATTTATTAAGCATGCTAGTTTAAGGAAGTAAATCGAGCCAATTTTAGTCGATTAATAATGAAGCAGCAGGACAATAATGATGGACACACCTGCTTATGGTTAATAATTAAACAGCAGGTAAACTATAAAGAACAGAGTCATCCTCTCTCTAAACTCGTCATACCTCTCAAGTCATTAACTCATTTATCTAAGCAGGAATCATTTATAAACTATCTATGAATGTAAAACCTTATTAATAGAACTAATAATAAAGGAGATCATAGAACTAACAACAAGAAACAGAGTTACCAATCAATCTAGACTATAAATCAAAGGAAATATCTAACAGCAAGGAAATCAATGAAGAAATTCACAACAGAAATTCATCCAAGGAACTGTCAACCGAAAATATCCACTAACAACAAGCATTATCGTTATCAACCTATCTAACTAGCAAATGCTAGTATAGCATGAGAGAATTTACAGTGAACTAAACGTAAAACTCACGCACTCTACTTGTTGGTAGGGTCTCCACAAGCTAAGACACACCCATTTTCCTTACCTCAAAGCATTCACATGTTAGCACTTATTCATTATTCTTCCTCATCTTTTTGTACCTTTACAATTAAAACATTACAACCTATAAATGAATCGTATTCTAACTTGTACAAATTATAAGAACTTCTTCGACACTTAAACAGAATATAACCTATCTCAATTTAAACTATCAACATGATATCAATCTATCAAGTAAAATACTTAACTTAGATCTCACAATTCCACAGTCAACCCAATTGCAGAGTATATTCATGCTTCAACATTTAACATTTAAGAACAGTAGCAACAATCATCCAACCATTTGATTCAGAGTATCAGTTTAACATTTCCTACTTCCATCAAAATCCTTTCATAACGTACACTTAACATGCTTTAGACCAATAACAACACATAATATATTCTTTCCAAATAGAATCACCGAACCCAATAACATTCCATATCACAGTACAAATCCAACCCCAACAGAATATATTTAAGCAAGAGTATCAATTACGAGGCTCACCATAAGGAAACAACCTTTCATCAATAATTAACCAAGTCCAACAAGTTATGAATCACAGATTACAAGCCATATATTCAACTCATCAATTCCTAATGTATGGCTGCAACGATAATCCCTAATAATGGCATAATACACTTTAAAGCGAGCGGTCAATATTATTTCCAAATCAATAACAGTGCATTACAACTACCACTTATCCAGATAATCTCCGCAACTAAACAAATTACTAACCTATAACAGAACAGAGAGCAAACATCCAAAATCCATAAAACAAAGGAGGAAATGTGCATTACTTGAGGGATCACAAGGACTCGAGAAGAAAACTGTCAACCACCTCTTCTTCCTCTGATAATCTTCTCTCGGCTACAACTTTCCTCTTCATCACAGCTCTCGATTCAACATCTCTAAGAGCATCCCTTAAGCCCTCACTCAAACTTATGATTTGCAGCACACACAGGACGTACTCTTTACCAACTTGGAGGGCAAAGAGTATAAGCTCACACTCACACTCCGTGGAACTCCTCGCCTACTCATCCTCTTTGAGTCTCCCTCCTCCCTTCTCTGTAAACCCACATAATAGGGGCCACTATCAGCCAACTTCAAGAAGGCAGTGAGTAAAATTCTCTAGCATGCCCGACAGACCGTGCCTCCCCTCTGTCCATTTCCAAACAACCTCTGACATTATTATTGATTCCTTCAGCTTTTCAGATGCTACCCCATAATCGGCAGTGGAGTGTGATTCCAGATTGGAAGGGGGTGGTGTTATCGGCTCACTAACAGCATTTCACCTGAACTGGGTCAAACCAGACTTGGTCACACCCGGGTCGGAGCACTCGGGTCAGAGCTCGACCTAAGGCTGGAAGTCACAGACATTCCATTCGCCCATTACCCTTGTCGTTCGCTGCTCCTTCGTTGTCGCCAAGCATCATCAGAAAAATTGACAGAGCGTCGACGGTTGATGCCAAATCCGGCGACCCGAGCTTCGTACCATACCCATCAGGGAAGCCCGACGCTTCATCGTAGCTGCTCGCTCGCTGTTTGCCATGAAAGAGCCGTCCTTGCCGTCGCCTGAGCTTGTTGTCGCCCTCTTCCTCTTTCCCATCACTTTTCCTTCTCCCTCTTTCCCTCTTTCGTCTCTTGATCGTCCTCTCCCTCTCCTCTGTTATGCATCGCTGGAATGGCCAAGGGCCAAATTCCCTTTCTTTTGTTTTTTTGAACCGGACCGAATGGTGTCAATCGGTTCTACTGAATCGGTTCATGCCTTCCATAATACCTCTCAATCATTTTTAATCCAATTGATTTAATCATTTAATCCCCTTATATTTATAATTCCAATTAACTCAATTTATCCCATAAATTTCATTTCCCCTTTTTAATTAAAAGAGAACCAAGCCATTTCTAATTTTTCAAACCGAGTCGAACCAACCCGATTCAATACATTATTCTCCCTAAAAAATGTGATTTCGGACAACGGAAGGCATCCTCATCTTCGTCTGCATTCATCTGTAACCCCACTTAACAGGTTTTTCCTTACATTTTCCCACATAACTTTCATCCCATAATATTTTTCCCATAAATACACGTCACCTTTTGACATGTATAGATACGCGATGTAATGCTCTACTTATCCCAACACTTAATTACGTCACGTATACAAGAAAAATGTTATCGGGATATTATATACCTTCTCCCTTATATAAATTTTGTCCTCGAAATTGGCCTAGTGTAACTTACTATGCATCAAATCTCTTCGTTCAACTACTGCTACTTGATTAGCTTAACCACCTTCGACGCGTCTCATCACACCAAAAGTCGATCTAACCCTCGAACTCACTCTCCACAGTTCCGCTGTGCCACTCTAATTACATAGATTCTAGAGAAAAATGCCCCAAACACGACAATCAAGAGCAGAATAACAACTTTCTTATATCTAATTATTACTTCAATCCCATAAATACTTCACCGTTGCCACTCAACTCCTGAATTTGTAGCATTTTCCTCCTTAATTTGACGTTCCATATCAAAATTTTCCACTAATCCCCAAACGATTCAACACCAAGGGAGAGTCTCCTCGATCTTCTTACCGCCATTATACTCATCACCAATGTCGAACTCACCTTTCCTATACGATTCTACCCCTCAGATCCTCCACACTTCCTGACTTAAGACCTAGCACTTATAATTTTCTCCCTTTCTTTACCCTCCAATTCGTCCTTCCTAACATGCTAGGTCATAAACTTACACTACTCTATAGCTAAGTTAAATGCTAACCTACTCTCACACGTCTATTACCCCATCGTTCCTTAGATCCTGGCTTTGATACCAAGTGTAACGACCAGGTTATTCGTTTGCTTTTAAAAATGCGTTAAATTTAAAATTTTTGTAAAAATAGTGGTAAATCTTCATTAAAACATTTTTAATATGAAATCAGAGTGCGATTCTTATAACGGGACCGTTAACAAAACCCTTTTTACTTTGACTCATTATTAAAATCGTGATGATTTTGTAGAAAACTATAGTTATAAAATCTTTTATCAAAACATATCGGAAGCGTAAAATAGTTCATTTACAAACAGTTAATTAAATCATTACTTTATATTTTACAATTTCTCTTCTCAATTACTCTTTACATTAGTTAGCCTAACCAACCGCAAGTCTCACCCGTGCAAATCTTTTATCAGCTGCTTCTACATCTGTTCATCAATGTTGTCTCGTACTTGTACCTACATCGTAAGTAATAACCTATGAGCTTAAGACTCAGTAAGTGATAGTACCTATCATGCTATAATACTACATGTAGTTTTAGTCTCGTCTTTTTCTTGTCTTCTTATATTTTACATTTTAATCATCGTTTTTCGTCGTTTTCTTCTTATCTTTTTATCCTTTATGTTTTAAATAATCATTTTCTCCTTATCTTTTGTCTTTTGCGTCTTAATTATTGTCTTTCATTGGTCATTATTTTCATCGTTGACCTCCGATATAGCAGCGATGACATAATTCGAAAGCCTGCTAATCATTGGCCGTTTGTCCTAGCATGATCTAGGGACCTTGTAATAGATACGAGCAGCAATGGTATAATCTGAAAGCTTGCTAGCAACGATGGCATAATTCGAAAGCTCGCTAGCGACCATGTCCACGAAGGACTTAAACGGCCTCACAACATATCATTCCCATTCTCTTTTCTTTACTTTATTATGGGTTATTATTCGTTCGTTATCAGTTTCTTCATTCGCGATTTGTTTCTTCGTTCGCTATCTGTTTCTTTGTTCGCTTATTACTGTTTATGGCTTATGATTCGTTCGTTATTTGTATCTGTTCGTATGTTGCTATTGAATGCATACAATTTCTGAAAGCATAAATAAACATTCAACATGGATTCACCAAAACGTGCTATAAGTACTGTAGACGTGATGTAAAAGCAGTGAACAACAAAACGTATGAATAATAACTGTAAACATGCTTTAAAAATAGTAAACAATGAAACTTCCTATTAAAGACTATAGACATGCTTGGAAAGCGTTAAGCAATGAAACATGCAGTTATCAACTATAGACATGCTTTAAAACGGTAAACATCGAAGCATGCTATTTAAAATAGTAAACAATGAAACATGGTATTATAATTGTAGACAAGCTAGGAAAGCGGTAAGCAACGAAACAAACATCTCCTATTCTTGTGATATAGGGTCCAAAGACGAAAACATACACATATCACTTACCTCGATTCTTCGTTCAATGCTTAATTCTAATCTCTCTTCTTCTTAGTACCTTCACATTTAGAAACATCTAGTCATTAATACAATCATTTAATCTATTTATTAAATCTTAATGTCTTTCCTATTCTAATCCTCTGTTCTTATACTAAGATCTCTTAAAAGGAAGCGTTTGCTTAATTACTTCATAGCTGAATAATCAATCCTCACATTCATCGCTCAACCCTTATCATGTCTTTGTCCAACACAGACTAACAATTTGATCTTAACAGCCAACAGTTAACTAGAGATTTAATAAAAACTTCATAAATGTTAACTCACTTAACACTTATTCCTTAGAAATATTCAATTCTAGAACCAAACTATAAATCACAGCATACTCATTATCCAAGTGGGAATCAAAAGTAGAAACTTAACAGGTTTATCTCTGACAACAAATACACTTAACATTTCTACACCTATTGACTTCCAACGTNAAACCTTGTGAACAAACTTGTTTGCACTTTCTAACCCTTACTCTCTTATTTGCTTATATTTATTTGCATATTCATTAGTTAATCATTTAGGGTTTAAAGATTATTAACATAAGATTTAACTCCACTGTTTCAACAATCTCTTTGTGTAAGCCTCTAATAAAATGAGCAATGGTTTGCTCCATTGGTTCAGTCACATTACAACGTATTTTCAATATCTCGAATTCAGTTAAGTACTCATCCACGGTTAAAGTGCCCTACCTCAAATTCTGCAATTGAAGAAATAACTCTTGCTTATAATGTGGAGGCACAAATCTTTTCCTCATAAGAGCTTTTAAAGCCTCCCAACTTCGAACCTCTCCTTCACCATTTTTCCGCCTTAGTGCTTTGAGATCCTCCCACCAAATACTAGCATATCCCGAAAATTCTAAGGCTACCATTCGAATTTTTGTCTTTTCCGAATAATCGTAACATTCCAAAATGCGATCCACCTTTTCAACCCATTCAAGAAAATCTCCCCGATTACTAGAGCCCTTGAAATTAGGGATAAAAACTTTAACATGCCTCATTTCATGATTACCATATGATCTTCTCCTAGGACTTGGAAAAAGCAAATCTTCGGGTTCCTCCCAATCTTCATCGAATACACTAGCATCGCATCCTCTAGATTCATTAGAAGTACTAATCCTCCTTCTAGATCTTGGAGTTCTATGACCCCGTACATGATCATTATTGGAAGATCCAATTTGTTGCTGCAATTTGAGGATCATTTCAAACATCTCCTTCATGGAAGGCTCGGTTAGCTCTTGATTTTCCTCGGGTGGTGGCGCACTAGAATTATTTCTCATTTCCCAAGGAATATGATATTGACCACCACTTCTAGTACTCATAACCAATCTTATAATTCACAAGAACAACAGCAAACGTGAAAATCGGCACTGATACCAAATGATATAATGCAAAATCCCCAAAAATATACTTTTCAAATCTGTCCCAGAAAAACTGTCAATACCCGAGCTAGTAGCAATGAAATTGATCAAGCTCCAAATTTACACGTGAACTAGAGCTGTAATTTGGAAGACGTAAACTTAACACATTCAGAAGAGTTTCTTCAAAATTTCAATCCAAAAACCACTCTAGATTAGGAGATATGTCGAAATCAATATCAACCCGAAACTAGGGTTTCAGTAGGGCAGAAATACCTTTCAGTATTCAAACACAAATAACTCGAAATGCTTACAAAGAAATAATCCCAAATTTGGAGGGTATTCAATTAACTCAGAAATAAACAACTTTCCAAAAGATACGAATTGATCCAAGTAGCTTAAGGTTCTCAAAACAGAGCTGCAATCAGGCTTCCAAGAATCGGCAAATAAAAACAGATTCTGCGGCTAAAAAAGATTCAACAATAAACGTTACTCAACTCACACTTCTTGAATGAGCAACCGAACACCACACCAATAATCATATAATAGAACCTGTAAATGCGAAAAACAACTAGAAATAGCAAATAGGACCTTCAAGAATCGAGAAGAACAGCAAGGAGTCCGAACACCTCCTAGTAAGAGGGTCGACTTGTGGTTTGCTAGAAAAACAAACACTCTCCACGGATGGAAACTTTCTTTTACCTCCACGCCACAATCCTCACCACAATGATAAAAGATTGGAATAGATAATAACCCTGAATTTGCAAGGAAAAAAAGCTTCAAGAACCCCTTGCAAGGGAATGGAAGGATTGGTGCTATGGAGGATGGCCGTGGGTAGCTCTCAAGGAGACTTCAAATTTTAATCAATCAAAACTAGTTCCTCCTTTCCAAAAGAGGGTACTTAAACCCTAATGTTTACAAAATAGGTCAAAAAGACCAAAATGCCCTTAATGATGAAATTTGGCCATGAGGGCGGAGTTTGCAAGCAAACCGCGCACCTCTCTACACTTACTCCAAAAATAACAACAACATAAAAAAAAACAAGTAAAAGTTTTGATCAAGTAAGTCTACTAATAATTCAAATCAAGAATTCAAATTGTACTTGTAGTCTTCGAGTCCAAATTCTACATAGGCCACTTGGATGTCGATTTAGGTTGGTCGAGCATGCTACCATGTAATCGAGTGGAATGGAACTCCTTTATCATCATGTGATATTTCCTTTAAAGAATCCCAGATCTTGAAATCTCCTGCAAAATAAAAATGAGTTAGGAAAGCTATGAGTTTCTTGGCTCAACTCCGTGTGAGAGGACCCTAGGGCACATCACTATGGCCAAATGGAAATCAAGTAGTAGCCCAAAGACACATCTGTTGTCGACAAAGCATGATTTTGGTCGACTGGGATCACAAAACATCGACAAGATACATATGCGGTCGATTAGAACCTCATAGTGGTTGACAAGAAATGATTGAGCCATCCGAGACTCAACAACAGTCGATGGTACATAACTGCTCTCAACCGAGACTGAGCAGCAGTTGACGAACCACCTTGCCATCAACCAAGACCATGTAGGAACCTAAACTAGAAGGCAAGAAGCTATGGTTGCGAACTTTTCCGTAGTACAAAATTTACCCAAAAGGGTTGTCATTGTTATCCTGATCCTGCCGCGGACGATCGACAGTGGTTGCCCAGATTAGAAGCTAAAATTAGTGTAGACTTTTGGTCCAAGTTCAAATGCCTCGTAGAGACGTCTTACGCTCTTGCGGATGTTGTGCCTGTATTGTAGACGACACCGATGTCCGACCAGTACTTTAGATGTTCGACCCTGCATCACACTATGAATGTTGGGGACGTCCCCAAGCATTGCTAGACTCTCACAGGGTCGATTAGGGATGACACTTCGAAAGCAAAATCGCGACGAACACTTGCCCCATTCATTGATTCGTGCCCCAAATTGGTCCAACTTCCACATAAACTTTAAATCAATAACACATAAACAACTAAATGATTCGAGTTTCCATACTCGAATATTAACCTACTCAAAATGGAAATTCAAACGGGAAAAACGAAGCTAGAAATTGTCTTAGCAGCAAAGTTCTTTCACAAAAGTTAGAGATCGAGACGCCATGGGCGTAAATTGGGCGGAAAAACGAAAAGGTTCCCTTCGTGCTTCCTTCGTTTGCTGGAGAAGAAGAAAACTCTTCATCTTAAAGGAAAAGAAAAACAAAGCAAAATAAAATTTTGATTTAATTATTTTATTTAATATATATAATTTAAATTAATATATTATAAATATTAAATAAAATCATTAAATTTTAACTCGACAATTCCCAAAAAAAAATTCAAAACTCAAACTACGGTAACACGAACTTACCAAACATAATCCAAGAGACCAAACCACGTGATGGTACACAAATCTATCAATTTGACTATTTGACAAAAAATCTACATATGGTCAAAGACCCACGATGCATGGTAAGGACCTAGTAAACACAAATAAATTGATCCTAATTAAAGTAAAAAATTTATTTAGAAAAATATAAAATTTAAAAATTACAGATTTTACAATGTCTATTTTAGTTATAAGAACTTGACATAGATGATGTTACATGCATAGATTAGAAATGTCTGATTAAGCATGGTGTTATATTCATATATACATCATTATATACTTAAGGAAGGATCATAGGATTGATAACATCATACAACAATAATGAAGGATGACCTTGTGTGTGGAACATGTGTGTAATGAGAAAAATAAAGGAGATTAAATTTATGTTCATTTTATGGTACTAAGTCCTTAGACCTCATTCATTCAGGAGAATTAGATTGGCTAACACGATAAAGTAAAAAAAAAACAAAAGTCCTCATAAACGTAGTCTATGCAAGATTACATGAGTATGCATGGAGACCATATTGATATATCCATTCGAATGTTAATATAGGAAAAAAAATGAAATGTTACAAAATAAACATTTATGCACACTATATACAGAAATACCCATGGTGTGTGGCATTATTTATGCATGTTTTAATAAATCTTCAGCAGTAGGATGTATTTCCATGGCTTTATAAAAGCTTATAATGAAATTTATTCTGGTGGCCAAAGGTAAAGTAAATTAAAGGTAAAATAAAACAAAAAGAGACGTAAAGATCAAAAGATTAGGTTATAATAACCTACTGATGTACCTGGAGAAGAGTGAGAAATTCATTAATAAAATGTTGTAAATAATATAATTAACTGTGATGTAGGCATTTTATAGGTTGCGTGAAATAACTAAACTAGTTTAAAAAATAAATAAAATACTGTTCGTCTTTTATTTGTGATAACCAATTAAAAAGTCATTTTTTTACATAAATTTTTATTTGTAATATCATTAGATTGTCTTAGTTTTGTAATCTCAATTGAATGCCATTATATAGTTTAATTTTCATAATTTAAGAATCCATAACTCAAGATTCCGTTGGTTGGATGGTGGGTCGTAGGTAAGAAATATGGCCCTAACACCTGGTTCGGTGCAGATGTAATTGTTGTAGGGTCCATAGCGATCGCTTCTGGACAGCCCCCGCTGCCACATATTGCCACTCTTCCTTGGTTTCACTTCCATAGCCTCTAGTTCATCTTTGTCAATTTTCACTGGTTTACTTTCACCATCTTCTCCTTGTAGTTTTCAAAATTCAAGTCCTAATCAAATATCAATCTTTTGTGCAACAACCCGCACTTTGTTGAAATGAGGAAGAGAGATTTTAAAGAGGAAAAAATAAGAAGAGGAGAGAGCTAGATAAATTTTTTCTTCAATTGTTTTGGTTATTTGCTTGATACAAAATGTTTAAATTCATATCCTATCAATAAATCATCAAGTATATAAACCAATGTACTCTTTCATATATGAATGAGAATCTTCTAGATGACTCTTTACAAATATATAGACTTTAACAACAAACATATTAAAGACATACATTAACAAAGACATTTATTCAAAAGATGCATTAACCAAAAGATACATAAATTGAAGAGGTTAATGAAATTAATTTTATAATTTCAACATCCTTCTTTAAACTTAAATCCTTGTAACTTTGAGTATCATTCTTAACTTGCTTAAAATGTCATATTTGAGAGGCTTTGTAAAAATATCAACAACTTATCATTACTTTTTACTTACTTTACTTGCACTTCATTTTTTGTGATACAGTCACGAAGAAAAGGATATCTTGTATCTATATGTTTGCTTCGATCATGAAAAATGGGATTCTTTGGCAATGCATTAGCTGTAATACCCCAACACAAATTTTTCCCATGAACGCGGTGTAATCAAACTTGGAGAAATTTTCATAATTCAATGCATATCTATACTTGTTTAATTATGACATGTATTTATGGGAAAAGATTATGGAGTAGAAAGTTAAGTGGGAAAATGTGAGCAAAACGCTGTCTTGGGCGTTTTCGGACGCCTGCGAATGACACTGCGGACAAATCATGTCGTCTGCAAAAATTTAGAGCGACGCCTCGTGCATTGGGATGACTTAGGAAGAGATTTCGCGTCCTAACTTCACTGTGTTGTGGAGTCGCGGACGAGTTCGGACGATGCGGTTGTCGATAGCCTCGTCTGCATTGAATCTGTCAGAATCCTGGGAACTTTCAGACGCTTGCGGATGAGTGCGGACGATGGTGGGTCTCATTCGAATTGACTATGTCCAAATTATGGACAGATGCGGATGCCAAAAGGCATCCGAAAGTCGACTGCAGAAAGTACGGATAAGGGTGGGACGCCATTTCCTGTCTGTGACCACAATTGATCCTGTGATTTTACTCATGCAGATGACTGCAGACAAGATCAATGCATCCGCACTTGTTTGAAAGATCGCAGATCTACATAAATTTAGGGATTTAAAACTCGACCGTTTGTCGCGAAGTCCATAACTACGCGATCTCCCGAAGACTAAAATCCTCAAGACAACCAAATTGTCCTCTAAGCTGTAGCTCCAGGTTGTCGTAGCCCAGCCGCCTCCCCTATCCTACGCGAATGATCACCCCTAGTAAGCCTCTCCCTTTAACCTCTAGCTTACTCCTTCTAGAGGAGTTCATTTTCCTCCCCAACATTCTTCTTCTCCTTCTTTGTTCAGCTCGTTCTTCTCCTCTGGTGGGTGATTCGGGTGCTGGGAGTTGGAGTTTCCTGCTGTCCCTATTAATTTCTTCAACACTTAGGTAAGGACTTGGGTTAGTCTTTGGCTTGAGAAAGCCCTACCCACAAGTAAAAACGTGTGTGTGTTTATGTAGTGGTTGTTGCTCATAGTTAAATTTCTTTAGATTTCTTGGATAAATGTTTTGTCGTTGTTTTCTGCAAATTTTCTTACTGTCTTTACTCTATAGCTAGTTTCTACATAACTTGTTCTTACATTCCATTTCAAAGTTTGATTTACATTTCCTAAGAATATTGTTTGAGGAAGACTCTGGTAATGTGGAACCGCGAACGAACAAAGAACGTGAGGGAAAGGAACGAATAACTCTATGTGTTGCTTACTGGATTAATATTGTCTTGAGACTTCCTTATGTTTTGAGCATGAATTGCCCCTCCGTTTACTGGCTAATGACACTTCTGCTGTGGTTATTGAGTTTGTTATTTGTAATGTTCTGCTGTGGTTTCGCTGTAACTATTTCCGTTAACTTTTGCTATAGTGCCTTCATTGTTGTTACAAGCATGTTCTAATTATCTAATGTATTGTCAAATCTCTAAGCACGCTAGATTTCAAAGCATGCTAAATTTCATATGAATCTTCATGTGTGTTAAGTTGTATTACTAAGCATGCCAATCGTTTGTAAAACTTTCAAGCATGATAAATCACTATTAGTTATCCAAATCTTCAAGCATTGTTAATTAACCATCTCTTATTAACCTTTAAACATGTCAACTATTACTTAGATAATTGTCAAACTTGTAAATTAGCTATTGTTTAATCTTCAAGCATGATAACTTACCATTTCTCGTTTAACTCCAAACGTAGTAAATTGTCCAGCTCTCATTAATCCTTAAGTATGTTAATTAGTCGCTTCTCCTTTAACTTTGAGCATGTTAATTGTCCCTTATTCTTTTGAGTTCGAGCAGGGTAATTAATCATTTCACAAATGCTAATCACACTTGTATGATAATTAGTTGCTTAATCTTCAAGCATGTCAATTTCTTGTCTAAGTATGCCAATTATTTGTTTACCGTTTGAGCATGTTTGTTAGCTAATTGTCCAGTATTACTTGTCTAATGCATGTTGATTAATCAATCTGAAAGTACATTAAGTTATTATCAATCTTCATGTATGCTAATTCACAATCCCTTGTACGTTAATTAATTAATTATTAGTCTCCATTCTCGTTCCTCGAGTATGCTAATTAGTTAATACTCATTAAATCTCAAGTATGCTAGTCTAATTCCGTGATGCCTGCTAGAATATTTATCTTTGTTAAAATTATTCTCTGTTGTCATTCTATACGCCGCCCCCTAATTACGCTCTCGTTCTATTTATGTATCGTTAAATTTCTGTCTTTTCTTATTGAGTTATCATTCCTTTAAATTGGTTGTATTTACCTTTCGTACATGCGTTATTGAATTGTCATCATGCATCATGTTAATAGAAACAAGTAGGGAGTACCTCCTTGGGGGCAGTACTCACATACAGTGAGGGAGTAAAATGAAAGAAAATGAGAAAAGAAGAAAAAAGAGGAGTTGGGGGGTAGTACATGGGTAGCGGGTCTAGCCTTCACTAGACTAACACCCCCAACCACATCAGGAAAGGGGACCTAGTGCAAGCAAAATGTTAGATATGACCAACTATCCCATTCCAAAGGAAAATCCTCTAATTCCAACTCGAAATACGAGTAAAGAACGAACGAATGTAAAGAAAACATTGGTTTGGGTGGCCCCCATTCCATAAAAGACTAAAGAAAGGCATAGCATAAGCATAAACCCCATTTTCTTTACTGGGCCATTGGCTCATGTCCTTACTTGTGGCATAGGTAACGAGATGGTAATACTAAGAGCAGAGGAGGAGGCTTTCCCCGTGGAGCCTGCAGAGTACGGAGGAAACGCGACCGGAGTAGAGGGATGGCTCAAGGAAAGAAAAGAATATGTTTTGTAAGGGTTAAATGGTAAACATGTTTTTTGTAAAAATATTAACTACCCAAAACTCGTATTTTTGAGTATGTGATGCTTTTAACCCTAAACTTTAAGTATGGTTTGATTAATACTTTCGTTTATTTAATGTTTTAAATAAATGGTTTTCATTTCACTTTTGCTATATTTGGATTTAAAATGATTTTTACCTTCCGCGGCATAAATGTGTATTAAGAAATGTGGTGGCGACCGGGATTTTAAACAAGCACTCTTATACGAATTCCAAATAGATCTCAATTGTTTTATGATTTTGGTTTTGGAAAGAAATCTCAACTATTTAATAAAAGAGTCTTAATTTAACGAAATATTTTAATTTAATGCATTTTTAGAGAAAATAAAAAGGTAAAGATAAAAATTCAGGTCATTACAATTGATATTAGAGCCAGTCTAATCTTGTGCATTTCACCGCGAATAACCCAGGTTCGTCAGGCAAGGTCCCTCTGACTGTAAGTTTTACTTTATATTATTGAAATGTTCACTTGAATTGATTAGCCTTAGTATAGAAGTGCATATAGAAATAATGTGATAGATGAAATTGACAAAATGTTTCCCTTAGTTCTTTTAAAAATTTATTCATTTACCATATGATGTGGACTCGTAGGAAATTATAGATGGCTAAAAGAGGGAGAGGGAATATACCTATTAATGAGGATGGGCCCGGGGCACCCAATAGACAAGAGGATCCCGCTCGAGACAAGGCTCTGGAGCGCATAGCAGCAGTAGTGGAGCAATAGTCTCAGCAAATGGAGAGACAGACTCAATTTACGGAGCAACACTTCCGCTTTATGGAGAGGTTTATAGGTCAGGACAGATTTAATGGAAAAGACCCCGAGAATGGAAATGGGAATCAATGGTCTTTCCAGATTCAATTAGTTCAGCCAGTTTAGCCGATTTATAGAGAAGCCGGGTGGGAAAATTTCCAATAGCTTAAGCCGCCCTACTTCAACGGGGATGTCTCTAATATTTTGGCCGCTAAGGAGTGGTTGCGCTCGGTGGAAGATAAGTTCATTTACGCGGATATTGGTGAGATAGAAAAAGTCAAATGCGCCGCATACTATCTGACCCACGAGGCACGTTTCTGGTGGGATACCGTTAATGACTCCCGTGACGTGGCGTCCCTCACTTGGAAGGATTTCAAGGATCTCTTCAACGAGAAATTCTTCAACCATACAGTTCGCGAATAGAAACTGATAGAATTTATGCGTGTGCACCAGATGGGCACTGTGGCTGAATATGCCCAGCGGTTCGAGGCCCTATCTCACTATGCCCCGCATTTAGTGGTGACATAGGAACATAAGGCACAACATTTTGTGCAAGGTCTAAAATTTGAAGTCTAGGAAGGTGTGATCGGGGGCTGGCACTGACGGTGTCACCTATTTAAAGATGGTGTCAAGGGCGTTGGCTATAGAAGGAGTGAGAAGACAGAAAGACGCTACCCAGAAGGCATGGAAGGCTACCCCTACCCAACAATCAAGAAGTTGGCCCTCAGTGGGCCTGGGAGTCAAAAGAACTATGGAAACCGAAGTCAAGCAGAGGCCAGACAAAAAGCCGTTGACACAAGCATTTAACGCCCCTCAACCCAATACCTGTCAAAGTGTCAGAAGGTGCATCAATGTGAAAGTTTTGCTGGCTTTGAGAAATGTTTTTCTTGTGGGAAATCGGGGCATAAAGCTAAATTTTGTCTGACCCAACTCGTGGCCCCATGAGTTTTTGCTATGTGCGAGATTGAGGTCGACGACCAACTAACCGTGGTCACAGGTACTCTTCATTTCTTTGAATGATAGTTGTGTATATAATTGTGACTGCTTCTTTCTCTAGATGAATTCAAAAATTTTACCTTAGATAAATTCTTCATAGAATAAACAACTCACCTAACCCTGACAGGAACAATCTTTATAAATAAGTGTGCTGCTTATGTTTTATTTGCTTGGGTGCTACGCACTCGTTCATTTCCACAAAGTTTTTCGAGCGAGCGAATTGTTTCTCCAATAGCGTAAGCTACATGCATTGCGTGCTGTTGCCTTTCGGTGATTGTTTGATTACCGATGGAATGCTCAAGGCCTATATGGTAGACATCAATGGCCGTTTATTTTGGGCTGATCTAATCATCATGAATCTAAAGGTCTACGATGTCATAATGGGAATGGATTGGTTGTCCGCACACCACGCCATCATTAACTGCAAGAAAAAGGGAGGTTTGCTTTGGTCCTCCAGGTGGTGAACTGCACACCTTTCATGGGACCAAGGAGAAAGGGAAATTTACCATTATCTCTGCCCTCATGGCAGACAAGTTGTTAGAGAACGGATGTGACAGATTTCTGGTCAACGTAATTGATGCCACTGCGATTAGAAAAACTTAGCAGGAGGACGTTGCAGTGATACGTGATTTGCCAAACGTTTTTCTCGAGGATCTTCCTGGTCTACCACCGGACCGTGAAATTGAATTTGAGATCAACTTACAGTCTGGTACAGATCCTATTTCCAAACATCTGTATTGTATGGCACCTGTCGAACT
Source organism: Begonia loranthoides (assembly GCA_022433065.1). Lineage (NCBI taxonomy): Eukaryota > Viridiplantae > Streptophyta > Magnoliopsida > Cucurbitales > Begoniaceae > Begonia > Begonia loranthoides. The sequence continues at coordinate 13,483,680 of CM039486.1, read as the reverse complement.
GTAGGAGTTGAAAGTACAATTGGAGGAGTTGGTCACCAAGGGATTTATTCGGCCAAGTTTTTCTCCTTGGGGCGCACCAGTATTATTCGTCAAGAAGAAGGACGGAACCCTGAGGATGTGCATTGATTATAGAGAACTGAATAAAGTGATGATTAAGAATAAGTATCCCCTACCAAGAATAGATGATCTATTTGACCAGTTAAGTGGCGCTAGGGTTTTCTAAAAAATTGACCTTCGATAAGCTACTATCAGTTGAAGGTTAAACCTGATGATATACCGAAGACTGCGTTTCGCACACGGTATGGACATTACGAATTCTTGGTGATATCTTTCGGGCTAACCAATGCCCGAGCAGCCTTTATGGACCTAATGAACTGAGTCTTCCTGAATTATCTAGATAAATTTATTATCGTCTTCATTGACGATATCTTGATCTATTCCCGAACGGAAGTGGAGCACTGCGAACATCTAAGGGTGGCTCTATCTATTCTTAGCCAGCACTAGTTATACACAAAATTCTCTAAGTACGAATTATGGCTGAGCATAGTTGGTTTTCTGGGCCACGTAATTTTAGAGGAGGGTATATCAGTAGACCCGTCAAAGATACAGGTGGTGGTGAACTGCACACAGCCGAAAAATATTGGTGAAGTAAGGGGTTTTCTGGGCTTGGTCGGTTATTACAGGTGCTTTATTGATGGATTTACGAAGATTGCTCTACCACTTACTGGTCTGACAAAGAAGAATGCTCGTTTCTGGTTGTCCAATGAGTGTGAGAATAGTTTTCAAGAGCAAAAGCACAGATTGACTACTGCCCCGGTGTTATCATTACCAATGGAGGACGAAGAATTTTGTATTTACTACGATGCATCAAGGTGAGGAATCGGTGGTGTTCTTATACACCACGGAAAAGTTATCAACTACGCGTCCTGACAACTTAAGATCCATGAGAAGAACCACCCCACTCATGATTTAGAGCTCGTAGCCGTTGTCTTCACACTCAAGGTATGGAGACACTACTTGTGTGGACAGTGCTGTGAAATCTACTCGGATCATAAAAGTCTCAAGTTTATCTTCACCCAGAAGGAATTAAATATGTGTCAGCAGCGATGTCTCGAGTTCGTCAAAGACTACAACTGTGAGATCAAGTACCACGTAGGAAAAGCCAATGTGATTGCAGATGCTCTCAGCCTCAAGGTTGCAGTATTGAGCATTATATGTGAAGAAATGCCTTTTGAACTTCAGAGAGTCCTTCAGGAGCTTGAGGTGTAGATGGTTTCAGCACAACTAGACGTGATATTGGCTAAGTTGACTTTGATGCTGTCTATTATTGAAAAGATCAAGGAGGCCCAACGAAATGATGAAGTATGTAAAAGTTTCAAATTCAACCCGACTCTACCGAAATATCAGAATTTCTCTATGTCTGCTGATGGCATGGTAAAGTACAAGAACCGGTGGTATATGACTAGTGATACCACTGTACGAGTAAATATTTTAAGAGAAGCTCACTTTTCCAATTTCTCTATGCATCCTGATTGTAACAAGATGTACTGAGATCTTAAAACTCATTACTACTGGCCAAACATGAACTACGATATTGCCGATTTTTGTGTCACTATGCCATGTATGTCAGCGTGTTAAGGCCGAACACTAGCAACCGGGTGGTACACTCTATCCATTGCCAATCCCTACATGGAAATGGAAGCATGTAACCATGGACTTTGTCACTTGTTTACCCCGAACTGCCCATGGCCACGATGCGATCTGGGTGATCGTGGATCGGTTAACCAAAGTTGCACATTTTCTGTCGGTAGCCATGACGTATAAAATGAATAAGTTTGCAGACTTATATATCAAGGAGATCCTCTGACTTCACGGCATTTCAGTTTCTATTGTATCGGATTGGGACACGCATTTTACTTCCGCTTTCTGGAAGAGTCTAAGCAGGGTTATGGGCACCGAATTGAAACTTAGTACTGCATTTCATCCTCAAAAAGATGGACAAAGTGAAAGAACAATTCATACACTTGAAGATATGCTTCGTGCTTGCGCTCTCGAATTCCAAGTTGGATGAGGGAAAGTTTTGCCACTTGTTGAGTTTGCGTACAACAACAGCTTTCAGGCCACTATTGGCATGGCCCCATTGAAGCACTATATGGGAGGAAGTGTTGATCACCGTTGCACTGGGACGAACAGGTGAAAGTACTTTCTGTGGCCCCGAAATGATATAGAAGACTGTAGAGTCTGTGGCCCTAATTAAACAGAGGATGCTTACAGCCCAGAGCTATGCAGACAATCGACGTCCGGCCCTGGAATTTGACGAAGGAGATAGTGTGTTCTTGAAGATACCCCGTTTAATCAAAAGAATGGGAAAGCTCAACCCTCGGTATGTCGGACCCTATGTGATTACGAAGAAAATAGGATCAGTCTCTTATCAGCTACAGTTGCCTGACTCCATAGCGGGCGTACAAAACATCTTATCCATGTCTATGATCACTAAGTGTCTGGGTGATGCCTCTATTTTGAACCCTTACGATAATATTGAGGTGCAGCCCAACCTAAGCTGTAATGAAAGGCTTGTACAGATTCTTGACTCGAGAGTGAAAGAGCTATGTCGCAAGCGTATCCCGTTGGTCAAGGTCTTATGGTAGAATCACAGCCACGAAGAGGCCACCTTGGAGAAAGAAGATGACATGCGAACCTTGTAACCCAAATTGTTTAGTAGCTAATTTTGGGGACCAAAATTTTTTAAGGAGGGTAGTATGTAATACCCCAGCACTAATTTTTCCCATGAACGAGATGTAATCAAACTTGGAGAAAATTTCATAATTCATTGTGTATCTATACTTGCTTAATTATGACATGTATTTATGGTGAAACATTATGGGGTAGAAAGTTAAGTAGGAAAATGTGAGCAAAACGCTATCTTAGGCATTTTTGGATGCCTGCGGACGACGTTGCGGCCGAATCATGTCATCCGCAAATGTTTAGAGCGTCACCTCGCGCCTTGGGATGACTTAAGATAAGATTTCATGTCCTAACTTCACTATGTTGTGGAGTCACGGACGAGTTTGGACGATGCGGACGTGGATGGCCTCGTCCGCAATTAATTTGTTCAAATCCCGAGAACTTTGTCTGCAGATGAAGGTCGGTCTCATCCAAATTGAATCTGTCCAAATTATGGACATATGCAGACGATACATGTGGACGCCAAACGCCGTCCGAAGGTTGACTACGGACGGTACGAACAAGGGTGGGGACGCCATTTCTCATCCGTGACCACAATTTGGCCTGTGGATTTTACTCATACGAATGAGATCAATGCATCCGCACTTGTGCGAAAGATCGCATATCTGCGTAAATTTAGGGATTTAAAACCTAACCGTTTTTCACGTAGTCCATAACCACGCGATCTCCCCAAGATGAAAATGCCTCAAGACAAAGAAATCATCCTTTAGTATGTAGCTCCAGCTCGTCGTAGCCCAGCCACCTCCCCTCTCCTACGCGAATGATCACCCCTAGTAAGCCTCTCCATCTAACCTTCAGCTTACTCCTTCCAGAGGAGTTCATTTTCCTCCCTTGCCTTCTTTTTCACCTTCTTCATTTAGCTTGTTCTTCTCCTCTAGTGGGTGATTTGGTTGCTGGGAGTTGGAGTTTCCTGCTGTCCCTGTTAATTTCTTCAACACTTAAGTAAGGACTTGTGTTAGTCTTTGGCTTGAGGAAGCCCTACCCATAAGTAAAAACGTGTGTATGTATGTAGTGGTTGTTGCTCATAGTTAAATTTCTGTAGATTTCTTGGATAAATGTTTTGTTATTGTTTTCTGCAAATTTTGTTACTGTCTTTACTCTGTAGCTATTTTCTGGATAACTTGCTGTTACATTCCATTTCAAAGTTTGATTTACATTTCCTAAGAACATTGTCTGAGGATGACTCTAGTAATGTCGAACCGTGAACGAACAAAGAACGTGAGGGAAAGGAACGAATAACTCTATTTGTTGCTTACTAGATTAATAATGTCTTGAGACTTCATTATGTTCTGAGCATGTATTGCCCCTCTATTTAATGGCTAATGACACTTCTACTGTGGTTATTGAGATTGTTATTCGTAATGTTCTGTTGTGGTTTCACTGTAACTATTTCCTTTAACTTTTGCTATAGTGCCTTCATCGTTGTTACAAGCATGTTCTAATTATCTAATGTATTGTCAAATCTCTAAGCACACTAGATTTCATATACTTGTCAAGCATGCTAAATTTCATATAAATCTTCATGTGTGTTAAGTTGTATTCCTAAGCATGCCAATCGTTTATAAAACGTTCAAGCATGATAAATCACTATTAGTTATCCAAATCTTCAAGCATTGTTAATTAACCATCTCTTATTAACCTTTAAACATGTCAACTATTACTTAGATAATCGTCAAACGTGTAAATTAGCTATTGTTTAATTTTCAAGCATGATAACTTACCATTTCTCGTTTAACTCCAACCATAGTAAATTGTCCAGCTCTCGTTAATCCTTAAGTATGTTAATTAGTCACTTCTCCTTTAACTTTGAGCATGTTAATTGTCCCTTATTCTTTTGAGTTCAAGCAGGGTAATTAATCATTTCACAAATGCTAATCACACTTGTATGATAATTAGTTGCTTAATCTTCAAGCATGCCAATTTCTTGTCTAAGTATGCAAATAATTCGTTTACCATTCGAGCATGTTCGTTAGCTAATTGTCTAGTATTACTTGTCTAATGCATGTTGATTACTTCTTGCCTTAATCTCCATTCTCGTTCCTCAAGTATGCTAATTAGTTAATACTCATTAAATCTCAAGTGTTCTAGTCTAATTCTGTGATGCCTGCTAGAATATTTATCTTTGTTAAAAGTATGCTCTATTGTCAATCTATACGCCGCCCCCTAATTATGCTTTCGTTCTATTTATGTATCTTTAAATTTTTGCCTTTAGTTATAGAGTTATCATTCCTTTAAATTGGTTGTAATTACCTTCCATATATGCGTTATTGAATTGTCATCATGCCTCATGTTAATAGAAACAAGTAGGGAGTACCTCCTTGGGGGCTGTACTCACATACAATGAGAGAGTAAAATGAAAGAAAATGAGAAAAGAAGAAAAAAGAGGAGTTGGGGGGCAGTACATGGGTAGCGGGTCTAGCCTTCACTAGACTAACGCCCCCAACAACGTCGGGAAAGGGGACCTAGTGCAAGCAAAATGTTAGATCTGACCAACTATCCCATTCCAAAGGAAAATCCTCCAATTCCAGCTCGAAGTGCGAATAAAGAACGAACGAATGAATGTAAAGAAAACATTGGTTTGGGTGGCCCCCATTTCATAAAAGACTAAAGAGAGGCATAGCATAAACATAAACCTCATTTCCTTTACTGTGCCATTGGCTCATGTCCATACTTGTGGTGTAGGTAACAAGATGGTAATACTAAGAGCAGAGGAGGAGGCCTTACCAGTGGAACCTGCGGAGTACTCAGAGGAAAGGCGACCAGAATAGAGGGATGACTAAGGAAAGAAAAAGAATATGTTTTGTAATGGTTAAATGGTAAACACATTTTTGTAAAAATATTAACTGCCCCAAACTCGTATTTTTGAGTATGTGATGCTTTTAACCCTAAACTTTAAGTATGGTTTGATTAATACTTCTATTTATTTAATGTTTTAAATAAATGGTTTTCATTTCGCTTCCGCTATATTTGGATTTCAAATGATTTTTACCTTCCACGGCTTAAATGAGTGTTAAGAAACGTGGTGGCGACCGAGATTTTAAACAAGCACTGTGATACAAATTTCAAATAGATCTCAATTGTTTTATGATTTTGGTTTTGGAAAGAAATCTCAACTATTTAATAAAAGAGTTTTAATTTAATAAATGATTTTAATTTAATGCATTTTAAGAGAAAATAAAAAGGCAAAGATAAAAATTCAGGTCGTTACAATTGGTATCAGAGCCAGTCTACTCGTGTGCGTTTCACCGCGGATAACCCAGGCTCGTCGGGCAAGGTCCCTCTAACTGTAAGTTTTCCTTTATATTATTGAAATATTTACTTGAATTGATTAGCCTTCGTATAGAAGTGCATATAGAATTAATTTGACAGATGAAATTGACAAAATGTTTTCCTTAGTTCTTTTAAAAATTTATTCCTTTACCTTATGATGTGGACTCGTAGGAAATTATAGATGGCTAGAAGAGGGAGAGGGAATATACCTGTTAATGAGGAAGGGTCTCGGGCTCCCAATCGACAGGAGGATCCCGCTCAAGACTAGGCTCTCGAGCGCATAGGAACAGTAGTGGAGCAACAATATCAGCAAATGGAGAGACAGACTCAATTTATGCAGCAACACTTCTGCTTTATGGAGAGCTTTATGGGTCAGGACAGATTTATGGGACAAGACCCCAGGAATGAAAACGGGAATCAACTGCCTGTCCAGATTCAACTAGTTCAGCCAGTTTAGCCGGTTTATAAAGAAGCCGGGTGGGAAAAATTCCAAAAGTTTACGCCGCCCTACTTCAACGGGGATGTCTCTAATATTTTGGGCGCTGAGGAATGGTTGTGCTCGGTGGAATATAAGTTCATTTATACAGATAAGGGTGTGCTAGAAAAGTCAAATGTGCCGCATAATAGCTGACCCACGAGGCACGTTTCTGGTGGGATACCGTTAAGGACTCCCGTGACATGGCGGCCCTCACTTGGAAGGATTTCAAGGATCTCTTCAACGAGAAATACTTCAACCATACAGTTCGTGCCCACAAACTGATAGAATTTTTGCGTGTGCGCCAGATGGGCATAGTGGCTGAATATGCCCAGCGGTTCGAGGCCCTATCTCACTATGCCCAACATTTAGTGGTGACAGAGGAACACAAGGTACAACATTTTGTGCAAGGTCTAAAATTTGAAGTCCAGAAACGTGTGATCGGGGGTAGCACCGAGGGTGTCACCTATTCAAAGATGATGGGTGATTCGGTTGCTGGAAGTTGGAGTTTTTGGGAAAATATGTTTTGTAAGGGTTAAATGGTAAACACGTTTTTGTAAAAATATTTACAGCCCCAAACTCATATTTTTGAGTATGTGATGCTTTTAACACTAAACTTTAAGTATGATTTAATTAATACTTCCATTTATTTAATGTTTTAAATAAATGGTTTTCATTTCTCTTCACTATATTTGGATTTAAAATGATTTTTTCCTTCCACGACTTAAATGAGTATAAAGAAATGTGGTAGCGATCGGGATTTTAAACAAGTACTCTGATACAAATTTCAAATAGATCTCAATTGTGTTATGATTTTGGTTTTGGAGAGAAATCTCAACTATTAAAAGAGTTTTAATTTAACGAAAGATTTTAATTTAACGCATTTTAGAGAAAATAAAAAGGTAAAGATAAAAATCTGGGTCGTTACAATAGCAGATTTATTTTCAACAAGAATTTCTATAGCTTTCTCTTGTGGCATTTGCAGTTTCTTTAATATTCTTCTCAATCATATGGCATGACATACACAAGATGTAGCAGCAATATACTCATCTGCACAAGTGGATAGTGTCACAATTTGTTATTTCTTCTAACTCCATGTAAAATCTATATTACCTATGTAGAAAACAAAACACATTATGCTCATAAAATGAATAAATTCAAGCTTAAATTCATCAGAAAATGAATAAAGCAAGTCAAAATCAACTATACCATTGATATATCAAAGAATCTACTTTGCTGCCTTGAAATGAGTCATGGTTGGTGATTCCATGAATCGACTGACCAATCTAACTGCAAAAAAAATATTTGGTCTTATGCAAGCTAAATACATCAAACTTCCAACAAGGCTTTTGAAAGTTGTAGAATCAACTTTCTCTTCTTCCTCATTTCTTGATAATTTCACTCCAAGTGCCATGGGAGTATTCAAGATATGACTATGCTCTATCTTGAACCTTTCTAGAATCTCTTTGGCAAAATCTTCTTGATATATGAAAATATCATCATCTCTTTGATTGATTTCCATGCCAAGATAGTGCGATATTAAACCAATATTTGTCATCTCAAACTACTTGGTCATTGCTTGCTTAAATTCTTTGTACATACTTTGATTATTTCCAATAAAAATCAAATCATCAACATATAAGCAAACAAATAAGGCATCTCTATTTTCATGTACCTTAGCATAGAGAAAGTGCTCATATGAGCATTTTGTAAATCCATTTTCGAGGAAGTACTTGTCAATTTGACTATTCCAAGCTTTTGGAGCTTGCTTTAAGCAATACAATACTTTCTTCAACTTCAATACTTTGTTTTCATAGCCCTTGATAATATACCTTTTAGATTGTTCTATATAGACTTCTTCTTCGAGAACTCAATTGAAGAATGCTGATTTGACATCCATTTGATAAAATTTCCACCTTTTTTGAGCTGCTAGTGAAATAATCAACTAGATAGTTTCGAAGCGAGCAGTGGGAGAAAATACTTCACCATAGTCGATACCTGGACATTGACTATATCCTTTTTCCACTAACTTGGCTTTATATTTCTCCGCTTCTCCTTTTGCATTCTTCTTTTCTTTAAAAACTCAATTCACATCAATAGGCTATTAGCCTTCCAGAATGGTAACTAGCTCTCATGTCTCATTCTTCTCAATTGACACAATTTCTTCATCCATGGCATTTCTCCCATTTTCATTTTTCACCGCTTCTTCAAATACTAAAGGCTTACAATCGACAAAGTGACAAAAGATAGTTAGATTTTCACTTAAATTTTTAGTTACCTCATAAAGATCTTGAAGACTTTTCATGCGAGGCTCTTTTTCACTTGAGCTTCCACTAGAAGAAGATGAAGAAGGTGTATCTAATATCGTTGGTGATCTTGGAGGTGTCTGTAATATCCCGAATCTTTCGTGATATTTTACATTGAAATCCTTGCGTGGATAGTTGAGGATTTTTTGAAATTATAAGGACGATGTTGAATATTGGAACACAATACCCTAAGTTTTAATACCAATAATTGTATGATATTAAATGGTACTTGTGTGATGGATTAATCTTGCGAATTAAGGATTTCCATTGTTTGAGAGAATCAATTGGGATGTGATCAACCATTGAATACTTTATAGGAAAATAGGAAATTAAATAGCGTAATAAGCAATCGTGAAGTCCTAACAGACTAATTTCATCCTTGGATCAATTATCATCGAGATGATGTGAATTTGGAAAGTAAAGATTGAGTTGATTATGAATAAAATATGAAGAATTAACAATGTCATTCAGTTAATATTAACAACTTATTAGGGGAGGGTGTGACTGTTTCATGAATAAGTAATTGTAAGTTAAATTATATTGGCGGATGATCGTGGCGGATGATTGCCATGGTCAGCGAGCGTCCAACCAATCGATTGGCAAAATTCGGTGATGAATTCATGGTTGATCGATGAATTGGCGGTCGATCATTCGAAGAAGAATCGATCAACCATCAAACTGAAGAGTTTCCTAAAACGATAACCATCTTCTAGAAGCTTCTAGGTTTGACTCTTGACGCTTCAGGGAATGCTAAAATGTCCCTCTTGTTGGCTGTTGACCTTCGTGTGGACGCTGAAGAGGTGCTGAAGGTGTTCTATAAAAGGGGGGTGTGTGTGTGTAGGGATGGTTTTTGTTAGACAAAACAGAAGTGTTTTAGTTCCGTGCATCTGTGAGTTTATGAAGAAACATGTCGGTCACGAAGGAGAAAATAATTTTCTGGGAAACTCTGATGGTGGATTGGTGCAACACAAATCCACAACAGGAAAGGAAATTGCAACGTGAGGTAAGGAATAACATGTGTTCTTTATCCATAAGGACCTATATCACGGTAGTAGGGTGTTTGCTATGTGGTTTTGCTATGTTATTCATTGTTTGTTCTCTGTGAATTTATTTTCAGTGATAGGATCATTGCTTAGGGTTTCTCTGTATGTTTTCATTGATAAGTTTTTTGTAATATTCATGCCTTCAATGAAGGTCCTCTGTTCATGTTGTTTTTTGTTGTTAGTTTGCCAATAGTTTTGAGGAAAATGATTTAATGTATCGATGATAAGTGGTGAGGAAGAGACGAGTTGCATGTTAGTATTCTCTGTAATGTTTTACAACGGTTTTCCTTGTTATCCTCTGCAAGTTAGTATTCTATGATGATTCCTGCTGTTCCTATGCTCTATGTTTGTTTAAGTTTAGTGAATTAAATGGTAAGAGGAGGTCTGGAGGAAATTAATCTGTGAAGTAGACGTGAGTTTATGCATAGATAATATGTTTTTCATGACTAACTTCCCTGTTATTTGACTGTTAAATCTGTGGTGTCCTTTTGATATTAATCTGGATGTTAAATAGGTTAGTTTTTTGCTATCAATAAACTGCCAATGGATATTTTGCTTAAGTAGATATTCCCTGCATGAATTAAAATAAATAGAAATTTATTAGTTATGTTAAATTGCAAATTTTGATGCCTGGATGCATAGTATGAATATAGAAAATTTGGATTAACAAACATGATTAAATTTGTTAAATAGTATGTGTCTTAAATGAATATAAAAATGATCATTGCCTTAGGTTAGTATCTTTATTGTTAAATAATAAGTTAGTGAAGACATGTTTAGTGTTAAATTATAATTGATGTATGATTCTTGTTCATTGTTTGTTAAATTTTTTGTGATATATGAACTGTTGCGTGACATTCATATATGCATGCCTTAGGATTGCATATCATGCATAGCACAGAATTAATAATGAAGATAATAAATGAGCATTTTCCATGTGGGTTCAGAGGCTTAAGAGGTTGCTATCATATAGAAAACAACCCGATTGAGTAAGCTCAGAGACTTAATAGGTTGCTCTTACTCAACAGGTAAATGAGTTCAGAGACTGAAGATGTAATATCCCGATAACGTTTTTCCCGTATACGTGACATAATTAAGTGTTGGGATAAGCAGAACATTACGTTACGTATCTATACATGTCAAATTATGACGTGTATTTATGGGAAAAATATTATGGGATTGAAGTTAAGTAGGAAAATGTAAGGAAAAAACCTGTTAAGTGGAGTTTTGGATGCATGCGGACGACGTGAGGATGAGACGAGTCGTTCGCAAGTGCATTGCATGGTGTCCTTAGCTCTTTGGACGCACTAGGAAGAGAATTTGTGTCCTGAGCTTGACTTTTGGACGAACACGGAGGACATGCAGACGAGAAGTGTCGTCTGCAAATGCATTGTACGTCGCCCCTAAGTCTTGGAACAACTCAAGATGCCATTTTGCGTCCTATCCTTGTCTAAATCATGAAGTTCTAGTTGAGCCCAGATGAGCACGGACGAGGGCGGATGTGTCCATTTTGTATCTGTCCAATTCCTGGACACTTTCGGATGCATGCGGACGCCACATTGCGTTTAAATGTACAAATTTCCCTTTGTTATAGCAACTTTCAGACGAATACGGACAAGACTAGCATGTCCGCACTCGTCCGAAAGTGTCCAGGTCTAGACCCACGCTGAGCCGCCCCCCTACCCCTCTAGGTGTACGAATTTGTCTCCTCCTCCACGCGAGACTTCTCTTCTTAATCGTCTTCCTCACCATTTCCTTCTGCGTGAGTGTTTCCTGCGAGAGAGAGAGCTCTCCTCTGTGAGTTGAGTGATCTTCCTCTATGAGTTGAGTGATCCTCCTGAGTGATACTTGAGGAAGGAGTGATCGTGAGCTAAGGAGTGAGCTGCACTACTGAGAGCTGGAGCTGTGTTTGTGAAGTTGCTGTGAGCTGAGGAGTGAAGCTGGGTGCGGTGGAGTAGCTGTCTGTGATTGTAGTTCTTCATTTAGGTAAGGTTTTGGGTGTGTCTTGGCCTGTGGAGGCCCTACCCACAAGTAAAGTGTGTGTGTGTGGTGATTGTTGGTTGTAATTAAATCTTCTCTGTGAATCCCTTGAATGCCTTAGACTTCTATAGTTTTCCTTAGACACTTTACTCTGTTGTTACATTTCAGCTTGCTTAAAGTATGATTTTACTAGATGTTAAGCTTGGTTGAGTAATTTCTACAATATTTCATTCCATGCATATTGAATTCCTTGTTGTTATTTCCTATTAATTTCCTTTAGCTGATGAATTGCTGTGTGGTTTATTTTCTGTAAATTTCTCTACTACAAATGTTGAAATGAAAGGATTAGAGAAGAAGATGAATGATAGGATGACATGATAAGCATGAATGAGTTATGAACTTTATCAACAATGACCCTGTTTTTCACATTTTATTTCGGAATATTTACTCTGAATATTGTTTCTCATATTAGTTGATTTCTTGGTTCTGGTTAGGAGCTACAAACCTTCTGGTTTTAGTTAACATCAATTCATTTAGTACGTTCTTGTCATATTAAATTATCAAGCATGTTTCTAATTGTCATTCGTTGAGTAGATTTTCATATATGATTTATTAAACCTATTTTATTAGCTAGTTTCTAAACATAATTCCATGCATGATTAGTTGGATAACTCGCTGTATATTTCACTTGTAAAAACACGATAAATTGTCGTTCTAATTTCTAAAAGTTAAGCATGTTGTCCATACTCGCTGTTATATAATTTCGTTGAGCATAACAGCATGTAAACTGTTAGCACAATACTGTCGCTATAAGAAGCACGTATGTTACTTTCGAACGTATGAGATCTGTTAGTTCTTCTGTTTATAATTGATTATGACTTTAGTTAGTATCAATTTATCGAGCATGTTTCTAGTAGTATCAAAATAGCAAGCATGTTTCTATTAGTGATTTATTAAACACGTTCTATTGTTCTATTAACTGATTGTTAAGAATGTTTCCGTAAATTAATTGTTAAGTATGTTTTCTTAAATTATTTGGTAAGCATATTTTTGTTATTAGTTCGTCTCAATTTATTAGCATGTTTCAATTGTATTCGATTATTAAGCATGTTACTGTTTTCTATTGTTTGTTGAGCATGTTTATGTCTGTTTTGTTTAGATGAGTATTGTAACACCCCGATATTTTTAAGTTGGATAACTATCGGGGTATTACCAGTGCGTAGTCAGAGTAATTTCAGTTATGATTTCCCCGTATACATGATATAATCAAAGTGTTGGAGTTTGGGGGATATTACATTGTGTATTTATACGTGTCACCTTATGACATGTATTTATGGGGAAGATGTTATGGGATAGGAGTTAAGTGGGAAAAATGTGAGAAAGGTTGTCCAGGGTGTTTTTGGACGCCTACGGACGACACTTCAGACACATCATGTCATTCGCATTTGCATTGCACAACGTCCCCGACGCTTGGGACGAGTCTGGGGACTCGATGTATCGTCCTGACTTCACTGTACTGTGGAGTTACGGAAGAGGTCCTAGACAATGCGGACGAGCCAAGTCGTCCGCAAATGCATTGCAAGTCTCCATTAGCCTGGGGATGACTCGGGACGAAGTTTCACGTCATGACTTCACTATACTGTGAAGTCGCGGACGAGGGTCCAGACGATGCAGATGAGAGGAGTAGCATCCACATCGAATTTGTTCTAAACCTGGACAGTTTCGGACCAGTTGGGATGGCTGCGGACGAGTTAAGGTATCGTCCGATTTGCCTCTGTCCGATTTAGGACACTTTCGGACGACACGCGAATGCAATGTGCAGACGCGATCTGGCGTCTGAACCTCGATTGCGGACGGTATGGACAGGACGGGGATACATTCTCCCGTCCGAAGTCTCATTTTAGCTTGAGTGATTTTAGCCTTGCAGACAAGACCTATGCGTCCGCACTCGTCCGAATTATCCCAGACATACGAAAAAAATAGAAAGAAAATTATTAAAATCGATGAAAAATCGTTGAAAATCCTTGATTTGCCAACATGGATTGACTCTCCCCCTACCTTGGATGAGAAAATCGTCCCCATAAGCTATAGGCCATCTCCCTCCCTACCCCTTAGGCACTCATGGTAGCCCTCCCCTCTTCCAGGCAATGTCTTCCCTCCCCTCTGCCATCTCTCATTTTCAGTCTCTAGTTTTCCCTTTCGTAGAGAAGCTCTCCTCCCCTGTGAGAGCCTCTCTGTCTGTGAGTGGGGTTGAATGTGTTATGTGTGTTGTGAGTGTATTGTGGTGAGTTGAGTATTGTGCTAAGTGAGTGGACGTGAAGGTGAGTGAGGTGAGCTACGTGAGTGAGCTGGAAGAGAGTGAGCTGCTGAGTGTAGCTCCCTGTCATCCTTGGGCTGCTGCTGGCTGGGGAGTGGCAGCTATCCCTACTCTGTATCTTCAAATAGGTAAGGATTAGGGGTGTCTTGGCCAGAGAAGGCCCTGCACTACAAGTATGGGTGTGTGAGTTACGTTAGTGTCTTGAAATGTTTACTGCAATTGTTGTTAGCTAAGTAGTTAGTTGTAAGTGCTATATTCCCTGAATGAATTGCTACTATATTTCCTGGTTTAGTTGATTTACTTTGTTGTACTGTATTTTCTTACTAAGTTTATTAACTTTGCTGTAGATATTCCTAGTATTAGTAGTGTAGTCCCTTAATCGATGATTCTGGTTGTTGAGTTCTTTGTGTTTATTGTGATTAACTCTATCATTTCTCATTGTGAAGTTCTTGTAATTGATAGTGAAATGATAGTTGAAACAAAAACAGAGCAAGTAAAAGATAATCAGTTATGTGAAGTGTGAAAATGAGCTAAGAATGTTATTTTGCTATTGGATGTTTAAATGTTGTTAATTTTTCTATTTTGTTCTAACATCAATTTAAATTGAATATGTCAACCCAGTAGTTATATTAAGCATGTAAATAAATTAATTAGACTTAAGCATACTAATTAGACATAAGTACGTTAATTAACTTAAGTATGCAATTAACCCATGCTTATTAATTAGCTAGGTCCAGTATGTTGATTAATATTGTACGAGCATGTAAATTAGCTTAACTAAACCAATTAACCCGAGGATGATAATCTGATTAGAGAATAACTCACTTAATTAGGAATCAAGCATGACAGTCAAATAGCTTAACTAATTAATCATTGTTAATTACTTATTGAGTAAGTTAATTTATTTAAGTATGTTAAATCATCTAGAGACTATGTTACCCTAACTAAGTAATTCAATTGACTCAAGCATGTTTAGTTAAGAATGGACTAACCCGAATATGTTAAGTAATTAGAATAATGCTACCATGCTTAAATAATAACTACTTGGTAAATAAACAAGTCAAGCATGATTAACTAGTTGTGTAATGAATAATCAATCCTTGAGCGTGTTTAGTAATTAGTATGTTTAACTAGTTGAACATTTATGCATGTTAATCAACGCAAGCATGTAAATTAGACATAGGTATGTTAATCGACTGACGCATGTAATTAACTCGAGCATGTTATATTAATTAACCTACTAATCATAATTAGTACCTAGCATGTTAATCAATTAGCTTAATTAATTAATAGTTGTTAATCACTTCTTGAGCATGGTAGATAACTAAACTAACGAGTAATAGTTGGATTTAAGCATGTTAAAAAACTTAGGTAACAAGGGTAGCATGTTTGTGAACTAGCGTATGTAACTAAAGTAATCAGACTTGAGCATGTAAGTCACCTAGGATAACTAATCAAGATGATCACCTAGAATAATAAATGTTGGAAGCATGTAAATAGACTAAGAAGTTAACTAGGCTAAAGAACTAAAGAAATAGAATAATTATCTTATTTTCTGAGTACGCTTAGTTATGTTCTTTTGCCGTTTAGATTTGATATCATGGTTGTTTCTGTATGCACTTTTAATTATAATTGTTCTCTGGGTGTGCTGTTAAATTATTGGTTGCCTTCATCCCTGTGCGGTTTCAATTCTATCATTCAATTATTGTCAATTACTTTATTTTATATGCACTTTCAATTTCAGTTGTTTTCATTTACTTACGCACACTTTAATTATTATGAATGTTATGTCATGTCATCATGCATCATGATAGGTTAAGCATTTACGTTCATGCATCATATTAATAGAAAAGAATAGGATGCATGCATGAGTGAGGGAAAATATAAGAATGAATGGTAGAATAATAGGACGTACGAGTCTAGTCTGGCAGCTAGTATGCTCCCAAGAGGCTAGTATAGTCTGGCAGCTAGTTTCCCAGGAGACTAGTCACTAGCCTGGCAATAGTATGCCTCAAGGAGGTTAGTTGTAGTCTGGCAGTAACATGCACCTAGGAGACTACCCCAACGAACGAACAAATGGCTAATAGGAAGTAAAAATTGAACAAATGACTTAATGAAAAAGACTAAAGAGAGGCATTTCATAATTGCATTAACCATTTTCCTTACTGAGCCATTAGGCTCACGTATTACTTGTGGTGTAGGTGTAGGTATTCTTATGCACGAAAGAAATGCTAAGACTAGGAGTAGCAAAAGATAATAATAAGACAATAAAGGCAACGAATGGTGGATTTCCACGCGCGAGGGAGTTCGGGGCTGGCCAGGCATAACAAGGATAAAAGAGAAATAGTTTAACCAAGTTAAATTTTCTAAGTTGTAAGTAACCTAAGTTTTCCAAATTGTAATTAAAAAGATTTGTCGGTTTCATTAAATTGTATTTACGCTTCCGCAATGTTTTAAACGATTTTTATAACGCTTTCGCTACGTCTTATAAATGACTTTTTCATATAACGCTTCCGCATAAGTTTTGTTAATGGGGGTTTTATAACAAGTTTCATAAACGGTTGGTAGTGGTCCGATTTAGGCACGCTCTGACTTGTTCTAAAAATAAATTTAAAAAAGTTCACGTATTTTAAAGGAATTTCGAGAAATCGGGTCGTTACAAGTATGCATAATTAGTCTAACTTGATGCCTTGTAGTCATAAATCAATAATATTTCTATAAATCGTTTATTAAGCATGTTTCCATTAGATAATTATCGAGCATGTTAATTATTAATTCTATGTCTAAGCTTTTATGTCATTGTTGAGTATGCTTAATCCGCATAGATACCTCGTAGTGGATAGTTATTCTTCTTGCCATATTTTTATTGTTATGTTCGGTAGAATCAAATATGTCATATGCCGTTTTCAATTCGTTTCCATGTGTTACTTTTATAGATGCCCTATATCTATTCAAATAGGCCTTCATTCTCTTTATGTGATTTAAATTCTGTCATTTAATTATTCAATTGTCATTTCTTTAAATTATTGTCATTTAGTTTCTATATATGCGTTATTTAATTGTCATGTCATCATGCATCATGCTAATAGAAACAAATAAGGAGTGCCACCTTAGGATGGTACTCACATGCATTAAGTGAGAGAAAATGTTAAGAAAACGAAAGAAAAGAAAAGCAAAGGGAGTTGGGGTAGATGGGTAGTTCGGATCTAGCCTGGCAGCTAGGATACACCCCTACCTTGTCGAGAAAAGGACTAGTGTGCACACAGGAGGTTAGAAGCCGATCAAGCTATGCTATCTCAAAGGACAACCTCAATTTCCATCTCTAACTCGAAGTACGAGTAAAGAACAAAATGAGCGAATGTAATTAAAGGATTGGTTTGAGGCGGTACCCATTCCAAAAAGAAACTAAAGAGAGGCATAAACATAACACATAAACCCCATTTCCTTACTAGGCCTTTGGGTTCACGTCCTTACTTGTGGTGTAGGTGTAGGTACTTGTACGAGAAGTTAATGCACAGATCAAAAAGCAAGGATGAAGGGTTTGCACACGCGAGACTCGTGGCTAGCCAGGCTAAAGAGAGTAGAAGAGATAGCTGTTGTAATTAAATTTTATGTAATGGTTTAGTTTTCATTTCTCAAACGCAATATTTAATTGTCTAGTTTTCAAATATCCGATGATTTATGCTTCCACTATGTTTTAATAAATCCATTACGTTCATAAAAGATTTTACAAGTGCTTCCGCTATATTTTAATGAAAAAAGTTTTAACGGTCCAGTTTCACACCCTGATGTTATATTAAAAGGGTTTTAATTAAAGGTTTTAGTGGTTTGATAAAAGTTTCAAATTTTAATACATTTTTAAAGGATTACGAAAAACTGGGTCGTTACAGAAGAGGTTGCTCTCACCCAAAAGTAAATAAATGTAAATGTAAGTGCATTCGTTTTTAGTGAGTTTGGAGACTGAAGAGGTTGCTCTCACGTAAAAATAAATTCAAGTGGTGAGTTCGAAGACTGAAGAAGTTGCTCTCACCCAACTTATGAATATATCAGACTGATGCATGTAGAGTTGTTATAGATATGGCATCTACATTTCATTTATATTCCTTACTGGGTATTAGGTTCATTATTCCTCCTGTGATGTAAGTATCGATTGTGATCCACATGAGATGAATGTGGAAGAGTGTGATGCGATGGAAGCTTGTGTTACCATGCACGGATCAACCTCGAGGGTTATGGCTCAATAGAATAAAAGTTGTTTAAATTGCATAAAGAGTCTATTTATGGTTTTTAAGTATTTTAAATTATGTTGTTTTCGCAAAATAGTTTAAATGTTTTTATTATTTTGCATAACATACTCTGATATTTTCTTTTAAGTATATTTTAAATGGGTTTTAAAATGTTCAAAATTTTATGATTATGTGAAAATGTATAAATAGAAATGACATGTTACAATGGGCTCTCAGACTTCTCTACTTTGATCTTTCTCATCAAAGAAAGGAAAGAATTCATATCTTTCTTTGTCTTCATTACTCAAATCCCAAGAATCTTCTTCATTAAATTCAACATCTCTGCTAATAAGTCTTTTCCCAAGACTTGGATGGTAGAACTTGTAGCATTTGGAGCGTTGATCATAACCAATGAAAATGTACTTCTTACTTTTATCATCAAGCTTTGATCTCTCTTAATTAGGGACATGCACATAACCGATGCTTCCAAAAACTCTTAAATGATAAACACTTGGTTTTATTCCACTCTATGCCTCTTGAGGTGTTTTGTCTCACTAGCTTCTCGTTGGGCATCTATTTAATAGGTATACTGTACAATCAACTGCTTCTGCCCAAAACTCTTCTGGCATCTTCTTTATTTTCAGCATACTTCTTGCCATGTTAAGAATACTTTGATTCTTCCTTTCCCCTATGCCATTTTGTTGAGGAGATCATGGAACAGTTAGTAATCGTCGGATGTCATTTGCTTCATAAAACTCATTAAACTCGTTAGATGTAAACTCACCTCCTCTGTCTGATCTCAAACCTTTAATGGAATACATGCTTTGCTTTTCTACATATGCTTTGAATATTCTAAAACTTCAAAAGCTTGAGATTTCTTCTTCAAAAAATAAACCCAAATTGTTTTACTAAAGTCATCAATGAAGAGGAAAAAATAACGATTTTTACTGAATGAGAGAAGTTTAATCAGTCCATATATATCAGCATGAACAAGTTGAAAAGGTTTACTTGCTCTTGTTTTCGTCTCCTTTGAGAAACTATTTCAAAATTGTTTGCCAACAAGTCACCATTCGTATAACTGGTTTTGTTGGTCTATGGATGGCAAGCCCTTTAGTATTCTTTTTTGATCTAAAAGCTTCAAGCCACAAAAATTCAGATGGGCAAATCTTAAGCGCCAAAGCCATGAAGTGTCCTTCACATAAGCCTTCAAACATCAGGCAATGACAGCTTGAATATCCTGCAAAAACATTATGTTTTTCGTCATTGGTACCTTTGCGATCACATTTCTTCAATCATCTTGAAGTAGAAGACTACGATCCTTCATGTGAACCTCATAATGTTTCTCCAAGAGTAGTCTCAAGCTCAAAATATTACTCTTCATACTCAAAACATAGTAAACATTGTTAATAAGTTGATGACTGTCATTTTTCATACGAATTAAAATTGTACCTTTGCCTTTAATTTGAACTTTGGAATTATCTCCAAATGTGACTAATCCAGTCATTGAGTTTTCAATTTTCATAAATTTTCTCTTACTGCCACACTGGTGATTGCTTGTCGTGTTGTCAAGATACCACACGTTGTTCTTGCTTCCTTCTCCTTTGTAAGCTAAAAATAAGGTTTCTTTAGCCTCTTCATTTTTAGCATAATTCGCCATTTCTTTGACATTTTGAGGAGGACTCCAAAAATCATAAGCATAGTGTTCGTGCTTTTGGCAATTGTAACATTGAACTTTTGATCCATCATTTTGTATTGAGTGACTTCGTCTATTACGCTCTCTTACTAAATAGATCTTCTCTTCATTATCGAGATTTTGACATCCTCGACCTCTTCCTTAACCTTGTTCACGTCTGCGTCCGCATTCTCTTCCTTGTTGGCTTCTCCCACATTCATTCTCTCCTTCTTTCACCGAGAACTTGGTGGCTAGAACTTGCTCGATTGACTCCTTCTTCTTATTGATTCTCTCTTCATAAGCTTGTAAAGAACCCATGAGTCGGTCAACTATCATAATAGGTAAATCTTTGCACTCCTCGATGGCTACAACCATATAATCAAACTTTGTATGCAATGAGCGAAGAACCTTTTCATTAACATGAACGTCTTCCATTTTTTCTCCATATCTCTTCATTTGGTTGATGATGGCCAAAACCTTCAAAAAGAAATCTGTTATGGACTCGGATTCTTGCATTCGCAACACTTCAAATTC
Organism: Begonia loranthoides; assembly: GCA_022433065.1. Classification (NCBI taxonomy): domain Eukaryota; kingdom Viridiplantae; phylum Streptophyta; class Magnoliopsida; order Cucurbitales; family Begoniaceae; genus Begonia; species Begonia loranthoides. The sequence continues at coordinate 13,463,112 of CM039486.1, read as the reverse complement.
TCCTCATAGGATTTGAAGACATACCTTCTTTACCTTATCAACTCCTTGATAAGAATTTTTTAATATCTCCCATGCTTGCTTGGCGGTGGTCGCATTTGATACTCTCTGGAACATGGCTTCATCCAAAATTTGATAAATAAGGGTAAAAGCTTGTTGATCTCTCTTACACATTCTTTGGAGAGTCTCTCTTTGATTTTGAGTCAAAGTGGAATCATCACGAGACTCGTCATACCCTCTATCGACAATCTCACATACATCTTGCGAGCCGAGCAAAGCCTTCATATGAATGCACCAATTCTCTTAATTTTCTTTGGTAAGTTGAGGGAAATGGAACAAAAATGTAGAATTCGACATTTCTAGAAGATCAAAAACTAAGCTCTGATACCAATTTGTTGGAATGAGGAAGAGGGATTTTGGGGAGGGAAAAATAAGGAGAGAAGAGAACTAGATAAATTTTTTCTTCAATTGCTTTGGCTATTTGCTTGATTATAAAATATCTAGACTCACATCCTATTTATAGGATTATTTGGTACATGAATAACAAAATACATGAGCCATGTATTTAATTTAATACATGTACTAGTATATAATGAATCACCTAGTTACATAAACTATCCATCAATGAACCATACAAGTACATGAACTAATGTACCTTTGCATACATGAATAAGAACCTTCTAAATGATTCTTTACAAATACATAGACTTTAACCAAAAACAATTAAAGACATACCTCAATAAAAACACTTATTCAAAAGATGCATTAACCAAAAGATACATAAATTAAAGAGGTTAATTGAATTAAGTTTATAATTTCAACACACTTTGAGTATTGAGGGGAATTTCATAGCTTTCTAGTTTGGAATGGATCTTTGGCCTTAGACCCAGCTAAAATTAATCAACATTTCCACTATATCCATCCCTTGGATATATTGAAACAAGTCCACGAACTTGAAATGGTGTTCAACACGCATCTGATTGGACCAAGTTATTGAAAGCTTTAACCAATGCATTCATGTGTCCCTCATTGCAATAGTTCTCTCTAACAAAGGCTTCAAACCTTTTTGTTCTATTAAGAGAGCGTCCTAGTGTAGCTTCTTGGAGTTCAACTCCATTGGAGTACTTTATACTCTCTTGAAGCCAATTCTTCACAAGCAATGGACCAGAACCTCCTTTAAAGGCTTTCTATCGTAATCTTCCAAATTCATGGAAGCAATTCATTCTTCTTGTATTCAGGTCAAACCCTCTACCACCATTGCCACTAAGATCTCTTGAAGACTATATAATTGCAACCATGGCATCTTGTGGTTGGTTGGGTTCTTTAAGTTATGGTCATGGGTTGGTCCTTGGTGCCATTTCTTTTTTTTTTTATGATAAAATTTATACTATAAGTTAACATAATATTTAAAGCACAATGAAATGAGATCTAAAAATATTTACACCATCAATTTAATAATGATCATTCCCAGAACTCCATAATATCGATGCTGTAATATTATGAACTTCTGTGACCTTCAAGAAGGTGACTAGGAGGAAACTCTAAGAAGAAGGACTACCATCAAAGAAAATTCAATCACATGACCTAAGGTATATTGTATTGCTCCCAACTTTTTAAAAATTATTTGTGATTGAGGGTGAGTTGACTGGATTTAACGAAGAGTTTTTAGCGCCATATTTAATGTTTTTAAAACATTCTATTTTTTATTAGTATGCAAGAATTTTTATTATATTAAAGGATAAATTATAAAACAAATTATGAGTCATTAAATTAATGATAAACTAAATCTTAATATAATTTTTAGATTAAATAAAACATTGAATTGTAAAAAATAAATGATACAAACTTTGCAACAACGTTTTTCGTTAAAAATTTAAATTGTTTAAAATAATATACTAAATATTCGCTGCAAAAAAAAAAAAAAAAAAAATCTCACAATGAAAACGTATTTTCCTCTACAGAAATGGTATTTTTCACAATAGAAATTAAGATTTCACAACGGAAGGCTAGTTTTCGTGACAGAAAGAGTATTTTCTCTTAGCAGATACTTGTTTTCACTGCAAAATATTAGTTTCCTCAGCGCAACTCACTGCAGAAGCACAACATCAACCTCAAGCACGACCAATATTTCAATTAATATGTTTCTAATCTATGTTAAATTGTTTCCACTCATCGGTCTTCAGGACTAAATCAACGAATGATAGATACGAAGCTGATATTAAAAATTGTTTGATTATATTTCGATACATTGATTGACTAATTGTAACGACCAGGATTTCGTCACTTTTTGAAAATTCGAGAAAACGTGTCATAGCGCGCTAAATCCAGACCGCTACCAACCGTTCGTAAAAACTCATTATAAAAATCGTTTATGTGATTAAATATGCGAAAGCGTTAAAATTATTCATTTTAAAACATTTAGTTATAATGTCGCGGAAGCGCTTAGAAAACCTTTTTATTAAGAAATACTAAACAAATTAAATACACTTTTGATTACAATTTAGGAAACTCTTATTTAATTAAATTACAAACCATTTATCTCTTATTGTTCGTAGCCTAGCCAACCACAAGCTCGCGCGTGCAAATCCCTCATCCACTGCTTCTAATCTGACGCTATCTTCTCCTGCGAGTACCTACACCACGAGTAAATTGTAAGCCTAAAAAGACTTAGTAAGGAAAGGGTTAACAATAAAACAAATGAATTTAAATTAACCAAACACGCTTGAAATGGTTAAGCCATTACTAGTTATTTAAACATGATTTAAATAGTCGATTAACGTGATTTAGTTGATTAACACGCTAGATTAGTTCATTAAACAGAGCAAAGTAATGAGCAACACATATCATTCACATAACCAAGTATTGAAATATGGATTGCAACATATCTACTGAACACTAAAAGGATATTACAAGAGCCAAAGTCCAAGAAAATATCTACAGAGTACTCACAATGACAATAACATCAGTATATCAACCAAGAGAATCTATATTGCAAGAATTTAGCAGCATGTAAATGGAATGCAGGAACTAGGACAGAGAAGTCATTAGCAAAACTTCAACGATCAGCATATGATTTATAGAAATTAACAGCAGTAAAATTAACCATACGGGGAAGCTAACTACAGAAAGCATCAAACCATAACTCAACTCACGCACACATACTCATGGGTAGGGCTTAGACGGCCGACACTACCCATTCCATACCATCTGACGAACCAAAAATCGGGATAGACCACTCCTGCTCCGACAGCAGCTCCGACCCCGGGTTTGGCAGCTTCACAGCAGCAATTCCAACAGTCCACGGATGACGACAGCTCCATCACACGGATAGCAGCAGCTTCAACTCCAGCTCCTTGATAGCCACTGCCTCCAGCAAGAAACACCCGCGAGCTTTCAGCTCTCAGCCAATTTATCCTCCAACATGCCCGACAGCCTCCCCATTTTTCTTCAACCACCCACCGTCCCGACATAAATTCATCAACCAACTCAGTAAATGCTCCTCATCGTGTGTCAACAGAACAACCCAGCTGGAAAGTGGACAACGTGTGGACCGAATCGCAGCTAGACCATTGGCCTTCGGCCGGTCTAGCGTGAATCGC
>CM039486.1:13432018-13459432 GCA_022433065.1 Begonia loranthoides | reverse complement strand
AAAATGCCGATTCCGATCACCTCAGCAACGTCCGACCATTAGAACACAAAGAGGAAGAAAACCCAACCAACATACCTACAATTCATCGCCAAAAAATGCCATGGCAGGAGCTCCGATCTCGAGCCCCAAATCGCAAGCCATAGCCGCAAACCACCGCGTCTCATCGCTCCACACCGTGCCTGGACGTCATGCCCGTCGGACCAGTCACTGTCATCTCCTTCCCGTTGCGCCCTCACTCCCTTGTCGCCTCTCCCTTCTTCGATCACCCCTGGTCTCTCTTTCCCCTCTATTTTCGGTTTTTCTCACAAAATGGCTGAAGGCCATTCTTTTGGCCTTCAGCAAATCAAAGTGAACCGGTTCTCATCTCCAATCATTCAAATCAAATCCCCACTTATATATATATATATATATTCATTTAATTCCTACATAAATATTCCCTTAATATACTTTTATGTGTAAATCCTAATAATTTAATGTTTCATTAATTCTTTTCTTATTTAAAATAAATCTAATTAATACTCATTTATTAATTCTCTCTTAATAATTTACCCCCAAACTCAATAATTTAAATTTGTTAAATTAACATCTAATTATAATTCCAAATATTATAATTCATTAAATTCTAAACATTATAATTTAATTCATCAAATTAATATATTTATTTTAATTACGATAAATTTCATTTAATCTTAATAAATAAAATTCTTACGAATACGTCATTCGTAATACCCCGATAAAAATAATTACTCAACTTAAAAAGTCGGGGTATTACACTGATACATTGTAGAAGAGTAATAATCGAATAATTTTTAATATGAGCTTCGTAACTATCATTTGCCAACTCAATTATGAAGATTGGTGAGTATAAATAATCTAATATAGGTTAGAAACAGATCAATTGAGAGATTAGTAGTGTTTGTGGTTGGAGTCATGCTTCACCCTTGGGTTGTACTAAGAAAACTAAGATTTCACAGCGGAAGACAAATATTCGTTGCAAAAAATCCTATTTCTCTACAGAATCTTAGTTTCCACTACAAAAAATATATTTTTTGCAGCAGATACTTAGTAGATTATTTTAAAATTTTTAAATTTACAATGGAAAGTGTGATTGCAAGGTTTGCATCATTCATTTTTCATAGTTCAAGGTTTTAGTAATTCATGAAGTTACTTTAAGATTTGGTTTGTTGTTAACCCAATAGTTTTGGATTTATTTTGTTAATTTTCCTATATTAAAATCATTTTTCAGAAACATGTTTAATGAATCTCAAATGGCACTTTTCCTAAAACATTTTACTCTATTTGGTTACTGTAGTAGAAAAGTTGCCACTTGCAGTGACCAAAATTTATTTTGGACAGATTTATATATATTTAAGTATCTCATGCAATTCAATAAATTATATTGGTCATTTTGTTGGTAAAATATATTACTTCATGGTTTATTGGATTAAAATAGTGATTTAAGACATCCCGACCTTTAAAATTGAGATAATAATTTAGGATATCTCATGGCATATTGGGTTGATTATGGTGTAGAATATGTTGCTAGTTTTGAAATAATGGAAGGGTTACACTAAGGGGATCGTGTGTAATACTCCGATTTTTATATCAGAATTTAATAAAGATAATTTTGAAAAGTAATTGGAGATATTCTTATTTATTGAATAATTATCAGGTTATTACCAAAGACATATTTATAAGATAATAATCTAAGGAATTTATTAGGATTAAATTGGAAATGTATTTTGGAGTTTCAAACGCACACGGACGACATGTGGATTTGGCGTCGCATTCGAAATATATCTCCAGTTGTCCCTCATGTTTTGGGACGAGCAGGGATGACGCTTTGCGTCCTAATTCATCTATAATGCTAGTTTCCAGATGATGTCGGATGAATGCGGATGATTTAGTTTTGAATCTGTCAAATTTCTGGACAGTTTTGGATGATTGCGGATGCTGTACTCAGACGCCTTCCTTCATCCGAATGACTGATTAGGATGAATGCGGACGAAGGCGCAGACGCCTTTCCTCGTCCAAAATCACAATTCTGAAAGAAAATAATGGATCGAACCGGTTTGGTTCGGCTCGGTCCATAATTTATAAGTACACGGTTTTTAGTTAAATGATGATGGGGAAATGAGATTTATGGGATTAATTATACTCATTGAATTAAGTGAATGATTATAATGAGGGATTAAATTATAAGGGGTTAAATTGGTAGTTAGGCAAGGCATGAACCGGTGGTTCAGCTGGACTGGTTCATGCGTGTTTTTGTTGGCTGAAGAAAAGAATGGCCACGGGCCATTCTTGGAGGAGAGAAATCGAGAGGGGGGGAGTGTCAAAGTGAGAGCCGAGTAAGGGAGATCGTAGAGAAGACGAGTGAGCTCAGGATGGCTTCCTCGCGGTGATGCGAAGCTGTTCGATGTCTAGTGAGCAGCTCAGCGGAGTAGAACGCGACTACGGCTCGGAATCCAAGCTCCAGCAAGTGTGGTTTCCGACGATGATTCGAGGTATGTTTAATCAGGTTTTCCTCCTCCTTTGCATTTCTATTGATTGGTCGTCGACGGGAGGCGTTGAGGGACGAATCGGCGATTCGCAATCAGCGGTGGCAATTCTCGCGAGGCTGGGTGATTTCAGACGGGTGCAGATGGGACCCACGACTCGGCTGCGTCCGAACCTTGTTTGGCCGGTTTGGGATGAATCATTGTCTGCTAAGCAGACAACCCCCTCCACGTTCCTTCCAACCTCCGCATGATGGGATGAAAATGCAGAGTGCGAAACACTTTGTATAGCTGGAATGGACAGAAAGGGTGAACATGCATCCGAGAGAGAAAATTGGGAGGAAGAGCAAAAGGCTCTCGGGTGAGCTTCTGCGCGGGGAAGGGCTCTCTGGTGATGTTGAGTCATGAGCTTCCTAGTCTACTGGTGAGTTTTCTTCTTAGTTGTTGTGGTTAATTGTTTTCTGCTCCTAGATTTTGATGGCCGTATGTTGTTGTCTTCCTTAAGTTATAACGAATTGTTCTATGTCTATTGGTGAGCTGCTGCATTTCGATCATTGGATGGGAGCTGCTAGTGATGACCGTCTGTTGATGGTTTTTGCAGCTGCAGTATCAAGTGTTCTTCAGGGTAAGGATTTCTATGTCTGATGTTTGAATTCATGGTTATTTGGTGATGGTAGCTTGATATGGAATGTTGAGATATTATGCCTTGTTGCTGGGATGGTTTGGCTATTATGATGATCCGTTTTTCTGTGAAGCATGTTAAGAGTAAATGATCTGGATAGATTTGGATGTTGAATATGTGATTAATGCCTATATTAATTACTGTATTGTCGATTGTGAAAATATTATTGGAGGTTGGTGTCAATTCTGTTATTTTGATATGGTCTTGGGTGATGAAATCCTATTGAGTGATTGTGAAGCATGAATATGTTTGATCCAGTTTTGCGGACTTGTACTTTGTTGGTTGTTAAGTTATTGTTGACGGAAATGTTGTGCATGTATTTGGATTATAGCATTTTGGTATGACATCAATAAGGAATAATATCATATTAGCTTTGGATATGTCTTTTGGATTAGGGTCTTATATTCTGTTATTGAATGCAACGAAAAGATTAATGGTCTACCGCTAAATCTTTGTTGAATAATAAGGTTAAAGATAACATATATTACGATTATAGGCTCTGATTGGTTCGATTATAATGCTCTCCATTAGTTTCTAATTTCAATCTCTATTGTTGGGTTATTATTGGATATTGGTATACCCCGCTTGTATGTTGTCTTGCATCATTGCACACACAGGTTGTTAATTGGATTAAACATGAATGTTGGGATAGTTATGTACGTTTTAGGCATTAACAAGTTCCTAGGATTATTATACAATTTAGAAGAGACAATGAAATAAGTCGTGATTATTAATAAGTAAATATTATTGAATTGTGAAGGTATCAAAAAAGAGAAAAAGAATAACGACTAAGTGTTAATACACGTTAAAGCTTCTGTGGAGGCCCTACACCATTACCCATGTCTTTACTTTAATTGTTTGTTTATGTTTCCATCATGTTGCTTTAATTATCATACCTATGCAAATCACACGTTATTAATTTGATTTCTGAGCATGTTTAGGATATTAGCATATGATTATGGTTTCGTTTAAACTGCTAAGCATGTCTGTGTTGTTACCACTTTCCTTAAATTGCCAAGTATGTCTACATTGTATTTCCTTTGAACTGCCAAATATGTCTAATTGTTATTGTCTCTTTTAATTACTAAGCATGTTTAGAATATATCGACATGTATAGGGTGTTAGTAGCTTTCTATTGTGTCTCTTACTTTCATATATGGTTGTGATTACTGCTTTCTGCTTCATGTTTTTATATCATGGTTATTACTGCTTTCCAATGACATGTATCACGATAATGTCTCTCATGGACATGCATCATAATAATAGAAACAAGTAGGGAGTGCCACATTTATGGTGGTACTCACATGCATTACGTGAGGAAAAATGATAAATGAAAACAATGAATGAAAGAAAAGAAAATGGGAAGTAGGGGATGGAAGGGTAGTTTCTAAGTCTCATCTCTTGTAGGGAACGAGACCAGTTACCCACAGGAGGTTAGAAGCCGACCAAGACTATTCTCTCCCACATGGGTTGCCCCAGCTTCCGCTCGATGTACGAATTATGAATGAATGAATGAAATGTAATGAAACGATTAGTTTAGAGCAGACTCATTCCAAATGAATTAAAGAGAGACATACATCATACTGTATAGCTCATTTCTTATTGGGTCTCGGGCTCACAGTTGCTAATAGTGTAAGTACACGCACGAGAAAAATGATGAACAGATCATGGAGCAGTTGATGAAGGATTTGCACTTGCAGGACTTGTGGCTGGTTAGGCTAAGAAAAGTAAAAGAGAAAAATAATTTATAATTAACAAGTAAATTATTTGTTTAGTATTCCTTAAATGAATTTCTTACGCTTCCGCTATGTTTTGATAAAAGATTTTATAACTATGTTTTTCCACTGTTTAGAACGATTTTCATAATGAGTCTAAGGAAAGGGTTTTTAACGGCCGGTTTTTAGGGAAAAACTTTGATTTAATTAAGAAGGTTTTAATAAAGATTTTAGTTGATTTATAAAAGTTTTAAATTTAACTCATTTTTAAAAGGTTATAAAAATCGGGTTGTTACATCGTGACTTAGATGTGGAAAGAAAAATACACTCTGCGATGAAAAATGTAATAAATAAAATGTTGTTGTCAGGGTGAAGTATCTGCTAAGGAGAAGTGATCTGTAGGAGAGAATTTGCAACGACTCAGTTTTTATTTACTTTAAAAATGCGTGAAATTTAAAACTTTCATAAAACAAATTAAATCTGTATTAATTTCTTTTAAATTGAAAACAAAGTTCTTTTTCATAAAACTTTATCGTTAAAGACTTTTTCCTTAAACTGGTTACTTAAATCGTTATAAACAATAGAAGACTAATTATAAAATCTTTTTTTCTCAATTTACAGCGGAAGCATATATAATTTATTTAAAAAACAATAAATAAACTATTATTTTATATTTACAAAACTCTTTTCTCTTTTACATTCTTTAGTCTAGCCAGCCACAAGTCTCGCCCGTGTAAATCCTTCATCGACTACTCCTTAATCTGTTCGCCATTTTCTCTCTTGTTTGTACCTACATCGCAAGTTATAAACTACGAGCCTAACACTCAGTAAGTGATAAAACCTAATATACTAGATGCACATGCTATGTCATTTTAAAACCGTGCAGTTTTTCTTTTCGTTCTCTTTCTTTTTATCTTTTATCTTTTATCTTTTCACATTTACGTACTTTCTTTCTGTTTTTGTTTCTGTTCTTGTTTATGAATCTATTTCGGTATTCGTGATCATACGTGTTTCCGTATCCATTCCCATGTTTGTTTCTCTATCCGTATCTGTATCCATTTCCATTTATGGAAACTCGTTTTCGTTTTCGTTTCTATTCCTGTTTCCGTTTCGGTATCTATGCTCGTACCGTTTCCATTTTTGTACCCGTATCCGTATCTGTTTCTCTTTTCATATTCTTTTATTTACTTGTCTTTTCTTTTCTTTTCTTTTGTCCATGTGCTCAGCTTGACCTACCAGACCACAGAAATCATTATATTTTCTTTATCTTTTGTTCATGTGCGGCTTGACCTATTGAACCACAAGAACCTTTGTCTTTTATTACTTGGATTCCCGGGCATTACTTGGTTAGTCGTTTTTACTTCTTTTCGTTTTCGTTTCCTTTTCAAAACTGTGCATGAAATCATTTTCGTATTCTTTTAAAAATCGTGATGCATGATGCTCGTGAATGTATACAATTTCTAACATATATTTAAGGGAATTTAAATAAACATACAATTCACATAACTTGCTATAAAAACTGTAAATATGCTATAAAGACAGTAAACATGCTTTAAGATAATAAACGTTCTATTAAAAACTGTAGACATGCTTTCAAAGCGATAGACATGCTTTAAAACAATAGACGTGCCATTTAAAACTGTAGACATGTTTATTATTTAATAAAGCAATAAACAACGAAACGTGCATATCTTATTCTTGCGATGTAGGGCCGAAGACCAAAGCACACACGTATCACTTACCTCGTTTCCTTAAAGTGCTCAACCATTAAACATTATCTTTTCTTCTCTTTTAGTACCTTCACAATTAGAAACATTTATTCATTAATATTTGCCAATTAAGAACCCCAACTTTGATACCATCCTTCCACTTTCATTTCATGAAAAAATATGATAATCCTTAACCGTTCTTATTATTTATAACTTAACGACATAAATATCCTAAAATAACATAATAGGGTTCACAACACCCTTTAAATACTAACACCTTGATTTTATCTTCTACTTTCTCTTCCAAAATTTTCATACATAGAGTATATATATATTTTCACAGGCCTACCAAGCAGTAATCACTAGTAGATTATTCCCAACAAAAATGACCCAATAATTAAAAAAGCTTCCATTCCCCGGAGAATCCATTCCATTGAGTCAACATTTATCTCAACTTAGCATTACATATATATGTACATATAGATGACAAAACATAATTATTAGACAAAGAAAGCATTTCCACAATCAACGGAGCATTTGACAAGGTAGCAGTTAAACCACATAAACACAATATTTCCACTGTGACCATCGAAACAACAACCTCATCCAACAACACTATCTCCAAGGCCAATAACCAAATAACACTAACCAAGCATGTTTATTAAATCTGTAATTCGGCAGGGAGCCTCTATTTGAAATATCCCTCCCAAATCATTAATAAGTCAATTAACATATTCCAATCCAACATAGGCATCACAATATATTTCAGCATTCAATAACCCATACAAACAACCATAACCAAATTGCAGATTAACAACATGTTTTATAGAAAAATTCACGAATTATCATAATAGCCAAACCAAGACAGTAGAGGGCATTAATTCACACATTTTTACAGCCAAAACCCATTTAGAATATTAAACTTCACAAGCTTTAGACCAACAACATCAACAGATTATCCAACACAGAAGCAATTATAGGAGACAATAATATGTTTCCCCCAACAATATCTTCACAATCAACAAAGCAGTAATAACCAGGGCATTATCCACCAACACCAGCATCCAGAAAATCCATAACAACCCGAAACCATAAATCCAAACATGCAAAGGCAGCAAAGAAGGCAATCCAACTTACTAGCATAGCAGTTGAGGGGAGCAACGCTCGATTCCAAAACACCAGAGAACATTCACCTCCAACATCATCCTCATCATCTCGACCATTCACCATGGCAACACAGGATGCAGAAACGTCTAGCAGCGAAGCAACCCACATCCACAAAAAACAGACAGAAAACGCATCACAATCCAACCACTTCCAATAGCTCAGCCAAGAAAACCGAGGAGCAAAACACAGGGGACTTACCTCCAATGGAGAAGTCACTGCCAAACTGTCCACGAAGTAGCCGTGAAACACCAGCTAGTAGGAGCTTGCACCGTTGAAGTCCCACGCACCTGAGCTGCCACCTTCATCATTGCCTGAGAATGCCAAAGGATCGGCCTTGCCGAAGCCGCGCCAGACAAAAACTGATCGCTAGAACCGCTCCAACGATCGAAGCCCTAAACCCAAAATCAACGACCTCAGGCAGAAGCAAAAGCTCACTGTTCACACTGCCAGATGAATCACACGTCGGACCCTAGCATCGCGTCTCCAGAGTCGCCCATGCCTCACCTTCGTTGCCACTTAATCTTCTGAGTCTCCCTCTCCGTCTTTCAGTCTCACAGTTTCCCCAACTCTACAGATAGAGCTCCACCCTGCCTCACTCTTGGTATCTATCCCTCACATTCTCCCTCTCTTTCGGTCTTTATGCCTCACGTTCTCCCTTGACCTCTCCATTGCACTATTCTCTTCAGCCCAAAACCACAGACCTAAACTCCATTTCCCTTTTACTTGCTAAACCCAAACCGGACTAGTATGAACTCGTTCACAAGCTGAACTGGTTCAGCTCCTCATTTCCCCTTTAATTTTATTTTCTTTTAATTCTTCAATTCATCTTCAATTAATTATTCTTCTATATTTTAATTTCAACCAATCCCTCCAATAACTTCCTTCCAAATTAATTCTAATTACCATACAATAAATTCCTTTAAATTATACTCAATTGAATACGTTCGACAATTATCTAAATAATCCAATTACCCCCAATTATTTTTCAATTATCCATATTAAAGCCTGTTACGGAAAAAATCAGGGTATTACAGAATTTGTACGCAAAATGGATGTGAGGAGCTGGTAAATTTGTGACGATCAATATTTTTCTTTACTATAAAAATGCGTTAAGTTCAAGACTTTTATAAACAACTGAATCCTTATTAAAACCCTTAAATTGAAATTGAAGTTCTTTTAGAAAAACTCGATCGTTAAAACATCTTACTTAAATCTTTATTAATAGCGGAAGACTTTATTTGAAAAATTCATTTTTCTCTTTTTACAGCTGCAGCATAAATCATTCGTTTGAAAAAGACAATAAATAAGTTATTACTTTACATTCATGAAAACTCTTTCTCTTTTACTTTCCTTAGCCTATCAGCCACAAATCTCGCCCGTGCAAATCCTTCATCAACTGTTCCTTGATCTATTCATCCTTTTCTTGTGCGTGTACCTACACCATTAGCAAACTGTGAGCCCGAGGCCCAGTAAGAAATGAGATATGCAGTATGAAATATGCCTCTCTTTCATTCTTTTTGGAATGGGTTCCGCCCGAAACCAATCTTTTCTTTACGTTTCATTCAGTATATTCTTTCATTCATAACTCGTACGTTGAGTGAGAGATTGGAGGAAATCATGTGGGAAGAAATAGTCTTGGTCGGCTTCTAACCACCTGCATGTAGCTAGCCACGTTCCCGACAAGGGAGGGGCGTAAGTCTAGCTACTTGATTAGATCTGAACTACTTGTCCGTCCCCCAACTCCCCATTTCCTTTCCTTTCATTCATTTTATTTCATTTCATTTATCTGTTTTACTCACACAAATGCGTATGATTACCACCCTAGAGGTGACACTTCCTACTTGTTTCTATTATCATGATGCATATCAATGAGAAACATTATCGTAATGCATGTCAATGAGAAGTAGTAATAGTAACAATATAAAAGTATGAGGCATAAAGCAGTAATCACAACAACATAAAAGTATGAGATATGAAAGTCTACTAACATACTGTATAGGCATGCTTGGTAATGTAAAGAAAGTGATAACAATATAGACATGCTTTGCGATTTAAAGGAAACAATAACATTATAGGCATGCTTCGCGATATAAAGAAAGCGATAACGATATAGACATGTTTAGTAATTTGAAGAAAGCAATAACAATATAGACATCCTTGGAAATTTAAAGGAAATAATAACAATATAGACATGCTTGACAATTTAAAGGAAATAATAACAGTATAGACATACTTGACAATTTAAAGGAAACAATAACAATATACTAACATCCTAAACATGCTTAGAGGTTAAATTAATAATGTGCGAACAACATAGGCATGATATAGCAGCATAGTAGAAACGCAACCAAACAATTAAAGGAAAGACACTGCAATGGTGTAAGGCCTCCACAGGCCAATGACTCTACTCAATTTCTTACCTCGAAGCATTAACGTATATTAGCACTTAATCTTTATCCTTCTTCTCCTTTTCAATATCTTCATAATTCAATAACATTTACTTATTAATAATCACAACCTATTAATTTCATTATCTTTTCATATTCTAAATTGTATAATAATTCTAGGAACTCATCGACACCTAAAACGGAACATAACCTATCCCAATAAATTAATCCAAACTGTAACAACGTAGCGAAGCAGAGCACAACCCAATTATCTTAACATGGAGAATATGTGACCAAACCAACGCAACAGCAACTAAAATCATCCAATCGTGTAGAGCATATATCGAACGTGTATAACATTTAACTTTAATCCCACAGTGCATGAATTTAATTCAACATATATGCATAATATCTTTGTAATTTAATCTGAGACAAAACCAATCAATAACAGAATACAAATACCCAAGCAACTGAATATATCCATATTTCTTAACATTCAAAATTTCGACAACTAAACGACCACTAACATCCAATAGTGCATTTTAAATTGTCGCAGAATAAACACAATAAAATGCTCAAGCGTGGGTAACCAACATGAAGTACTTTAATCAAATAGAGAAGCACCTAACTTGAATATTCATCAACAACACCCATCACAAAGAACATATCCAATTTACACAGAATCAAGCAGGAGTGAACAATGGAGGGCATTTCCCAACAGCAGAGTATATACATATATCAAAGCACCAAATGATCCAAAAAATTCCCTTCAAAACAACATGCCAATTACAGAGTCCATAAACCCATAGAGAAATTGAATACTTGAATTTAAAGAAGCCTGAGAGCAGCTTCTTCTTCTCATTTTCTTTCTCTTCCTCTTTTTCTCCTTCAGAACGCCACAGTCTTCTCTTCTCTCTAACCCTTCACTCTTTTCTTCAGCTAACAACTCTCTAGAGAGTTTTCTTTCCCTTTCATCTCACTTTTCCTCTTCACCCGAGAGCACTTCACTCTCCTTCACACTCACTTCTCCGAAATTGATAATGCCTGGACACTCTCTGCTCTGCCTTCCATTCCCCGTTTTCTTCTCCAAAAAGGCACAACGCACCACTCCCTGCCACAGGCCATGCCCTGTCCTTAGCTCCATTCCTCATGCACGTTCCCGTTGTCGCCCACTGCAGAGCAAGACATATTGGTTTAGACCAAACCACAAGCTAAACCATAGGCCTTCGGTAGGTCTAGCCCGAACTGCCAGCTCCAATCCTTCATCGCCTTGGCCATTCCTCCACAAATCCAACACCTAAACGCCTAAATGGCAAAATGCTAAGGAGAAGAATGGAAAGCCATTGACTCACCTCGACTCGAAGCTGGAAATTGCAACCAGCGGGAGCTCCAAATTTGCGATACCTAGCCCGAGCCTGCAGTCCGCGTCACCAACAACAACTTGCAAGCCCGTTGGACAGCACCGCACCACCACAAGGAAGCTACTCTAAGTGCTTCCATCGCATCTCCCTTGCTCGTCACTCGCCCTCATTCTCCCTGGTTCTCTCTCTCTCTTGTCTCTGTTCTCTTTTTCAAGAATGGCCCAAGATCATTCCTTTTGTTCTTCAGCCAAACCGGTTCACCTCCCTCATTTCTTAATTTCTTCTTTTAATTTTTCCTTTTAAATTATTTATCCCAAACATTATAATTTAATTCATTAAATTAATATTTATTTTAATTACATTCATTTCTATTTTATCTCCAATCTCACTCCTTTGTCTTCAAACCAGATCGGTTCAAGATGGACAGGTTCAATCCATTATTCTCCCCTTCAGAATTGCAATTTCAGTCAAGAGAAGGCATCCATGCCTTCGACCGCACTCGACCGAAAAGTCCAATTACACCTTTTTCCACCAAAACTTTACACTTGATTACTCCATAATATTTTCCCCCATATTTGTAAGGCATTAACCAACAATATACCACCATGCAATATAATATATTAATTACTCCAAAATTAATTACATTACATACACGGGAAAATATTATCGGGTATTACAAAATTAATGGCCATTGGATGGGAGGAGTCGACAAATCATTGACCATTGGATGAAGACCACAGGAGGAAACTTGTTCGCAGAGTAGGTGAAAGAAGTGGACAAGACCACGGTTGTTGGATGGGAGGAGTGGACGAAGATCGATTGCTGGATGAAGATGGTAAAGGGAAAGACACTTTCGCGAACAAAAAAGATTATGTTTCACGAGCAAGTGTTTGCACGACTGCGGAGGGAACATGTCCGTGGAAATGATTTAGAAGAGCAGATAAAATAATGGTTGTTGGATGGAAAGCATGGATGAAAGATCGTCTGCTGGATGAGAAGAGCAGAAAGGGAAGATGCTTTTGCGGAAAGGAAAGATTCCCTCGCAGAAAGAAAAAAGGTCTCGTGAAAAGTATTGGACAGTGTCGTTTTGACTAAAGGAACCGAGGAAAGAAGGGAAGTTTGGGGAAAGATGTTAAATGCTGAAAGCGAAACATTGTCATTTTGTATTAAGGAGTGTATATGTGGAAACAAATGTGTCTGCGAAAGCGTAACAATAAGAATGATACGTTAGCATTTTATGCTAAGGAATGCGACCGCGAAAAGGATAAAAGGCAGGGGGAGCATTCGAAATAATGGCCCTCAAATTGAAGAAATGATGAAATGTTGGCTACTGGATAAAACAACAAAGAGGAAAGAGGTTGCCGTAGAAAGAAATGTATCTACGGTAGGTAATTAAAGTGATGAATAATGTCATTTTGATGAGGGACTATTTAAGGAAAGAACGAATGAGACAATAACTGCTAGATGAGCACAATGAATATCTGAGTTCAAGGATGGAGAAATGTGAGGAAGGAGAAGAATTAAATACTTCATGCAAAACACGTGTTTTTTTAATTAAACACGAAAAAAAGGAGGGTCATTAGATTCAAAGGCTAGAAAAGATGAGAATCATTTGATTTAAGGAAAGATGCTTAAAAAAAGGAAAGATGTCGTGAAGAAGTGTTAAGTAAGATAAATGTTGTCGTTTTGGATAAAGGACGTGTTGAATAATGGAAATCGCAAGAGCATTAGCGTCCTCCAGAGGAAACGGGTACGTGGTGAATAATGGAACATGTGAAACACTATCATTTGGATTAAAATGTGTGGGGATGCGAGGATTCACGAAAGTGAAGCTTTCGCAACAAATAGTGAAGCACAGAACGTTGTCCTTTCGGAGGAATAATCTACGAAAAAAAATGAGAGTTGCAGAAGCTAAGGCATCCATAGAAAGAAACACAACTACGAAACAAAGAAAACGTCGTCGTTTGGGTCACTGATCCACAGAGAATAGTGAGTATCGTGGGTGTAGTTGTCCGTAGAAAGGAACGCACCAGCCGAATCAAGGAAAACATTGTCGTTTGAGTTATGGACAACGGAGGGCTGTGACTATCCTATAAGCATGGCTGTTCGCAGTAGGCAACGTCTCTGCAAGATTAAGGGATGACATTGTTCTGGGACTATGGAGCGTCTGTCCACACCCTAATTGTGGGTATAAAATGACCATTTATGAGAAACCCACATTTTTTTATTAGTGTCAGTGATGATGAACTTGTCTGAAACTCTTGCAAGGAGGCAGAACATTTGGAAGACGAGGCGAGTTACGAGAAGTATTTTCTTCCATTATAGAGCTCAAGGTAATTAGTGTTGCATGTGTATGGTCTCACGACCTACATCGTAAAATGCTAGGAAAGTTTAGTTTGTTTTTCTTACTGTTTTTACTGATGACTCGGATATGATGCTCTGCTTGCTGTGATTATTTTACGTTTATTGTACTAAGGATATGATACTCTATTTGCTGTGATTATGTTACATTTATCGAACTGAGGATGTGATGCTCTGTATTTAAGACTGTTTGTACTTACATTGACTCAAAGATCCGTTTTGTAACGTGGGATATTGTTCTTGTTATAGTGATAAATG
The DNA here is from genome assembly GCA_022433065.1 of Begonia loranthoides. Taxonomy (NCBI): domain Eukaryota; kingdom Viridiplantae; phylum Streptophyta; class Magnoliopsida; order Cucurbitales; family Begoniaceae; genus Begonia; species Begonia loranthoides. Next base: position 13,445,294 of record CM039486.1, on the reverse strand, counting down.
TTATGTTTATTTTTAGTTTGTTGATGTTGGGGATTTGTTATTTAGCTAGTTGATGTATTGCTTTTGTTTACTACAAAAGATGATGTATAAGGCTCGATAAACTGTTTACGGTGATAAAATGCATTTGAGGATATGTGCTATTATTTACTTAAATAATGTTCTCTGTTTTGATAAACACTATTGAAGACATGTTCTGATTGCATTTTTATGATACGTTCATGCATGAATTTGCACATAAGAAAGATAATAGATGATGAAGCTCAAGTAAATGAGTTTTAGTACAAGCTATCCAAAAGGGCTGACCAATGAGTATATAAGCCTATTAGTTTGTTTCCAATGAGTTCGGGGCAAGCCGACATGAAGTTGCTAGGTCACTATGCATTAAATTTTATGGCAGCTAATGGAGAACTCTAGAAAAGGGTAGAATCTGTCTTAAAAAAGGCAGAGACTCTCCAAAAGGGTGGAGAGTAGTGGTGGGTGTCCCACTGCCAAGCCTACTCATACTTGAAAGAGAAAGAAAAGAAAAGGAAGTTAACGAAGAAAGAAGAAAGAAAAACTAATGTCATGAAATGTCATGTTCATAGTTTCATGCATTACTTGCTAAGTTTTAGATTTCAAGATGAACCTTGCGTTTTAGGTGGAGAAATTATAATAAGATTCCATGACGAAAATACAGGTTTGATGGACATGTCATAGAAAGCATTCAATGTTTTTAGTACTATTGATAGTGAACTAAGAGATTTTAAATGAAAAACGATTTTAAGAAATTTTTATGTGATATGTAAAGTGGTTTCAATCATATGTTTTAAAAGAATTATGTATTTAATTGGTTGAAGTTTTTCGCTGCGAATGTTTCCTCTATACATGATTTAATAGTTAATTTAAAATAAAATTTTATTTCAAATAGTATTTAAGTTACCTGTTTTAATTGTTGTTATAAAAAAAAATCTTATTAGAAAATTGAGATTTACACAAAGAGGTGTTACACGACCAGTGTCTTTTCAATGAAAACTATCACTTTTATAAACACGTCATCACACACCTCAAAAAAATCAAAATAGAGAAACCCCCACACATAATGCAAACCAAAGCCTCATGACGTGACCTATAATGATTTGAAAATTTTAACAGATACTACCGCATATGGTAGTATTGAACATGTGTGCATATACTATATTTGACCTATATTGATATTGTTTGTTGAATATCTTGTGATATTATAAACATGATATATTTTATTTGTGGAGATGCTCTATAAATCAAGGTTACCATCTCTAAATTTTAAGAATAAATTAGTGAGAATATGTTTTATGGGCTATGAATTGAATTTGGAACTGAGTCAGCTGGATGAATGGTTAACAAGTTAGAAGCGATTGAAGTTTAAACCTTCCGTGGAATCAATAAAGTAGACTTCTAGTTTTGGAAGTTTAAAAATAGGTGTTAAAAGGAGAATTGAGGAGCTAGAATCAGGTCATAATGACTTGTGCTGATACGAATTAACCATTGATGAGATAGAGAATTTTTAGGCAAGAGAATGACAACACACTACCTGTTTAATTAAATTAATTAATTATGATTAATATTAATCAAGACTTATATATTTCTAGAAAACAAACTTTGAAGGGCAAAATAATCTTTTTAAAAGACAAATTGGATAAATTCGTAATTTTACAAACAGTATTCGTAATTTTACAAATTGGATAATCAGTCGTTATACATTTGAATCATCGAAATTGAAGTTTTTTTTTTTGTAAATCGTGAAAACCTAATTTGACAATTAGAGGTTTTTGATTTTCGCCCAGAGTGCTACAACACTGGCATACAAGTGCTCTAGCATTCAATGCGTACCACTACTTAGAGCGGTCTCAAGATGAACGCTATAGCTCTTGGTATATGTTTAAAAGTAAAATTTAGTTTTTCAAATGAACTCTCATATATATATATATATATATATATATATATGCTTGATAGAGATTATATGACGGATTTACAATTAACCATATTTAAATATATTTCCAAACTTGTGGGACACATCTACTTTGTCCTCTATAGGGTGCAACTCTCTACCATAACCAAGTGGTAAAAACTACATAAATATAGCAATGTGTGAGATTAGATGTGTGTGTATGACCTATATTAGCATTTACATCAACATACTAGTACATACCACAATCAATAATATTATATGATATTATCATAGACATTACACTTTGGAGTGACATGATGCGTGATTTGTGAGATGAATCATCAACATGTTCAGGATAATAAACTAGATATGGATTTTACTACTCGGATTATATATTTTTATTGGTATTTAGATGTATTTTTAGTGATTGTGCTTTATGAAAACTCATTTATCAGATTCTGTGGAGATAGCCAGCAAAAAAGAAATCAAATACAAAGTAGTAAGAGACATTATGAAGAAAGTATCAGGGTGGTCTTGCTTACCTACTGAAGATCCTTGGGTGCACTTACACACTTACAGTTTATATTATATATAAAATGTATGTAACCTTATATAGTGTGTGTGTGGATGTGACATAGGCACGATAAAAGTTTCAGGTATATGTTAAACTAGTTAATTAATAAATAAATTTGTTTCTATAATATTCATGATAAATAATTAAAATTTAAAAAATTTGCAAGTAAATTGCAAGTTATGTAGGACTATTGAATCGTGTTGATATGAGATTTCATATTGAGATATCGGAATTTAATGAGGTTCAATGGTAATGTATGCCACCTGTCATCGCATACTTTCTCTCACTAACTGTTATTTCCATGTTCTTCGGAATCTCTCCATCTCTGTTTCTGATGCTCTCTCTCACTGCCCAATTGTATGACACCCTTTTGGTCAAGTCCCAGCTTTTAAAGACGATATAATCTCTCTCTTTGGTAAATGGCTAATCTTTTTTAAAATTTACAATTTAGGATGAAAGTGCGAAAAGGGTCTTTCAGTTTCATTTTTGACGTTTAAAAATTTACAAAATGGCAGGCAATATGCCTTTATGTCTGTGAGAAATACTCAAACAAGGGCGATAGGGGATTGTTGGAACTAAACTAGATTGAAAAGTGAAAAAATGTGCATTGGCATTTTGGCGCTCAACTCAATTACTGTGCTTCTTTCACAGCATTCGGCACCACAATGCTCCCTCTACGAGACTGCAATGTTGGACCTATTTTGGCCACTACCATGTCATTGCATTGCTGAGTGCTGTGTTGGAATTAGAGGAGAGAATTACATAAACTTTTTGTTTCAATTACTTTATCTATTTGCTTGATATAAAATGTCTAAACTCATATCCTATTTATAGGATTATTTGGTACATATATAAAATAATATATGAACCACTTATTTAATCTAAGACATGTACTAGTACATAATAAATTACCTAGTTACATGAACTATCTATCAATTAACCATATGAATACATAAACCAATGTATCTACACATACATGAATGAGAACCTTGTAGATATGTTATATCTCATTTTTCACATAAATTTTTTTTAAAAAAAAAACACATTTGTAAAACAAGCTAAAGCCAAATACAAGAGTAAGCATAAGCGGAAGTCTTTAAATTAAACATAAAATCATCATTTAAAACAATTTAAAATAAACATTAACTAAAATAGTTCAATAACCATTGAAAAATAAGTAAATAAACTTTATTCCAATTCGTGAGCCATAATCTCCGAGGTCAACATTCATCGGGTAACACAAGCGCTCATCCCATCACATTACTCCACATGCACTTCATTAGAATCACAATAATCACCTACATCACAAGAGAATTGTGAGCCTAATGCCTAGTAAGAGACATAATGTAATAAAGTGAAATACTCATGCCAGCACAATATAGATATAAGAGACATAATGTAATAAAGTGAAATACTCATGAGGGTACAATATACATATTTATTTTCACATCACAAAAGAACTTATTCCTTTCATACTTTATTCTTAGTCTCACTATAGTCTAGAGCATTGGAGATATCATCAAACGAGAATAGATATATCCTAGGGATCTAGTCTAGGCAGAACCGTCACCCATCCGAATAGAAATTAAGATATCTCATCTTGTATTTCTCCCAAACACCAAATCCATGGCACATGAGTAAAACCATCACTCAATTCCAATGGAGATGAGACACATCATCTCTAGGTTCTCCCAAACATCACCGTCACTAAACCCTCCGATCTTCAACATCTATTTACATTTATTCATTCTTGTGCAATTCCATGCAAGTCACGCAACAATTCATACTATACAGTAGAACCCAAGCAGAGAGCAAAACATCATGCTTTATACATTTATCGAATGTAAAAGAAGCATCATAGAATATATAGTAAAATATCAAGCTTTATATATTTATAGATCGTAAAAGAAGCATAATAGAACAAAATCCAATAGAGAGTAAAGCACAAATCAACCAACTTTATATTACTTAATGTAAAAAATGGAAACTTTATCATTTAGTAGATCAATGTTATCTCACAATCTTAAGCACTGAACTCATACCAATGATCCGAATATATTTATAGCAGACAACTTATTAACCGAAACTCAAAAGCATACATACTGTCGGCAAATCACACAAATAAAGTATACTCTTGTTATGTAGGTCACCTCTTGCAAACAACATGCAGTATCTCTTATATTTTTTACGAAAATCCTGTCATGTTGAGGTTTTTTCTTGCACCGGCTGTGGCGTCCTCCTCTTTGTTCCAAATCTCGATAAATCCCTTTTCTGAATTTGGAAATCGCCTCCCCAAAAATCCTCTAGCTTTCTCTTGTATTTAAAACACAAAAAAGATAGGATTGTTATGCATAAACATCTATTAAAAAATCTATCCATCGATTTCAAAATATTTTGTATTTCTTATTAAAATCTATCCGATGCTTTTCAAAGTATTTTTTATTTCTTGTTAAAATCTATTCCACACTTTTGAAAGTATTTCATATTTCTTGTTAAAATCTATTCGACGCTTTTCAAAGTATTTCGTATTTCTTGTTGACAGATCACTATTATTCTAGGTGATACTGCCAAAGATTCTCGCTATACAAGACGTCCGTTTTCCCAAGAGGGACGTTTGTCATAACTAAAATGACGTCGTATTCTATTAAATTCTTATATTATATTTATGGTACAATACTAACACTAACTCCAATACCTCTATCATAAAATTCCACTATATAAATAAATTCAAAAATTACAATGTACCATGTAAATTTACTATATTTCACATAATTGAAGCTCTACAAGTAAACTAATTTTTCAAGTATTACAATCTGCCCTCATTAATAAAATTTTGTCCTCAAAATTCATCAAATGAAATAATTCTGGATACTTCCCTTCCATATCTTTCTTTCGTTCCCACGTAGCCTCCTTAGTCGAATGATTTTACCATAACACCTTTACTAGTGGGATCTACTTGTGCCGAAGTTCTTTTACTCTTGAGTTTAGAATTTGAACATGTCTTTCTTCATAACTTAAGTTTGGCTGAACTTCTACATGAACTTTATTAGCAGGAAGTACCGTCTGAGTTGGTTCACCAAGGCATTTCCTCAGCATCGACAAATACATTGTGTGCACCCTCCATAGAAGCTGGCACTTACAACTAATACGCTACCTTTTTGATTCTCTTCGTAATTGTAAAGGGACCAACATACCTCAGACTTAGCTTCCCTTTCTTTCTAAATCGCATGACTCCCTTGAAAGGTGATATCTTTCGAAATACTAAGTCACCAACATTGAATTCCAAGTCCCAACGATGGTGATCGACATAACTCTTATGGTCACTTTGAGCAGTCCACATTTTTTTTCAAATGATTGCAACTGATTTGGCTGTCTGCTGTATCATGTTAGAGCCATAAAATTCAGCTTCACCAGCTTCACTCCAATATAAAGGAGATCTGCACTTTCTGCCATACAATGCTTCATAGAGTGTCATACCAATGGTCGCTTCGAAATTGTTATTATAATCAAATTCAACCAACGGTATCATCTTTCCCCATCCGATTTGGATTTCTAGCACGCAGGCACACAACATATCTTCTAATGTTTTAATTGTCCGCTCACTCTAGCTGTCAGTTTGTGGATGAAAGACAGTTCTGAAATTTAATTTCTTGCCCATAGCCTTATTTAAGCTTTTCCAGAACGCAGAAGTGAACCACAGATCCCGATCAGATACAATTGAGATCGGCACACCATGTAATCATACTATCTCCTTAACATATATATCTGCAAACTGATTTATCTTGTACGTCATTTTCACATGCAAGAAGTGGGCAACTTTGATTAATCTATCAACAATCATCCAGATTGTTGATGTTCTTTCGTAGTCCTGGGTAATCTAGTAACAAAAGCCATGGTTATTTGCTCCCATTTCCACTCTAGTATTGGTATTAGTTGAAGCATTTCACTAGGTCTTTGATATTCTACCTTTACTTGTTGACTTACCTAGCACAATGTTACATATTGAGCAATATTGTAATACCCGATTTCTTGTAAAGGAATTTAGTGAGGATAATTGAGAAATTATTTGGGTGTAATAGCATTTAAATTGAACTGATAATCATTGTCAAGCAATATTTGGAATAAATCGAGAATTGAAATTAGGTCAAATTTAATTTAATTAAATGAAGGAGAATTTAATTAAAGAAATTAAAAGAAGAATTTAATTAAATGAATGAGGGGATTAGTTAGAAATTAAAATAAAGGAAAATTTAATTTAAAATGGGAGGATGAACTGGTTTTCTTGGATTGGTTCGTTGTTGGTCTGGTTTGGGAAAGAAAACAAATGGCCAGCGAGAGAGAAGGGGGATCATGAGAAAATGAGACGGGGGAGGTGATTTTGCGGAGGGCTGAATCAAGATGGAGGTATGACGACGTAGTCAGTGGTGCGTCGAGCTAGGGTGTGCATGGAATCGTCACTATGTGGCTCGCTGAACCTCCGTGCCCGAGCTGCGCGGCAATTTGGACCTGAGCTCCCACAAGCTGGAGCTTCACAATGCCAGGTTGAGGTAAGTCAGTAGTTTATGTTCTGTGTTTTTCTCCCTAGCGTTCTGTTGTTGGGTGATTTGGCAGTTTGATTTGTGAGAAAAATGGCAGAGGTAAAATGGGTAGTGACGAACGCGATGGTAGGGGGTGAGCTACGACTTGTGCGTTTCACGCTGGACCAGACCGGAGCGGTTTTCTTTAGCAGCTCCTCTGCCAATCTCCACGTGGTTCTCTAGAAAATGATAAGGAGCTTTCCATGCAGCATGCTAGGAGTGGACCTCCTCCATTGAAGTGGGTGAGTGCCCATTAGTGTTGGCATCCCCGTAAAGTCTTCTCTGCCTACATAGGAATGGTAGACGCTGGACTTGTGATTGTAGAAAGCTTTTGCCTTTGGATTTCTTACATAGCATGAAGTGCTCTCTAGAGGTAGTGAAGGAGGGGAAAGAGAACTGCTCCACTGGTTCTTCTCAACTGTGCTCTCGGGTCTTCTCCTATCTTCAGGTGAGAAGATGTCATTTTTGGTTAAGCTTTCTGTTATTAGATAATTAGATAATAATGAGGAAATGTTAATCTAGTGATGGAATTTGGTTATAGAGTTTTGAGTATGATCTTCTAGTAGTGCCTAAAGCTCTGTAATTGATACTCTGTTAAGAAGTATACTCTACTGTTGGAAAATGCCCTCCATTGTTTACTACTGCTTGATTCTGTGAAGGATATTGTTTTGGGTTTTGGGTTTTGGCTTTCTGTTCCTTGAGATTTATGCTCTGTATTGGATATTCATTGGTTCCCTGTCATTTGTGAACATTCGGATGTTGTGTGCTCCTTGTTTCCTTTGTTGCTATTTCAGTTATTATTGTGGGTTGTGATATGTAAATATGCTCGATGATCCTCTGCTATGTTAAGTTGTGATGCCTCCTAAATGAATATTGTATGAAGTCTTATTCTATGAAATGGGTTATTCATGTGCAATTTGGTTATGGTGAAGGGTCATGTTCTGTTAGTTTGGGCTAGTAATGGAGTTGGATTAAATTATGCATATTGTGTTTAATGGATGATTAAAGCTTGGATTTATGTTCCGTTGATTTAACATTTATTGTTTGCCACTGTTTTATGCATAAGGGTGAGGAAATGTAATGACTGAAACCTGTTGGAAGTTATTACTAGACGTTGAGGAATAGAAAAATATACTCTGTAATTAGGAAAATGATTCTCTATCTAATTACTGCTCTGTTGAAATCGTCATGGATAATGAATGATGGAAGTGAAGTTGCAATATGTTATTTTGACGATAGTTTATTAAATGGTTTTGAAGGTACTAAAACGAATGACATAATTGCATTGAAAACTGCAGGTAAGTGATATGTATGTGCTTTGATCTTCAGGCCCTACATTGCAGGAATTAGGACTTTGTTTGCTGACTGTTTACCGCTTTAATAGAATATTAAGGTTATTTACTACTTTATTAGACTATCCAGATATTGAGCATGTTCTATGAATTATAATGTTATTTCCTGGGTATTTGTTAGAATTAGGTTCTTTTAATGATATGTTTGATAGATGAATATGCTTAGAGATTATAGTATTGATACGATAGAATGTATGCATTCACGAGTATCATGCATCATGGTTTTTAAAAGAATATGAAAATGGATTTTCATGCAATATTTAGAAAATGAAATGGAAATGGATAACACGAGAAAGATAAAAGTAACAGAATAAACAGTAAAAGTGTCTTGTGGGTCGAAGTGGCTTGTGTGACCCGGCTTCCCCAAGACGAGATGATGATATGACATGTGAGCTATTAGTTGGTCCTTGATTGATGTCAAGGTTGGCCAACGCAACGGTGTAAGTGAGGCTGTTTAAGCGTTGATGCGCCCGGCCGCTAGTGTGCTACGATTGATGTCGAAGCCGATTGTTGTGCATTGATGCGTACAACCACTAGCAGAGTTTTCAGTTGATGCCGGAGCTACTTATCACATGCTGACATGCGTACAACCACTAGTAGCTGACATGCGTACAACCACTAGTAGCTGACATGCTGTTTCGGTCGATGCCGAGCCTTTATCACATAGAGGGTCACTGATTGAAGTCGGTATCAGGTGCATTGATGTGCACAGTTGTGGGTCGCCGATTGATGTTGGGACTGGGTGCATTGATATGCGTAGTTGTGGGTCGTCGATTGATGTTGGGACTGGGTGCATTGATGTGCACGGTTATTGGGTTGCCGATTGACGTCAGAATTAGGTGCATTGATGTGCACAGTTATGGACATTACAGGTCAGAGTGCTCTGTAAGACTCGGTTTCCCAAATGGACATAAAGGGGTCAGAGTGGCCTGTGTAGCCCAGCTTCACCAAACATACAAAAATAGTAAAATGAAAACATAAACTGAAAATTAAAATGAGTTTTTAAAGAGTATAGCATGTGTATTTTATAGTTTTATTTTATATCACGTACTGAGCATTAGGCTCATTAGTTTAAGTCTTGTTGATATAGGTATGCAAGGAAGTAGGTTATGGAGTAGTTGATGAAGGATTTACATGCGCGGATCTCGTGGCTGGCTAGGCTAAAGGATTAAAAAAAGGAAAGAGTTTGAAAAGAGTTCGTAAAGTATTTAAATGGAAAAAAGGAAAGAATTGTATTTATTATATTCTTAAAGTTTTGTTTTAAAAGTTCTTCTGCTGTGTTTTATAAAAGAAGTTTTCCCAAACTTTATTTATTGTCTTTAACGGATTTTATAAAAAGTCCTCCGTTGTCCACGCAAAAAGAAAAATTTTAAATTTCATGCAATTTTGAACGTAAGAAAAACTGGGTCGTTACAAATATTATACTTCATTACAAGCCATAAATAGTGCATCTTGAGGTCTTTGTACATTTTGTTGCACCCGGGATGGATGTAAAAATTTGAAGAATGGGCTTCTCTCAAGATCGCCAACCGTAATAGTGAGTCAGTAGGCACATTCCAACTATTCTTAGACATCACAATTCCATCAACAAATATAGAATATTCCTGAAACTCCGCTAGTGTCGGATTCCGCTTGAAATCTTTGCATTAGGCGTCTTTCTGCTAGGCTTCTTTAATTCTCTTAAGTGTAGAAGGCTTCAGTGTTAACATTGACAAAAGGATAGTTAACTGCATCATAACCATTTGCACATCCAACTCTTGAACATCTTTCCTAAGTCCTACTGGCATTTCTTTGCATATCAAACTCATGAGTGCAACCTTTCTGCTCAGCGCATCGGCTACCACATTGGTTTTTCCAAGATGGTACTTGAACTCACAGTCGTAGTCTTTTACAAACTCTAACCACTGTCATTGCCGCATATTCAATTCCTTCTGAGTAAAGATATATTTTAAACCTTTGTAATCTGTGAAGATTTCGCACCGCTGCCCATATAAATAATGTCTCTATATTTTGAGTGCAAAAACTACCACAGCAAGTTCCAGATCATGGGTGGGATAATTCATCTCATATGGCTTCAGCTGCCTTGAAGCATAATCGATTACTTTCCCATTTTGTATAAGTATGCCCCCCAATCCGCTTTAGGAAACATCACAATAAATACAATAACTTCCTTCTTCTACTGGCAAAGTCAAAACAAGGGTTGAAGTCAGACCACGTTTCAATTCTTGAAAAGTTTCCTCGCAATCATTTGTCCACTAAAACAATGCATTTTTCTTTGTTAGACTGGTCAGAGGCAGCGCAATCTTGGAAAATTCGCATATGAAGTATCGGTAATAACTAGCCAGCCCAAGAAAACTTTTCACTTCCCCTAGGTTCTTTGGTTGTGACCAATCAATTACTGCTTGAATCTTTGATAGGTCTACTTCAATAGCTTCTTTGGAAATCACATGGCCGAGAAAACTTACTTTATTAAGCCAAAACTCACACTTAGAGAACTTTGCATACAACTTGTGCTTTGCCAATATAGAGAGAGAGAGATTCTCAAATGTTCCTGGTGTTCTTCTTCCGAGTGCGAATAGACTAGAATATCAATGATGAAGACAATGATGAACTTATCAATATACTCCTTAAAAATTTGGTTCATTAGATCCATAAATGCCGCTAGAGCATTTGTTAACCCGAACGACAATACTAGAAACTCATAGTGTCCATATCTTGTTCTGAATGTTGTCTTCGGTATATCGTGAAGTTTAACTTTTAGTTGATGATATCCAGACTGAAGATCAATCTGTGAAAAGATGCAAGCTCCTTGTAACTGATCGAACAAATCATCAATTTTGGGTAAAGGATATTTGTTCTTAATTGTCACTCTATTTAGCTCACGGTAATCAATTTACATCATCAATGCTCCATCCTTCTTCTTTACGAATAAAACCGATGCTCCCCAGGGTGAGAAACTGGGATGTATGAACCCCTTGCTAATTAATTCTTCCAACTAGATTTTTAATTCTCTTAACTCAGTTGGTGCCATCCTATACGGATTCTTAGAAATCGGTTTAGTGCCACGGTGCAAGTCAATTACAAATTCAATCTCTCTATTAGGCAGCAACCAAGGAAGATCGTCAAGGAAGACCCCCAAAAAATTTTGAACAATAGGAATTTCTTTTAGCTTTGCCTTTATTAGCACTGTCGTGTCCCTCACATTCATGAGAAATCCTTCCCATCCACTTTTTAATAATCGGTCCACCTTAATCACAAATATTACTGCTAATTTACCCTTTTCCTTTACTCCACAAAACGTGAGTTGTTCACCACCAAGAGGGCGAAAGTAAACTTCTCTCTTTCTATAGTTTATAATTGTGTGATGGTGGGATAACGAATTCATTCCCAGAATAATATCATACCCTTTCATCTCCATGACTATCAGGTTAGCGTGAAAAATACTATTGTTCATTCTAATTGAATATGTCTTCAGAATACCACTGGCAGTCAAACAGTCGCCAGAGGGTAAAAGTATTCTATACTCACTCTTTACTAGATCCAGGAAACATTTAACTTTCTTGCAAAATTCAATAGCAATAAAAGAATGGGTAGTTCCAGAACCGAATAGAACATAAGCAGCTATATTGTTAATGTAAATTGTACCTAACATGACTGGGGAATTAATTTATTCGATACTATGAGGCTTAGTTGCAATAAAAGGGTGATAATTTTTTTTAATTAGATAAAGTATATTTAACTACTTCATAACATAATTCAGAACTGACACAACCGCAGGCAGATCCTCCTCTTCCTCATTTCCATATAATGAGAAAACCCTGGGTGCCACTCTTTCTTGTCCTCCACTCTTAGTCCCCACATTTGTAACAATGTCTAGTTCCTACTTTCCACTCTCCATAATGATTATTCATGCATTTTGGGCATTGATTAGATTGGTATGTTCCACCATTAGATGGAGCGACAATTGTTTCATTCATAAGGCATTTGTTCTACCTCTGCAATGCTTCATTCTCTGATGTCCTTTTCATCCCTTTGTTTGCAGGTGGTCCACCCTTTTGCTATTAGCTATGATTATTCTTATAGAACCTCTGATTTATTTCTCTTTGTCTTGCCACCAACAATTCAGCATTCTCAACCTCTAATGCCTTGGAGACAATTTTCGCATGCGGGACGTCTTAAGTACAAGAAATCTTAACTCTGGAAATTTCCACTTTTAGTCCTTGAACGAACTGATGAACTTTATGTTCATTGCTAGCCACCAAGTGTGATACGAATAGAGATAATGCATCAAATTTTCCTATATATTTAGATACCATCCCGGTTTGGCGTAATTGTATAAATTCCACCATCTTTCTTGTCTGGATAGTTTGATTGAAGTATTTCTCATAGAAGATCTCTTTGAATTGTCCCAAGTCATGGTTTGAACAGCCTGCGCTGCCTTAATGGTGTCCCACCAAAATCTTGCATCTTGAATTAGTAGGTATGCAGCACATGAAACCTTCTCAGTCTCTCTAATTCTTGTGTAGTCGAACATGTCCACTCCTCATGTCATATCCTGATTTTTATATCAGAATTTAAAAATGATTAATTGAAACTAATTGGAGATATTCGAATTATTCGAATAAATTATTAGGTTATTATTAATGACGTAATCAATATTCTATAATTTAGAAAAAATTATTGGAATAAGAATTAAGGTGAAATAAAGTGGGATTTAAAGATTAGATGAAGGATTTAAATTAAAGGAAATGGTTAATTAAATGGAAAACCAATTAACTTAAATTGGTTTAATTTATGTTAATGGCCTTCGGCCATTTGAACGAGAGAGAGAGAGAGAGAGAGAGAGAGAGAGAGAGAGAGAGAGAGA
>CM039486.1:13366361-13431627 GCA_022433065.1 Begonia loranthoides | reverse complement strand
AGAGAGAGAGAGAGAGAGAGAGAGAGAGAGAGAGAGACAGAGCGGGAGAGAAATCACGACACGAGGAAGGGAGGCGACGATCTCCGGCGACGGCGACAAAGGTTCGGGCCTGAGTGGCTGTTCGGCGAACAGAGGTGCGTCGGACGATGATGTGCACGGCGAACGATGAATGGCGTGCTAGGGCTCGGTGGTTTGCCTTGTTGCGGGGACGATGAACTCCAGCGAGATGTGGGCTTCAAGTAAGTCAATTTCATTCTAAATTGGATGTTTTGAGCATTTGAAATTGCCGTGGATTTCTTTGGCCGGAAATGGCAGTGACCGGCAGTGGAGGCAGGGCTTGGTTCGCTAGGACTTGGTTCGCATTCAGTCCAAGTTGGTCCACCGTTAAGCTGGTTCATTTAGCTGAATTAGCTGGCATGAGTCTACCACATGGCACCCTCCTCTGTGTAATTTGTGTGATTGAATCGGTGCGTCTCTGGGTTATAAATAAATGGCAGCAAGTAGGGGATGTATTTTGGCAGTTCAGTGGGATGAGGACTTCGGAGAAAAATATGAGTTGTGTTCTCTAGAAGGTACTACACATTTGGAGGAAGAATGAGAAGTGGGAGTTGACAGAGAAGCTGTTGGCTTTAGTGAGAAAGCAGAAGAAGAAGGAGAAGAGCACAGATGCTCTCAGGTCTCTAGGATATGATGGGTGAACCTCTCTAGAGGAACGAAAAATTGGGATGAAGCTCCCTGCTTCTAGCTCAAGTATGTTGGCTCCTTATTGAAATTGTAAATGTTTATGTAAAGGTTTTTAATGTGAAGGATTAGATGATAGCACTGCTGGATGTTTGGTTTTGCTGTGGGTCATCGTTGGTTGAGATTTGGGCATTTTGTTGATAAAGTTTGGTCCTGAAAAGTTGGATAAATCATCTGTCTAATGTTCTGCTTTCGTTCATTCCATATTAACGGTTGTGGCTGAAGATTAGGAATGTGCTTGGTGGGTTTCACATGTACTCTTTTAATGGGTGTAACTCGCTGTACATCTGTTGGGTGATGAATGGCCGCTGCTTTTGATTTATAATTGATGCTTATGGTTTTATGGTAACAAATCTAAGTTTATTTGATTTATGTATTGGAAGTGGTTTAAAGAAAAATGTTCGAGAATGAAATTAAACTGTTTGTAAGAAATATTGTTGTGGGACTACGAAGTCATATTAAGTTCTGTTTTATGCTCCTTGAGTGAGTTCTTTAAGGATAAGCAAGACGTATGCTCTCTGTTTATGTGACAATGAATGTTCACCATTGTTTATATCCTTTGTAGGAATATTGCTCGGATTGTGATGATTGAAGGGTGGATAGCTTGTAATATCCCGATTTTTATATTTGAAATTTAAAAATGATAAATTGAAAAATAATTGGGGATATTCAAATTAGTCGAATAAATTATCGTGATATTACTAAGAACGTCATTTTTTTATGGATTGAACCAGTTTTGGTTCAGTTTGGTCCAAAAATAATTATATGGCTGGATTTTAATTAACAATGGAAATTTAAATTTTGGAATTAATTGAAATGGGTTGAATTAAGAATTTGATAAATAATTAGAGTTGGGATTAAGTGAATTAAGAATTTGATAAATAATTAGAGTTGGGATTACGTGGGAAAAATTAATAAATGGAAAGAAATGTTTATAAATAGATGAAAGTTATAAATAATGAGAGATTTTAATTAGAAAATCGGTTAGAAAAATCGGTTCAGTTAAATGATTAAATCATTTTAAGGCCATTAGCGAGAGGGAGATCAGAGGAGAGACAGAGAGGGGGAGAGTGAGATCGGGACTGCGAGAGACGGCGAGGCGACAGGGTGACAGCTCGAGGGAGAGCTCGGGCTCGTGCTGTCGGCGTCCGGCGCGACGGTGCGGCTGCTGGCGATGTGAGGAAAGGCAGATGGTTGCGGTTAGGGCTTGGTAATTGGAACTCCCGTTGATGCCGTGAATTGTCAGTCATGTAAGTTGGTGATTTTTACATTTTGGCTTCTTCTCCATCGTTCGACAGTCTGAACTAACGAAATGTGGCCGTGTGTTGCTTCGGTGGACATGGATAGTGCCGAGCTGATGAAATCGCAGGGGAGTGGATTGTTCTAATTGGACCAGACCAGAACGAGTTTTTCCTCTAGCTCCTCACTTGGTAAAGCTTTCCCCGTGGACTATGGGCATTGGACCCCTCTCCATTGAAATGGGCAACGTCCAGCTTTCTGCAGCTTCGATGTTATCCTCTGCTCTGCCTTTTTAATCCCCCGATGATAGAATGGAGGAAGGTAAACTTTCCATTCCTGTTATGTGTGCTGCTGCAAACCGTGAGGAACTGAGGAGAAAAGCGAACTTCTGCCTTCAGGTAATACTGAGTCTTTTACTTGAAATTATGGTTATTGTGCACTGTTGGTTGGTGTGGTTGAGCTCTATTGTTGTTATCTGTTGATGGATGATGGACATTGGGAATATTTATGCTCTGTCAATTGGATGTTTGTCTCCATTTTGTTTGTTGTATGATTTGTTGAGAATGATAAAATGCTAAATGTGCTACTGCATTATTTTGCTGAGAAGTTGAGAAGGATAGCTAGAATGTTAAATGTGTTGTTGTATGATTTGAACTGTCAAGGTTAGGCTATCAATAAGAATATGTGATTGTTACTATCAAGTGAGAAATGAGAATATTGTAGTTGCTGTCAAGAGAGAATATGGAAAATGTCTCTGTTTTGCTTTGATGAATCCGATGTCGTTGTTCTATTTGGACTTTTGTGTGTTTTGGATTTCTGTTGTGACTCTGTTTGTTTTGGATAAATAGAAAATGCTGAGAGTTCACGCCCCTGTTTCCATTATTTTTGTATGATAAATCGGTTGTTGTGGTTCTATGCATCCGCGAGGTTGATATGGGTTATGTATAATTTCTGTTTTGCTGCAAATTTTGGAAATGTAGATTGTTGGTTCATTTGCTTGCTAGATAATTGGTTTACTGAATAAAATAAAATTAAAAAAAAAGGTTGGGTTAAAGTTGAATATCTGTTGGGTTATGTAACTAATGAACCGAGGGATAAAGTTAGGAGATTATTAAATTGTTGGCTGTTTGGTTATGGTTTTACTGAAGAGGATTATTGGGAGTTGCTGTCTTGGATAGTGCAATTTCTTTTTGGAAGTGTTGATAGTGTTTAATTATGCCATTGAGAAAGAGAAGATAAGAATTGTGATATTCAAATATCGTCTACCATTGATGATTGGTTCCATTTTCTTACTGTTTATACAAATAGCTTTTATGGACATAAAGTTTAGATTTGATAAATTGATATACAGTGGGGGATGGTAAATGAAAAGGATAAGCTTTTGGTTATATCTTATATTGTTCTATTAGTGGGTGCCATGGTTAAGTTATTAAGTGATAAAGTCAGGAGAAGCTGTTGTAGTTCTAGATGGGACTGTTATGGTGTGTTAAGTTATTCTATTCTCTATGAATGAGATTGATAATCAGTGGTTTTAATAATTGTCCATTTAATGGCTTCTTCAGGTACTAAGTCGATTGACATAATCGCATTGAAAACTCCAGGTAAGTTGATACTTACTGTGTTTTGGTCTTCGGACCCTAAATCGCAAGAATTAGAGTTGCATGTTGTGTGTTTACTAGATTTAGGTTCTTTTAATGAAGTTTTTATTTATATCATCATATAGAACTGTATTCAGGAACGAGTATATTGTATGTCATCCTAAAATATATGTAAATAGGCATGTGGGGGTTCGGGAGGATTGAGAATGATTGTTGTGGTGACACCTCTATTGGAGTGCCTACTCCCACTTAGGGAGCGGTGAGGTACGGTTAAGCCACGAGAATCGTAAGATTCTCAATTCTCTTGTACTGAAATCTCCAATGTCTTCAATAAAACGACTGAGTATGGCTCGTGGTGACACCCCTATTAGCGTGGTTCCTTGTCGGAACCATAGGTTAAGCCACGAGAGCAACTAACTTATCCATCATCCCGACTAACAAACGAGATACGGTTCTCCTCTGTAATGCATCGTGTGATTACACATCATAGGTATTGCATTTAGTCTATCACTTACTGAGCAATAGGCCCATTAGTTTAGGTCTTGTGATGTAGGTATCGTACGAGAAACAGTTGAACAGGTCAAAGACAGTTGATGAAGCACGGGTGAATCTTGTGGCTGGCTGGGCTAAAGAGTTTTAAAAGGAAATGGTTTGTAAAATGGTTTGTAAATTATTTAATATTTTTTAATGTCTTGTTTTAATTCCTCTGCGTTTTATAAAAGGGTTTTTATTACTTCTTCTGCAAAATGTTTTAAGTAAAGAGTTTTAACGATCGATTTTTATAAGAAAATTTTCACTCTGATTTTATAAAAGAAAATGTTTTAAATTTAACGCAATTCTAAAGTAAATAAAAAACCGGGGTCGTTACATAGCTCTGTTAAGTTATTTGAATAATTTGTTGTTATGTTGGTTGGTTTTGGATTGTGACAAATTGTCTTGAGTTTGGAGGTCGTGTTGAGATGTGCTGCTGCTTTTGGGCATGTTTCAAGTATACAGGTATTACAAAGTCATTTACATAGTCTTTTACGTGGAGTTATGGATATGTGCACTGAGGGTTGTGTGATTGGACTTTGTTAGTTTTTGTGGATGGTTGTTCTGTCAATTGTGGTTATGATTTGCTCTTCGTGAAGTTTTAGTTGATTATTGTTGATTATTGATCGGTTGGAATGTATTCTGTTGTCACTAAATAGTTGAAGATGACTTGCTGAGGCTTAATTATAGGATAACATGGTAATTGTGGTAATTGTTATTAGTTGGGTAATATTGGTTATTGCTATATGTGGCTGTGATATGTTAACTGTTTGTACAAAGATAAAAGATTCATGGATATTGAAAAGTGAGTACTATACTGTACGACATTGTTGGTTATGAGTTTTCAATGATTAAGGATATAGAAAGTATTCACTCAGTAATTTTCGGTTAAATTAGGACTTAACTAGTTCTCTACTTTGTTGTGAGAAATATGGTTTTATGAAAAACTACTATTCAGTTTTGTAAAGTAAAGTCATATTGATGGAACGAGCAACATTGTGAGTTATTGTTATTCCGTTATATTTGTTAAGGTTTAGGGGGATTGTTATTAATGCATAGTCGTTATGGTTTTAAAGGTACGAAGAAGAGAAAGGAAACAGAAACGTGCTATGGATGCCAGGTAAGTTGATATTGACTGTATTTTGGTCTTCGGACCCTACATCGCAAGGATTAGAATTGTGTGATGTGTGTTTATTAGAGATAGGTTCTTTTAATGATGTGTTTATTAGACATTTATTGCATATAGGATTGTATGAATCCATGTGCATATTGTATGACATAATAATCTATGTAAATAGGCGTGTAGGGGTTCGGGAAAACAATGACATCCCATGGCAGGAAAAGAAAAGTGCACGAGAGAATAATTAGAGAGAGAAAATGTAGAAGAAAGTAGGTGAGTGACATGGGATCGAGGGTTCATTGTCTCCCGTTCTGAAATCCCCAACGTTCTCGGAACAAAAGAGTACATACGGCATGAGGAAGACCACGATACGTATGTTTATAGAGAATTGACAGATTCTTCCTCATGGCCCCACAGTGTTTGTCATGTATGTACTCCTGGTTTAATTACATTGTATGGTCATGCATTACATTGCATTATATTTCATTTTATCACTTACTGAGCATTAGGCTCATTAGTTTAGGTCTTGTGATGTAGGTATGAACGAGCAACAAATGAACAGGTTAAAGACAGTTGATGAAGGATTTGCAAGGGTGGATCTTGTGGCTGGCTGGGCTAAAGAGTTAAAGGAAAAGTATTTGAAAAAGAGTTTTGTAACTTATTTATTGTTCTTGGATGTTTTATTTTTATTCAGTTGCATTTTATTCAAAGAATGTTATGGCTTTTGAAAGTAAACTGATAAAGGTAAATGTAAACTGATAAAGGTGAAAGGAAACTGATAAAAGTGAAAGAAAAGAGTTTTAGTGATTGGATATTATGAAGGAAAAAGAGTCTGATGTTGTTACGAAAAGAAAGTTTTAAATTTTACGCATTTTAAAGAAATAGAAAAATACGGGATGTTACACCTCAGCTCCCATAGGATCAACATTTCCATGAAAACTTGGAGGTCTAAGTCTCCTGAATTTTTCCCACCCTGCTTCATCAGGTACATCTATTTGATGATGATTTTCATTGTCATTCTCTCTTTCCATGACTCGCTCAATATACTGAAACTGTCACTCCACCATCACAGTTAACGACTAATTAATTAATTTCTTTTGTCCTAATAAGTAGCATTTTCTTGTTTGACGGCCTCATTTATTTTTGCCTGTAAATTTCCTCTGGTTTCCTTTACCATCTTATTACCCTATAAAAATTTTGTTTGTGAAACATTAATTAATTATTCTATATAGATTTTCATATCAGGAATAGTAAGCTAGTTATTGTACCACAATTGTTATCATAAAGCAATAAACTAATATAGAGATTTAATACTTAACTTACAGTTGAAGAAGTATGTCACGATAAGTTTTGCATTATCGGCAGTCTACAGAACTGCATTTGACCCAATTATGCTCTGATACTATAATTGTAACATCTTATTTTTCACATAAAACCTTTTCTTTTTAAAACACATTTATAAAACAAGTGAAAGACAAATACAAGAGTAAGCATAAGCGAAAGTCTTTAAATTAAACATAAAATCATCATTTAAAACAATTTAAAATAAACATTAACTAAAACATTTCAATAACCCTTAAAAAATAATTAAATAAACTTTATTATAATTCGTGAGCCATAACCACCAAGGTCAATATTTGTCGGGTAACACAAGCGCTCATCCCATCACACTTTCTCCACATGCATATATTGAGGATCACAATCATCACCTACATCACAAGAGAATTGTGAGCCTAATGCCCAGTAAGAGACATAATGTAATAAAGTGTAATACTCATGCAAGCACAATATAGATATGAGAGACATAATGTAATAAAGTGAAATAGACATGCATGCACAATATACATATTTTTCATATCACAAAAGAACTTATTCCTTTCATACTTTATTCTCAATCTCACTATAGTCTAGAGTATTGGAGATATCATCGTAGTTCTCCTTGACACCGAATCCACGGCACATGAGTACAACCGTCACTCAATTTTGACAAAGATGAGATACATCATCTCTTGGTTCCCCCCAACATCACCGTCACTAGACCCTCTGACCTCCAACGTCTATTTAGGTTTATTCATTCTTGTGTAATTCCATGCAAGTCACGCAACATTTATACTATACAGCAGAAACCAAACAAAGAGCAAAACATCATGCTTTATTCATTTATTGAATGTAAAAGAAGCATAATAAAATAGAATCCAATAGAGAGTAAAATATCATGTTTCATATATTTATCGATCGTAAACGAAGTATCATAGAACATAATCCATTAGAGAGTAAAATATCATACTTTATACATTTATCAATCGTAAAAGAAGCATCATAGAACAAAATCCAACAGAGAGTAGAGCACAAATCAACCAACTTTATATTGCTTAATGTAAAAGACGGAAACTTTATCATTCAAAATCAATGTTATCTCACAATTTTAAGCCGTGAACTGATGCCAGTGATCAAAATATATTTTTAGTAGACAACTTATTAATCGAAACTCAAAAGCATACATAATATCGGCAATTCACACAAACAAACCATACTCTTATGATGTAGGCCATATCTAGCAAACCACATAATATCTCTTACTTTTTATGAAAACCCTCTCTTGTTGAGATTTCTTCTTGCATCAACAGCGACGACCTCCTCTTTGTTCCAAATCTCAATAAATCCCTTTTATGAATTTAGAAATCACCTCCCCCTAAATCCTCCAGTTTTCTCTCATATTTAAAACAACAAAAGGATATGTTGTTGTGCGTAAACATTAGTTTAAAAATCTATCCATTGATTTCAAAATATTTCCTATTTCTTGTTAAAATCTATGATACACTTTTAAAAGTATTTCATATTTATTGTTAAAATCAATCCAATGTTTTTCAAAGTATTTTGTATTTCTTGTTAAAATCTATCCAATGCTTTTCAAAGTAGTTGATAGATCACTATTATTATGGGCGATATTTCGACTCCACCAAAGTTTCTCACTATACAGGACGTCTGTTTTCCCAAGAGGGATGTCCTTCATAACCCAAACGATGCCGTAATCTGTTAAATTCTTATATTATATTTATGTTACAATACTAACACTAACTTCAATACCTCTACCATAAAATTTCACTATATAAATAAATTCAACAATTACAATGTACCATGGGAATTTACTATATTTCACATAATTGAAGCTTTACACGTAAACTAATTTTCTGGATATTACAAGATGACTCTTTACAAATGCATGAGACTTAATCAAAAATAAATTAAAAAAATTATTAATCAAAACATATTATTTGAATTAAGCTTGTAATTTAAACATCCTCCCTTAAGCTTAATTCTTTGTGACTCCTAACATTATCCTTAGCCTACTGAAAGTGTCATATTTGAGAGACTTCATAAAAATATCAGTAACTTGATACCTTGTATCTATATATTTACTTATATCATGAAACATGAGATACTTTTCCAATGCAATAGCTGATTTATTGTCAACAATAATTTATGTAGGTTTCTCTTGTGGCATTTGTAACTCCATCAATAATCTTCTTAACTATATGTCATGCCATACACAAAATGTAACAGTAATATACTTAACTTCACAAATTGATAGTGTCGCAATTTATTATTTCTTCAAACTCCATATAAAGCTGCATTACCCATATAGAAAACAAAACATGTTGTGCTCTTTCGATCATCCATATCTCCACCCCAATCACTATCATTATATCCGAAAAACTTAAATTCACTAGAAAATGAATAAAGCAAGCCAAAATCAATTGCACCTTTGATATATTAAAGAATTCGCTTTGCCACCTTGAAATGAACTGTATATCCAAAAAATCATAGTTTACTAAATGTGTATAATATATGACATCTGTTTATTAATAATATAATTTTTGTGGTTGTTGTGAATGGAAATAATGATTGTGGATTGGATTTTGTTGTGGAATGGAGTTTTGTGATGAATTGAGTTATATCATAGTTGATGGATGGATGATATACTTGTGCTTGGAATCAAAATTTTATTCAACACAGGTGCAAACATCTACATGTGTAACATGCGTTTGGTGTGGGCATCCAAGATTGGTGATAATTTGGAAAAAAAAAATACAAATGGAGGCTTCCACAATGGAGGCGGGCGCCTACATATGTAAACACGCTTATGGCATGGACAACCAAAAGGCAAAAATGCAGTTGGGATCGGACGACCTGATTGTAAAGAAATTTTAAAGTTTTAACTAGGTAGATTGCCGTCACCCGGAGCAGTTGTCTAAAATGGTGATTTTGTGGAAGATAAGATTTCCCCAATGGGTGTCCGCAAGAAGAAAACTTTTTATAGAAAATGAAAAATGTGTGGAAGCAGTCGCCTGGACCTTGTAATGCGAACGACTTGGAATACCAAGGGTCACCTGGAGTTAAATGTCATGTTATATTTTGATTGGTTGAAACATGGTGAATCACAATCATCACGCCTTGGCTAGTAAACATCTCCAGCTTGAAGCTGGTGGGAAGAGATTTAATAGGTAAAACACTTACAAAACTTGGAAATTGAAGCAAAAAATTGAGTAAAGCTGTCAAGAAACTATCTCTCTCTCTCTCTCCCTCTCCAAAATTCAGTGGTATGAAGAGTTATTTTTATGATTTTTAAGAATGCTGTTAGCTTATGAAAGCTTTCATGGGAGAAAGATGTGAAAATAGAATCGGATAGTTGGGTTGGAGATAACATGACATAATATGCATAATTGCATATGTCTGATTATGTCAAAAAGGAATCCACTCAATCTGTTCTTTACTTATAGTCTCATAATTAATCGGGACATTGGAGATATTTCCCACAGAAAGAATTGTCGCTGCTTGGAATCTACCGCTCAAGCAAAACAGGCTCTCGCATCTTAACGAGGGAAGGGTATAATCTCAAGTCTCCCGGTTAGATCCAAAACTACCTCCCCAATCTCCATTTCCCATTACATTCATTTACTCTGGTCTCTCTCGTGCAATGCATGTGAAGACCAATCTAGATATGGCATTCCTAATTGTTTCTAATCATGATGCATGTCAAGCAATGTTTTAAATCTCAATACTATATAAATGCTAATGCTCACATATAGAGTTTTTATCTTCAATTATGATCAGTATCAATCCTATAATACTTAAATGTGATCAATATCAATATCAATATCCTTACTTAAATCTATAAACATATCATTAAATGAACTTAATTCTAATAAACACATAGCAAACATCAATACATCCCTGAAACATGATCAATATCTTAATATTCTGATAAAGTAGTAAATAGTCAGCATACAATTCCTAACTCTTGTGATGTAGTGCCCCAAAGACCAAAACACATACAATATCAACTTACTTGTAGTCCTTTAAGCATTTGAGGACCTTATTCTTCTTTCTTTCCAATACCTTCAAAACCATAATATTTATCATTAATAACCATCCTTAAACAACAATTCATAGAGTCCAATAAGCCATAACACCTAACGGTTCCAACATTCACCATTTAGTACCCAGCAACTTGCAATATACCAATTTTACATAATCATAAATAGCTTCCTTACTTATCTCAAAACCTCCCTCTAATTTATAATTTATCATAAACAGAATATAAACATCCTAAAAATACTCACGGCCAAGGCAACCAATCCTAGAGAAATGATCATTGAGCATTAAATAGAATAACATCCACTGTCCATTATTATTCTATAATATGTAACTAACTTTGCATAACATAAATTCCCAAAGAGTGAACCAACAGAGACATTCCAACCATCAGAGCCATAACAAACCACAATCAAACTGCAGATGAATATCCCATTTAACATTCTTCATAATTAGGAAAGCAATAACTTAAACAGGGAACCATTTCCATTCCACAAGCAAAAACTAAATAACAGAACATATCCTTCGATTCATTCATAAATAAAATAGAGGAACAACTTCTCACTTGCAGACCCGAGGAGCTTCCCTTCTCCCTCGTTTTCTTCTTCTTTCATGTTCTCGGCTCCATCCTTTCATCCTCCAAAGCCACTTCAACTTCTCTCTACCCCTCGGCCTTCACTTCTTTTCACAACTCCTCTTTTCTTTCTCTCCTTCTTTCACAGTTTCTCACTCGGCTCCACCCACAGCTACCAAATCTCAGCCTTCTTTCCTTCTCTCACTTTCGCTCCTGTCCTTCCTCTGCGTTTCTCTTCCTCTACAATTTTTAATTCACCAGAGGCTCTCCCTCATCTCCTCTTTCTTTCTCTTCTGAAGCTTCACCGAGAAGCCTTTCTCATATCCCATAAATCACCACCTAACTCCCTTATTATTTCGCCATCTGTAAAGGAGGGACACGTAGGAGAATCACAGAAAATGCCTTAGGATTTATATTTTCACTTCGGTCGGAACACATTAAGAAATTGGGTTTTTGCATTTCATCGTGGGACAGGTCGAGTGCTGCTCGATCTCTCTGCCTAAATTTCCAAATTTTGAGTGGTCCTCAACCTCTCCCACATGTCAACTCTCGATTATGTTAAACTACATTAAACTGCTATTTCTTTGATTCTTTCAACCTGTTCTTCTCTCCCCTTCCATTTGCATATTAATCAAATAAATACTCCACACAAAACACCATTGCCAATTTCCGCCACTGCTTCCCTTCAAAAACCAGCAAAAGAGCAACCCATGACAAAACCCACTATTAGAGCTGAATTCAACATCCAAAGACATGGCCAAACAATTCAAAACTTGGTAGACAACAAACCATCAATATTCATCACAAAACCAAGAAGTAGTAAACCAAACAGAATGGAAATCATCATTCATCTTCCCTAATTATTTACATAAGCCAATAAAACCAAGAAGGATATTTGGCATTACCTGAAGGAATCCAGATACCCGAGAGCAGGGAGCTCCTTCATTCCCTACACCTTCTGTCTTCTTCTTCTTTTCTAAGTCCTTCTCCTTACTATCAATCTCACTGCAATATTCTCCCCTGCACAACCAGACAATTCATCGCACGACAATCCAAACAAACCAAAGGAAATCCATGGGGATGGAGGCCGAGAGGCCAAAATGCAGGGGCACTCACCTTGCATTGGAGCCAAAGGGTTGCCATTGCCATCCAAAATCCAGCCCTTGCTAGGTGTTGCAAAGTCAAAGCTTGCAATTGTTTGATCCCACAGCTCGAACGTTTCCCCGATGCTAATCCCACTGCTTAGTGGTCGAACGACGACGGTCTCGCTTAACCACACAGCCGTCGGCTTCTAGCACGAACAACTTGAGTCCCTGCTGCCAAGCTCCATCAGAGTTCGCATCCATTTCTCACCCGCGAACATCACAACCAAAGGACAGAGTGAAGAACACTTTGCCCATTTCTCTTTAAATTGGTCGTAGGCCTTTTCTTAAATTCCCCCCTTTATTATCAAAACCACACCGGCAATGGTTTTAAAAAGAGAAAACCAGTTCAACCCCTTAACCCCACAACTTTTTCCTTAAAATATAATTTCTTAATTTTGTAAATCCTATCTTTAATTATCCCCTTAATATAAAAATCATTTCATAATCCCCAAAACTTTGTTATGCTATGCATACGACTCAAGTGATAACTTTGGGGATGATAGGAGTTGACTTGGACAAGTAAAAATATTAGTCAAGAGAAATGTATTTGGAAAAAGTGAATTAAAATACCTCATTATGTTCATAATTAGCTTATGGGCAGGATTGACGTTAATTGGAGAATCGGTTGATGATTTATGGAGTTAGATTGAACGATATCAATTAGATTGATAGTCAGTGGAATAAATAAGAGAATATGTACTTGGATATAATAAGATTGAAGATATAGAATATTTTAAGGCATACTGGGTTTAGTGAAGAATAATTTGAAGAAGGAATGATGAAAGATATGGTATATGTTGAATTTGAATAATTTGGAAAAGTGAATTATTGTTTATCAAAGATAATATATATATATATAGGATATATATGAATAATATGGAAAATTAAACAAAAACAAACAGTTTGGAGACGGCTCGACCGACATGAAACTTTGATGTTTTATGAAGGAAATTATTGGTGGTCGATCGCCATGGTGAAGAAAACAACCAGCCTAATTGTCTGCCCTTCTGGATGAAGGAAAATCGATTGTCCGCCAATTATGATGATAATCGGGAGGGGTATAACTGATATGAAGATTAAATGAATTGAGCTCTAAAACGTCTAGATGCTAAAGGGTTGCTAGACATTGAAGATACTGCATCCCTTGGCCTTCTATCTTCAATGGGATAATGATGAGGCATGGGATGTTGTTTATAAATAAAGAGGATGGGGAGCAAGGTTTCACAGAGAAGAGAAGGATGGGGAACCTCTGTTGAAATGTTGAGAGAATCGTGAGGGTACTGAAGTTTATGATGGGTGCTTATGGAGAGTCTTACTTCTAGAGTTGTGGTTGTGAGTCTTTGAAGGTTCTTGTGTGAACGTTGTAGGAGACAATGAAGGAAAAAAAAAGAGTTTTATTTTTTGGCTTCACTGATTCGCGTGAATACTTCAAGTAACAGACACTCTTCTTGTGTCTTGTTGGAGTTTGAAGGTTTTGTTTCTACATGCTATGGTTCTGCCAAGTAATAGTATTGAATATAATAATTAGGTAGGGTTATGTTGTATTGGCTATTGGATATAATTGGGTTTGCATGATTTTATGCGATAGAGATTGTTAGTCAGTTTGGTTAGACTTTGGATATATTAATTGGTTAAGGTATTATTTTGTTGGATGTTGAAGAATGTTTTGATTTTCATGCTCTCTATAAGGATAAGTGGTTATTGGATTAGTGATTGGGATTTATATCTCTAAGTTGTGGAGGTTACGATATTGTAAGCGGTGCCATTTTAAGTAATAGTTATGGGATTATATAATCCTTAAAGTGTTGGATTTGTAACTTGTGGATAGAGAATAATTTTTAGAGAATTAATATTGATATGTAAATATTATCTAATTATGAATAGGTATTGAAGAGAAGAAACTTTAAGATCAAACCCATTAAGCTAAGGATTCCAGGTAAGTGGTATTGCATGTGTTTTCTCCGAAAGGGCCTACATCACGGGAATTAGGGGATATTTACTGTTTGTTTAATTGATTTTTATGAATTGTATGTTTATTAAATTTAAGTTCAGTTCCTTAGTTATGATAGATCACATTTTAAGGATACAATTGAAGAATACGTTAGATAGAATTGCATGTGCAAGAAAACGTTAAGACTTGGAATCCTAAAGTACATGAAAATGGAATGAACGTAAATAGCTATTTTTGTGATCTATTTGATTATGCCCAACACAGAAACCAAAGATAAGTAAATAGCAGTGAGTCGGTTGGATACACTGACACAGAAATCAAAGATAAGTAAACAGATGTTTGTGTGGTCCGGTTGGATATGCTTGACACATAAACAGATTAAATAATAGTAAAAGACAGGAACAGTAAATAACGGTTTTTGTGGTCCGATTGGATACACCCAGCATAGAAACAACATAAATAACAGTAAAAAATAGAAACAGTAACAAATAAGTAAAACTAAAAACTATATACGATGTTTCAAAAGTTATATGTGTATTTTATGTTTTACGTTTATACCTGTAACATCCCATTTTCATCTATAATTTTTTCTAAAATTTTGAACATTTTAAAATCCCATTAAAATATCCTTAATTGAAAAACATCAGAGTACGTTACGCGGAATAAAAACATTTAACTGTTTTACAAAAATAACATAAATGAATACTTGAAATTCATAACAAAGTCTTTGTGCATTTTAAATAACTTTTATTCATTTAGAGCCATAACCCCCAAGGTTGTTTCACTCATGGTAATACAAGCTTGCATCACATCACACTTCTTCAACGTTCACTTCAACCAGCTCACAATCCATACCTACATCACAGGAGGAATAATGAGCCTATTGCCCAGTAAGGAATATAAAATGAAATGCAACCATAACCTCTATGACAACTCTACATGCTTAAGCCTGATACATCTGTAAGCTGGGTGAGAGCAACCACTTCAGTTTCCGAGTTCACCACTTGGATTCATTTTTACGTGAGAGTAACCTCTTAAGTTTCTGAACTCACTAAAAATGGACACACTTACATTACATTCATTTACTCTTGGGTGAGAGCAACCTCTGTAGTCTCTAAACTCACCCCAAAGCAACCTCTTCAGTTTCCGTGAACTTACTCAAACGAGCTGTTTTCTACATGTGAGCAATCTCTTCAATTTCCGAACCCACGTAGAAAACACCATTTATTATCTTCATTATTAGCCCTTGAGTTGCATGACGTACAATCCTACTAACATGTCTACAGGAACGTCACACACAACAGTTCATATATCGCAAGCAATACTACAAACAACTAACAAACAATAAATATGCTTCAACTATAACATTAATTTCAAACACATTTCTATTACACTATGATACCATACATCTAATTATCTATCCATGACACATTATTTCTAACTTAGTCTCTAATATTATAAGTATTATCCTATGGTATCCAGCACTTGAATATGAATTGAGGACTTTCACTAATTAACTATTTTTATCATGTAATTAATCTAATTTTTCGTATCTATATAATGTACCCACACATCTAATTTTTGCCATTTAATTTAATGTAATAAAATTCTATTTATTCTTATTCTCACAACTTCCATTAATTTACATCCACTCTACCTATTCTATAAGGAAAATAATATAATAAATAATAACCCAATTTAATTCCCTATATTCATACACTAATATTTCTAAAAAACCATTCCTATTTAGTGTCATATATTAATCAATATGTTTAATACCTTAAAACCTACTAAGAACAAACGAATGATTAAGCCACTAACAAAAAACACCACCAGAGCAGCATAATTTCTACAAAAAATAACATTATTCTACGATCTAATAATCAAAGACAATATCCTAAGTAATTTTGTTTAAGCAGTTTGCCTTTTCTGAAGACAGTATCATATGCAGGGAAAATAACAGAAGCATATATATAAGGTTATATTGCTTAGAACTATCCAAGAAAAACAACAGAACATGCAACACCCGTTCCTTCACTTCAACTGGTTATCAACTGACTATCCTTAACATCTATTATATATATATATATATATATAAAATAGTAACAGATAGCATATGTGCATGGAGACTAACTTGCAGAGAATAACCATTCATAGAAAACCAAACGATTTCATAATCAGCAAACAAAAACTTACTCCTGTAATGTAGGTCCTTACAAACAAACCACATGCGATATTCCTTACCTCTAGCCTCATTTCCCTTCGCTTTCAATAGTCGAACAGAACACTCACAGTCTCCTTCACTTCCAATAGTCAAACAGAACACTCACCGCAAGTTTACTCGCTCTCCAGTTTTTCCAGGATAAACTCCTCACCCACACGTCCTATTTATACACATTTCTAATGACTCTTTAGTCACTTTCTAAAGACAAAGCATCGAGAGAGACGTTGGGTATCAACTGGAACGTCAAAAGCCGAGCATTCCACATTTCTAGCGATTGAATATCGCCTTTAGACGTTGATAATAAATGGTAGTTGATCGATTTAGCTAAAGGATGATCGAACATAGTGCATTGAACATCCACCAAAAATTTTCTTCAGTATCACCAGTCAATCGCACCGGTCGATCTCCCAGGATGCGATTGACTACCGAGATCGACCGTCAGCTCTATCACCTAATTTCGTCTAATTTTCCTTAATTTCTTTAAACTTTTACCTCCTATATGTATATATATATATCTAAATTCCAATACTTTATAAAATGCCAATATCTTACATTTCTGCTTAATTCAATAATTACACGAATTTAAATGCCCTAGACATTATAATACCGCTTACTGAGCTTTAAGCTCATAGTTAGGTCCTGTTGATGTAGGTAAGGAGTCGATGATTGGATAATGCTGTTAAAGGATGTAGCTAATGGAATATTACAGGTTTGGACATTTGTACTGTTGGCAACATTGACCTTGGGTTATGGCTCAAGGAAATAGAATAAATATTTTAAAAGCTTTTAAGTGTTTTATGACTTCAAAATGTTTTAAGTCAATGTTTTACTTGTGTTTATTAATAGTTTTTAAACTATTGATTTGTGGTAGTTAAATTTAAAAGACTTCCACTGTATGTTTACTCTGAGACTTCCGCTATATGTTTATTACTCTGGTTTTCCATCATGCAAACGATTTAAAGAACATAAAATTTTTATACACAAAAAATTATGGGATGTTACAAATGGTATTAGAGCATAACCGGGTCAAAATCATTTCTGTAGACTACAACAGTGCAAACTCAACATGGGGATGCTTCATCACTTGCAAGTATTAAGTACAGTGCTTCATTAAGAATATTTTTTTAATTCCTAAAATTAAATTGTAGGCAATTAAAATGGTGAGGGGAAGAAGGGGTCATGCCCATAGGAATAGTGCTGGAAGGGGGGAACCTGCTAGTCAGGGTAGTAATGTAACCGTTAATCTAGAGAATAATGGAACAACTGATAATGTTGGAGGTAACAATCTACCCAATAATATGGAGAATAATGTACCTATTAACAATGTTGGAATGAATGAACCTGCTGGTCGGGAGAATAATGATGAACCTGCCGATCAAGGAATTAATGAACCTACTATCCAAGGAGTTGAAGAGAATTAGACTGTGCAAGGAGACATAATAAGTCGCTTGACAAGTATGGTGGAACGTCAGTTCCACTATATTGAACGTCTTAAGGAAAGGGAGGAGAATGAAAATCCATGCCTATGGGTGGCATGTGAGGAAGCTGGATGGGAAAAGTTTAGGCGATTAAAGCCACTAAGCTTTGATGGGAAAGTATTGAATCCATCTTTGGCTGAAGAATGGGTTAGATCCCTTGAAGACATGTTCGAGTATGCAAGAATTAACGAAGCAGAGAAGGTTTTATGCACTGCCTACCTTTTGGTTCACGATGCACAATATTTGTGGGACACTATTAAGACATCTCAGGATGTAAGAGAAATGAATTGGACATAATTTAAGGAGATTTTTTTCGATAAGTATTTCAACAGAATGGTCAGGACTCAGAAGTTGGTAGAGTTTGTGAGTCTCTGCTAGACTACATCAGTTGTTGAGTACATAAGGAAGTTTGAGGCTCTTTCTTGATTTGCAAATCATTTAGTGGCTATCAATGATCTTAAGGTTTACCAATTTGTTCAAGGACTAAAGGCTGAGATTTACTGAGGAATTAAGATATATGGTATTGAAGATGCGTCATACTCTAAGATTGTAACAAAAGCTTTTGAAATTGAGGAGGTTGAGATACAAGTCGTGCAGCAAAGAAAAATGGATCAGAAGCTAAAAAAGAATAATCAAACTCAATCACCAATGGATGAGTAGATAATTGAAAAAGGAGCTAAGCGGGCATTTGACAGTGAGATAAGTCTGCAAATGATAAGCGTGCGCAGAATGGAATTGATGCAGCTTTGGTTGGAAATTTTCAAGTTGGACTGTGTCTAAGGTGTAACAAGAAGCATTATGGTGAATATAGAGTTGGTACTATACTGTTCTTTAAGTGTGGGAAGCAAAGACATCGGGTTAAGAATTGTCTGTTGTTAGTCAAGGAACAAGGAATTATAGCACCGTGGTTATTTTCAAGAAAATGAGTCGTCATGTTTAGGCCAGGTACTATACAATTCAATAAAATTTAAAATTTTGTTATGTGTGCCCGTTCGGTATTTATCATGACATTTGTGTTAGGTATAGGTAACAGTAATAGGAAAGAATACCAATAGAATACGTTTTAGAAAGGAATAAATACCTTTAGACTAGACAAATTTTGAAAACAAAATTTATATTACGGGGGAGGATTGTAATATCCCGAAACTTCGTTATGCTAAGTATACGACTCAAGTGATAATTTTGGGGATGATAGGAGCTGAGTTGGACAAGTAAAAATATTAGTCAAGAGAAATGTATTTGAAAAAAGTGAATTATGATACCCCGTTATGTTCATAATTAGCTTATGGGCAAGATTGAAGTTAATTGGAGAATTGGTTGATGATTTATGAAGTTAGATTGAATAATATCAAGTAGATTGACAGTTAGTGGAATAAATAAGAGAAAATGTACTGAATATAATAAAGTTCAAGGTATAGAATATTTTAAAGCCTACTGGGTTTAGTGAAGAATAATGTGAAGAGGAATGGTGAAAGATATGGTATATGTTAAGGTTTGAATAGTTTGGAAAAGTGAATTATGATTTATCAAGGGTAATATATATATGTAGAGGATATATATGAATAATCTAGAGAATTAAATGAAAACAAAAGGTTTAAAGATGGCGGTTGATCGGGGCAGTGAATCGACAAGGAGTCAATAGACCAACGTCGATTGCCCGACATGAAACTTTGATGTTTTCTAAGGGAAATTGTTGGCGGTCGATCGCCATGGTGAAGAAAACAACCAGCCTGATTGTTTACCATTATGGATGAAAGAAAATCGATCGTCCGCCAATTTATAATGATAATCTGGAGAGGTTTAACTGACATGAAGATGAAACGAATCGAGCTATGAAACATCTAGATGCTGAAGGGTTGTTGGACATTGAAGATACTACATCCCTTGGCCTTCTATCTTTAGTGGGATAACGAAGAGGCGTGTGATGTTGTTTATAAATAGAGAGGATGGGGAGCAAGGTTTCACAGAGAAGAAAAGGCTGGGGAACCTCTGTTGAAATGTTGAGAGAATCTTGAGGGTGGTGAAGTTTATGATGGGTGCTTATGGAGAGTCTTACTTCTGGAGTTGTGGTTGTGAGTCTTTGAAGGTTCTTGTGTAAACGTTGTAGGAGACAGTGAAGGAAAAAGAAAAGAGTTTTATCTTTGGCTTCACTGATTCGCGTGAATACTTCAATTAACAGACACTCTTCATGTGTCTTGTTGGAGTTTGAAGGTTTTGTTTCTACATACTATGGTTCTGCCAAGTAATAGCATTGAATATAATAATTAGTTAGGGTTATGTTGTGATGCTATTGGATATAATTGGGTTTGCATGATTTTATGTGACAGAGATTGTTAGTGACTTTGGTTAGACTCCGGATATATTAATTGGTTAAGGTATTATTTTGTTGGATGTTGAAGAATGTTTTGATTTTCATGCGCTCTATAAGGATAAGTGGTTATTGGATTAGTGATTGGGTTTTATATCGCTAAGTTGTGGAGGATACGATAGTGTAAGCGGTGCCATGTTAAGTAATAGTTATGGGATTATATAATCCTTGAAGTTTTGGATTTGTAACTTGTGGATAGAGGATAATTTTTAGATATGTAAATATTATCTAATTATGAATAGGTATTGAAGAGAAAAAACTTTAATAGCTAACCCATTAAGCTAAGGATTCAAAGTAAGTGGTACTACATGTGTTTTATCCAAAAGGGCCTACATCATAGAAATTAGGGGGAGTTTACTGTTTGTTTAATTGATTAGTATGAATTGTATGTTTACTAGATTTAAGTTTAGTTCCTTAATTAGGACGGATCATGTTTTAAGATATGTTGAGGAACAAGTTAGATAGGATTGTATGTGCACGACAACGTTAAGACTTGGAATCCTAAAGTACACAAAAATGAAATGAATGTAAATAGCTATTTTTGTGGTCCAGTTGGTTACGCCCGACATAAAACTAATGATAAGTAAATAGTTGTAATCCAGTTGGATATGCCCAGCACAAAAACCAAAGATAAGTAAATAGTTATGGTCTTGTTGGATACGCCAGGCCCAGAAATCAAATTTAAGTAAAAGAATGTTTGTATGGTCTGGTTGGGTACGCCCAACATGTAAAAAGATTAAGTAACAGTAAAAGATAGGAACAATAAATAACGGTTTTTGTGGTCCGGTTGGATCTGCCGGGCACAAAATTAGAATAAATAACAGTAAAAGACAGAAATAATAACGGATAAGTAAAACTGAAAACTATATACGATGTTACAAAAGTTATATGTGTATTTTATATTTTACATTTATACCACTTACTGAACTTTAGGCACATAGTTAGATCCCATTGATGTAGTTAAGGAGCTAATAATTGGATAAAGCTGTTGAAGGACGTAGTTGATGGAGTATTATTGGGTTGGGCATTTGTGTTGTTGGCGACATTGACCTTGGGTTATGGCTCACGGCAATGGACTAAATGTTTTAAAAGTTTTTAAGTGTTTTATGACTTCAAAATGTCTTAAGTCAATGGTTTTCTTTTGTTTATGAATAGTTTTTAAACTATTGATTTGTGGTATTTAAATGTAAAAGACTTTCGCTGTATGTTGACTCTGAGACTTTCGTTGTATGTTTATTACTCTAGTTTTCCATCATGCAAACGATATAAAGAAAAGAAAATTTTTATACTGAAAAAGTTACAAGATGTTACACTTTGTAAAAAAAAGTATGAAAAATTAGGCGTTACACTAATCTTAAGAAAGAAGTTGCAAAGCAAATGGACTTATGTCTAGTTTGCTAGCAAGTTAAAGCCGAACATTAGAGGTCGGGAAGAACACAACAATCTTTGCCTATATCCAAATGGAAGTGGGAGCAAATCAGGATGGATTTTGTTATTGGTTTATCATGCACCATAAAAAGGCATGATACGATTTGGGTAATCGTGGATAAAATGATGAAGTTAGCCCACTATTTTACAAACAAAATGACTTATGCGATGAATCAATATGCCAAAGTGCATATGGTACTTGTTTCTATTGTGTCAAATCGTGATCCGAGGTTTACCTCAGCCTTTTAGAAGAGCTTACACAAGGCTATGGATACACAATTGATATTGAGTACAACATTTCATCCTCAAACTTATGGCAAATCAAAGAGGACGATTAAAATATTGAAGGACATGGTTTGAGTTTGTGTACTTAAATTTCAGGTTAGTTGGAATAAAATTCTACCGCTAGTGGAATTTTCTTACAATAACACTTATCAAGTCCTGATTGGTATAGTACCATATCAGGCTTTATGATGAAGAAAGCACAAATCTTTGATATATATGGTATTCTTAAAGATTTCACCTTTCAAAGGAATTATGAGCTTTCGAACGAAGAGGAATCTTAGTCTAAGGTATGTTAGACATTTTCCTATTATGGAGAAAATAGGAAAGACGACCTACAAGTTGGAGTTACCATCTTCAATGGAAGGAGTTCACAACGTCTTCCATGTGTCGATGTTAAGGAAATGTGTTCATGACCCCTCTCAAGTGGTGATGCAAGAGGATATCAAAGTTCAGCCAACATTGAGTTATGAGGAAAAGCCAATGCGGATTTTGGACTTTTAGGTCAAGGAACTTCAGCATAAACATATTTCTTTAGTAAAATATTATGACAAAATAATTATCGGAAGGGGCGACTTGGGAAAGTCAACAAGAGATAGAAGTAAAGTATCCATAACTATTTCATGATATAAATTTTGGGGATAGAATTTAATTAATGGAAGAGGAATATAACACCCAAAAAAGTTTCATGAATAGTTTCGTGTATAACGTGGTATTTTGGAATTTAAATGGAATGACTGGCTTCACAATGGAAATTTATATATTCATGTAGCGAAGGGTTATATTTTAATAAAAATATAGAAATTTATATATTCACGTAGTGAAGGGTATATTTTAATAAAAATATGGAATGAATATTTTATTTTATTAAGTATATTTTACATTAGGAAAGTAGGGTGTGAAAATTTGATGTTAAAATTTGTAACGTTTCAAGAATAATTTGATAATTACTGATGCACCATATGGTCCGATTACTAGAGCCTGTGTAATACCCCGATTTCCCGTAACGAAATTTAGTAAGGATAATTAGAAATTAGTTGGGTGTAATAGAATTATTTGAATAGTTATTGAAAATTGATTTGATGGAAACTATTAGAATTGGTTATGTTGGAATGATGGTTAAGGATTAATTGGAAATGGATTAAATAAAGAAAGAATGAATTAAGTTGAATTAAAATTGAAAGAATAAAATAAAGCAAAGGAGAGGGAAACGTTACGTTTTGGAGAAGTGAAGGAAAGAAATGGAGAAAAAATGGCATTTGGGCGAAGAAGGCAGAAGCAGGTTTCACGCAGAGCGGTCGACCTATCGGTCTACTATGCTTGTCGATCGGGATGTCAACCGATCCCACGTGGTTTAGCATCTCGAGAAGATAATTGAAAATCTCAAGGCGTGTGATATGTTGTGATGCCTTCGTGTCTTCACCTATTTATTAGCTCCTGGGCGGTGGTTGGCATGGATCTTTGGATATATGTAAAGATTACATGGGACACCTTTGGAAGAAACATTACAGAGAGGAAACCTTCGGGAGTGAGCTAAGTGCTCTCGGGAGCTGAAGGAAAAGCCAAGAGAAGAAAGATAGAGAGAGAGAGTTTGTGAGAATTTTTCTCTAGAGAAATTGTATGTGCTGAGCCAAGAGAAAGAAACGAGAAGGTGAGAGAGCATCATTGAAGAGGAGAAAAGAAGAGCTTCTAGAAAAGAATAAAAGAGGGGATGTAGAAGGAGGTGAAGCTCCTGGTTCTCTCGGGTCTATTTTTGGCTTCAAATAATGTCTTATTCCTTCTTGTATTTATGGATTTGTGATTTTAATTAAGCTTTTTGTATGATTTGGTGAAGCTCTATAGTGTGAGCTGTGAACCGAGAGAAAAGAAATAAAGAGAGAGTGAGAGAGAGAGTCAGAAGCGGGAGCTCAGTGCTCTGTGAAGGAAGGAGGATGTTATCTGGAAAGGAAGAGAAAGGCAGTGGAAGAAAACCATGAGCCGAAAAACAGGAAGAAGAAAGTGAGAAAAAGGGATAAAAGAAGAATGTGAGGTTGGAGCTCCCTGTTTCCTTGGGTTCCTCAGGTATCCAACTTCATTCTTGGCTTTATAGATTTTAATGCAGATGAATGGATGATGTGATTAAGGTTCTTTGTTTCTATTGCTCAATAAAGTGTTAAGATTTATACTCTGCATGTTGGATTTTATGTGATTAATTCAAGAGCATAAAAGATGATTTTCTTTTATTGGTTACTGCTCTAATAGATAAAAGGTTATGGATGTTAAGCACTATTGTGGATTTGATTGTATAAATTGGATATGTTCTCTATGAATTACTTTTATGAGGAAATATTAATATGTGGATGAAGTCTGGTTCACTGTTTTAATTACTGCTTGGTATATGTGATGGAGAAGTGATTTAAAGGGTGGAATTATGCCCTGTTATTGGAATTGCTTATGTTGTATGCTCTATTATTTTAAAATACACTCGGTTGGCTATTAAGTTGTAAGTGGTGGAAGCTATTAAGTGGTTTAGTGTATTTGGATTAAAAAATTATATTACATAATGAATAAGGATTAATGCTATCAAAGTTATTAAAGATAATGGATTATGAAAATGAATAGGTGATTATTAATAATGAAATATTATTGATTTCGAAAGTATTAAAGGAAGAAGAATAAAGTGTTGAAACACAATCAGGAATTCAGGTAAGTGAAAAACATGTGTTTTGGTCTTTGGGGCCCTACATTACAAGAGTTAGAAATTGTATGTTGATTGTTTACCACTTTATTAGAATAATAAGATATTGAGCATGTCTACTGCTTTATTAGAATAGCTAGATATTGAACATGTTTTGGAAATTTTACTACTGCTTGCTGGGTGTTTATTAGAATTATGGTATTTTAATGATATTTTTAATAGATGAGCATGCTTAGAGATTATAGTAATGATATGATAGAGATTGTATGCATTCACGAGGATGACACAAATCTTGGTTTTCAAAAGGTTACAAAAATAGTTTTCATGCATGGTTTTGAAAAGGAAATAGAAACATAACGTAAATGAATTAAACAGAATAAATGTAAAAGAGATGATATGAGATGTGGACTTGTTAGTTGGTCCTCCGTCGGTGCCAGGACTGGCCTCTATTGGTGCCGAGACTGGCCGGCAAACGGGTGAGTGAGGCCATTTCAGTGCTTGGTGTGCACGGGCGCTAGTAGGTGGAGGTCGTAGCTCTAGTCGAATGTTGTGCATTTTAGCGTACAACAACTAGCAGAGCTTTCGGTCATAGTTGGAGCTGCTTATCCCTGAGGTTGGGTCACTGTGTATTGGTGTACACAGTAGCTAACATGCAGATCGATCGAAGTCAAGCCTTTATCACATAGTGAGTCCTTAGTTGGAGCCAGGACGGACTGATCAATGGTTAGTGTGGCTGTTTCAGTGTTTGGTGTGCACGGCTGGTAGTAGGCAGATGTCGTAGCCCAAGCTGAATGTTGGACGTTATAGCATACAACAACTAGCAGAGCTTTCGTTCGTAGCCAGAGCTGCTATACTAGATGTGTCGAGTTAGAAAATGATAACAAAAATAGAAAACAAAAAAGATAAAGATTAAAACATAAAAGATAAAAGATAAAAGATAAAGGAAAGATGAAAATAGAAACCGCATACAGATTTTAAAGTGGCATAGCATGTGCACTCAGATATTTTATTTATATCACTTACTAAGTGTTAGGATCATTAGTTTATATGTTGCAATGTACGTATACGCATGAGAACAAATTAAGGAGCAGTTGATAAAGGATTTGCACGTGCGAATTTTGTTGCTGGCAAGGCTAAAGTATTTAAAAAGAGAAATGATTCAAAAGAGATTTTATAAAGCATTTAATTGGAAAAGAAAATGATTTTATTTATCTCCACTGCGATTCGAAAAAGGAGTTTTGTTAATTGTATTTTCAACTGACTTGTTTTATTAAGTCTTTCACTGTTTTTATAAAAGAAAAAATTTTAAATTTTACATGTTTTCAAATGTAAGAAAAACTAGGTCGTTACAGCCCGTGCCAATGAGATTACTAACCCCTTTTCCACTCTTGTTTTGCAGGTCAAGTGGCACTTAAGGGTTTTGATGATGAGTCGAGCTAAGAAGATAAAACAATTCCAAATCATTACATCACGTGGATTGCTCAAGCACACAATCAGCTACCAAGTGCAACCGAGAACCAAGTTGGTATTTCTAGCACCATGGCTTAGGGGATAGCAAGCTGAAGATATGTCACCCCAACAACTTGATATGTTTCCTTAGTTCTTAGTTATTGAATAATGTTGGCATTTGGATCATTTTGGGATTGATTTACTATTGTTGGGATATTATGTTGTGTTGGTTACTCAGCTTGTGTACAAGCCGAGTACATGTTTTGTCTTTGATGTTTTTAAGGGTATTTTTGTAATATGGATTTTAGGGCAACTCTTGGGAGGTATTTAAGTCCTCCTTAGGGTTTTCTGAAAGGATTATTGAAGTTTAAATAGCAGCTACAACTCTCTTTAGTGTTGGAGTTCTCTCTACACTCGGGCTCCTTTTCTAGGGCTAAAATCCGGGAATTATGAACAACAACTTGTTCCATTCACTTTCTTAGCTTTTTCTTAGAATGGAACTCGTACACTAATCCTTCCATCAGCTCTTTCTAGAGGTGGAGGTTTAGAAGAGAAACATTGAAGTAAGGTGGAGTGGTCCTTTGTACAAAGGATCCATTGAAGTCAAGAGTGGCCGACAAAGCTATTCTTGGACCAGCTTGTAAGTTTAAGTATCATTTTTATTCTTGCTATGTGATTTGGTTTTTGGATTTTTGGAGTTTATTTGGCCACTGGTCAAGTGTTGAGTGTGCCAATTTTGGTGTCATTTGGACTCGAGACGTTAGTTTTGTGCGAGTTTCATTATTGGTTGCAAATTGCCAATTTTGCACCCTTTCAGGTAGAGCCTTACTGATTGCATATCTTCTGTTCTTTTCAGAATTTGAACTCAATTTTTTGAGTGGACGTTATTGATTAGCAATTTTGGTTTTTGTGCAAATTTGGTATTATTTGGAGTTCGGGAGAGGAAGATACGTTGCTGATAAATTAGAGTTCTGTTTTGTTTGTTCATTGGTGCCTTTTTGATCCGTGGGATTTTGGGTGCGATTTTTGTAGGGATTTTAGTTAACTGGAATTGTGATGCGTCTTCCAAATTTGGTGTCAATGGGAGTTCTAGAAAGAAAGTTATAGACTTAGCAAATCTATGTTCAGTTTTCGTGCAAGCTGATAACCACCATTTCCTCCATTATTGATCTGATTGCACCCCTTGGTGCATCATTTGGTATCAGAGCAAAATTGCCATGCTTTATACTCTGAATTTGTGCATGTTGAATTGTTATTGATGATGACTAGAAGTGGAACCATGGCTGCATAAAATAGGGAAGCAATTCCACCATCTATTCAACCAACCGAGAAACCACCCATGGAGGAGGCCGATTCTAGTATACAGGGCCAAATTAAGGAATTACGTAACATGTGCTCCAACTTGCTTCCAAGGTTGGATGAACTTAGAAATCAACATGTGAGGAGGCCTAGACCCTACACCAAGAAGCCATAGTGGTAAGAGAAGATAGAGATTAAACCGAGAAGAGGTTGAAGAGGAGGTTTCCGGTTAAAGTTCTCATAGCCGTGGTTGCCCTAGCCTGAGGTATACTCAAAATTTTTGTTGATGATGTGAAGCATACGAAATTATATATCCCTTCATTTAGAGGATACAACAATGATATTGAGTTTTTGGGTTGGTTGGAAAAAGTAGATAAAATATTTGGCTGTTATGAATATTCAGATAAAGCAAAAGTCAAGTTAGCTTCCTTGGAATTTATGGGTTATGCAAGAATATAGTGGAATAATTCGAAAGCTCAGAGGCTAAAGGAAGGTGATGAGGAATTCCGTAGTTGGAGATTGAGGAAGAGATTTGTGCAAAACACCTATGAGCAAGACTTGTTTCTTCAAATACAAAGTCTTAAGCAAGGGTCACTCTTGGAGGAAGAATATGTAACCGAGTTTGAAGCTCTTAAAATAAAGAGTGGTTTTGAAGAGCCAAAGGAAGAAACAATTGATAGGTTCATCAAGGGTCTAAATGAGGAGATTTCTGATGTGGTGGATTTGAAATGAAATGGCTCATTGGATGAAATAATACAAATGGGTATTTAAAGTTGAAAGACAACTCAAGAGATCATTCAAGTTCTTAAATAGTCGACCTTTCTCAAAAGTTTCGATTGTACACAAGCGTCAAACACAACAAGTGGATCAATCATGTGCTGGTATAAGTGTGGCAAGTGAAGGCCAAGAAGAGAAAGAAAATATTGTTGAAACCTCTCGCACAAGAGCTAAAGATATCCAATACTCCAAGTGCCGAGGTTATGGGGACAATGCTATACAAAGTCCAATCCAAAGAGTTATGATGTTATTGGAGGACTCAAATGATAAAGGTTGTGTAAAAGACACCGTGGCAGCAACTAATGAAGAAGAAAAATTGGAAGTAGAACTTATTTATGCTCATGAGGGGCCATTACTCTTGATGGAGACTGAAGTGGTTGAAGAAGATTTTTTGAAAGATCAAATCCTCAAAGATGATCATATAGAGAGTAGAGATAGTTTATTGGCAGCAACTAATGAGGGGGAAAAGAAACATAAGGAGGTGTTTTATGCTAAAGAGGAATCTCTCCATATGGT
The DNA here is from genome assembly GCA_022433065.1 of Begonia loranthoides. Taxonomy (NCBI): domain Eukaryota; kingdom Viridiplantae; phylum Streptophyta; class Magnoliopsida; order Cucurbitales; family Begoniaceae; genus Begonia; species Begonia loranthoides. The sequence continues at coordinate 13,402,854 of CM039486.1, read as the reverse complement.
GCTTCAAAAGGCTCTAACTCTCCAAACCCAAGAAGAATTTCAAAGGAAACAAATTTGTCATAGTCAATGATTGAACAAGGATCAAATTTGCCATATGATTATTGGTGGAGGGAGTTGTGTCAACATGTCTTCAATGGATATAGTTAAAAAAATTTATTTAGAGACAGTGGTGGTGTAACATTCTATTTCTGTTTATAAATTTTTCATAAAATTTTGAACATTTTAAAGTCCCATTAAAATATCTTTAATTCAAAAATGTCAGAGTACGTTACGCAGAATAAAAACATTAAACTGTTTTACAGAAATAACATAATTAAATACTTGAAATTCGTAACAAAGTCTTTATGCATTTAAAATAACTTTTATTCATTTAGAGCCATAACTGTAATACCCCAAATTTTTATATTGGAATTTAATTAAGAATAATTGAAAAGTAATTAAGGGTAATTGAAAAATTATCGGGGTATTACCAAGGACGTAATTGTCATCAAGCGGTATTTGAATTAAATCGAGAATTAGAATTGAGTTGAGAATAATTTAATTAAATTATTAAAAGGAATTGAATTAGGTAAAATATAATTTTAATTAAAAGAAAATAAAAAATGAGATTTATGAGATTTGTTTGAATTGAAGATTATGTAAATAACTAATTGGAGGTTAAGTAAAGATTAATGGGGGAATTGGAAATTAGAAGGAAAGGAATTGGTGAAGTAATGATGGAAAACCGGTTCAGTTGGTGTGGTTGTGACCTGTCCGGTTCAACTTAAAATGAGTGAAGACCTTGGTCTGGAAAATTAGGCAGAGAGAGATTGAAAGAGGGAGAAGAAAAGAGAAGAGAGGAGAGACGGTGACCGAGCGAGGCAAATGGCGAACGGCGAGCTCAGGCTCGGCTCAGGTACGTATCGTCCAGCAAATGGCGACCGATAGCAGGCTCGGGAGGTGGCGTCGCGGGTTACGGTTAGGTCACAGATTCGACAGGTTTCTTGTGGGACGCATCAGAGCTCTCGCGGGTGTGGTTCTCCGGCGTTGGTTCGAGGTAAGCCAGTCGATCCTTTCTTCTCCTTCACATTCTATTGACTGATTGTTGGCTGGAGGCATTGGTTGGATAGGATTCGGCGACGGCAGGATCGGCTTAGGCAGGGGAGCATCGGTTCAGCTAGATGCATGCGGTCCAGCTCATGGTTTGGTCCAAGCTGGTTCCTGCCTAGAGAGGAACGACAGAGGAGTGTGGTTCAATTTCAAGGATTTGAACGATGAAGACTCTGCCAAAAAATCAGGATCTGCTGCTGCCAAAGATCATGGGATAACTTGGATAGTTGTTACAACATTCAAATTTGGTCATTGGTGTATAAATACAAGAGCTGAAGGAGGGAGAAACGTTCTGGGTTTTGAATTACAGAAAAGAAAAAGAAGGTGAGGGCCGTAGCAGAAGGAGAAATTCCATTCAAGCTTCCTGCAGGTATCAATCTTTCTATATTTGATTGGTTGGTCTGCTACAATGATATGATTAAGGTGCGAAGGAATTTTTGGATGATTTGTGTTTTATACGTCGTGATCTGTCCTGTTTGGATAATATGTGAATTTGATTAGAATTTTGGGTGAAGACTCTGTAATTTGATTAGAATTTTGGGTGTTGTTCTGGATTGTTGTTGTATGTTTTGGATTAATATTCTTTGTCTCTGTCTATCAAACACTTTGAATGGACGAAGTATAATCTGTTGGAATGTTCTATTTGGTTGTAAGTTAATGCTCTGTTGATATTGTTCGGCCACTGCCTTTATGATTTGGTGAAGCATGAATTTATTTGTTTGAGTCTTGCCGCATGAATAATCAATTTATGCCTCTTGAGATCTGCTGTTGTGATTGGTTGGTTCTGTTGGTAAATTTCTATAAGTTATTATTAATTGGACTAATTTGTTAAGTCGGATTTGGTATTGTTGTAGTTATCATCTGAAACGTGAAAAATGAATTATAAACCTATTATGTTGGAAGATGACCAATGTAGAAGTGTTAAGTGTTATGTTGTTGGAAATTGAATGTTGAAAGTTGATAAGTATAGAAGTGTTATTTCCTTGGATATAAAGTTGTTAACTTGCAACTTTGGTTTTGTGTTGAACTAAGTTTCTAACCATGGAGATTAAAACTATTAGATTGAGTTGTAATTAATTAAGCAATTTGTTTAGGAAACTTTAATAAGTAATGTATAATGATTAACGATAGGAAAAAGTCGATGAGATTAATTAGTTAATTAATTGACTAAACTAATGATTGAATGTTATCGATTATGAAGGTACTAAAAGAAGAGAGAAAGATAATGATTAAGTGTGAACGCCTTAAGCAATCGAGGTAAGTGATATGCATGTGTTTTGGTCTTCAGACCCTACATTGCAAGATTAGGAGATGCATGTTTCATTGTTTACAACTTTCTTAGCATGTTTCATTGTTTACAGTTTTAATAGCACGTTTCGATGTTTACAGGTATTAAAAGCATGCTTCGTTGTTTACAATTTTTAAGACCACGTTTCATTGTTTACTGTTTTTATAGCATGTTCTGTGAATCGCATGTTGATTGTTATTTATGCTTTCATATGAACTATTGTGTGGATTCATGAGAATCACGCATCACGATTTTCAAAAGAATACGAAAACAATTTTTATGCACGGTTTTGAAAAGGAAAAACGAAAAACAAGAAGAAAAATGAACGAACAATTAATGAAAGATAAATGTTCTTGTAGTCCGGTAGGACAAGCCCGGTACAAGAATAAAAGATAAAGAAAAGACAAAGGTTTTTGTGGTCCGATTTCTCACGCCCGGCATAGGAACAAGAGAAAAGAAAAGAAAAGAAAAGAAAAGGAAAGTAAAGTAAAGAAAAGAATATGAAAAGAGAAACGGATACGGATAGAGAAACGGTATGAGCACAGATACGGGAACGAAAACAGGAACAGAAACGGAAATAGAAACATAAACGAGTTTCTATAAATGGAAACAGATACACATACGGATACGAATACGGATACGAGAATCGACACGGGAATAGCTACGGAAAAGCGTACGATCACGGATACCGAAACGGATACAAAAACAGGAACAGAAAAAAAATAGAAAGAAAGTACGTAAACGAGAAAAGATATTAGATAAAAAAAAAGAGAACAAAAAGAGAAACTGTGTACGATTTTAAAATGGCACAGCATGTGCATGTAGCATATTAGGTATTATCACTTACTGAGAGTTAGACTCATAGTTTATGACTTGCGATGTAGGTACAAGTACAAGAGAAAATGACAAACAGATTAAATGAGCAGTTGACGAAAAGATTTGCACGGGCGAGACTTGTGGTTGGCCAAGCTGAACGAAAGTAAACTGAAAACGAATTTTGTAAATGTAAAGTAAACACTTTATTCACTTCAGTCGGCTCACAATCCATACCTACATCACAGGAGAAATAATGAGTCTATTGCCTAGTAAGGAATATAAAATGAATGCAACTATGACCTCGATGACAACTCTACATGCTTACGCCTGATACATCTGTAAGCTGTGTGAGAGCAACCTCTTCAGTTTCCGAACTCACTACCTGGATTCGTTTGAGAGCAACCTCTTTAGTTTTCAAACTCACTAAAAACGGACCCACTTACATTACATTTATTTACTCTTGGGTGAGAGCAACCTCCATAGTCTCCGAACTCACCCCCCGTTGAGTAAGAGTAACCTCTACAGTTTCCAAACTTACTCAAATGAGTTGCTTCCTACGTGTGAGCAACCTCTTCAGTTTTCGAACTCACGTAGGAAACACCATTTATTATCTTCATTATTAGCTCATGCAATGCATAATGTGCAATCATACAACATGTCTACATGAATGTCACGCACAGCAGTTCATATATTGCAAACAATACTACTATAAGCAACTAACAAACAATAGCTATACTTTAACTAAACCTGTTTCTATTGTACTATAATATCATATATCTATTTCTCTATCTTTGACGCATTATTTCTTACTTAGTCTTCAACAATATAAGCATTATTCTATGGTATCCACCATTTGAATATAATTTAGGACTTATACTAATTAATTATTAATCTAATTTCCTTTACATATATAATGTACCCATACTTCTAATTTTTACTATTTAATATAATCTAATAAAATATCTATTTATTTATACATGGAATATCGTTCAATAGAAACTATCTACTGACTATGTATTCACCAAGTGTAAATAACCTAATTTAGAGTCTAGTCTATTATTAAAGAAAATTACAATTTAAACCTTGAACTATCTAGGAAACTAGATATGAAAAATACTTCATTTCATTCTCTCTGTTAATTTCTATAGATTCCCTCCTACTAACCATTTCCTAAACCTAATAAATTATAAAGTATACAATAACAGGAATCATCATATAATATTAACTCATATAGAATAATAAGAAAAATATTCATAACCACCCTACATAGAAAACAAATATACAAACCATCCCTTCTTCATCATTGACCATCAGTATCTTAAACTCTTTCCATCACATTTATAGGAAATCTAACAACATGATCAGAGGACTATCACTAAATAATTAGAGATGCGATAACAAAATTCTTATCAAGGAAACATGCAGATAATCCAATCTATCTCATGAAGTATAGTATCCAGAGAGCAAACAATGTAAACTACACCATACAAATCGTGGCAAACATCCTTCTCCTGCGATGTGGGTCCTTACGGACAAATCACACACAATTATTCCTTACCTCGAGCTTCGCTTCCCTTCTCTTCCAACAATCCAACTGAACACTCACAGTTCCTTCGTTTCCAATATTCGAACAGAATTGTAATACCCTGATAATATTTTTCCCGTGCATGTGATGTAATTAATTTTTGGAACAATTAAAATATTACATTGCGTGACGATACGTGTTAATTTATGCCATATATATATGGGGTAAATATTGTGGAATAATTGAAGTATGAAAATTTGGTGAATAAAATGTGGAAATAGAGAATTCGGATGCGGTGGATAAAAGGTGTAATTGAGATTTCAGATGCACGTGGACTACAGGTCTCGTCCGAAAATGCATTGCACGTCATCCCCGAGTTTTGAGATGATGTAGGATAAAGCTTGTGTCCAGAATCGTCTGTCGCCTATAAACGCGAGATTTTAGACGAACCCAAACAATGGCAGACGATAGCGATCATAGAGAAATCAAATCTGTCCAATTTTCAGACAGTTTTTGACGAGCGCAGACGAAGGCGAGGACAACTTCCTTCGTCCAAAAATGCAAATCTGACAAGAGAAATGAGGATTTCAGACGAACGCGAACGAGGCTAGGACGCCTTCCCTCGTCCGAAAAGTCCCAGTTCTGCAATAAAATAGGTTTAAAATAATAGAACGTTTGTCGTGTCGTCCATTAAGAACCACTAAAACGACCAAGGGATGCCTCCCCATGCCTGGACCACGCCTCCTCCACGTCGAAGCAAGCTCTCCCTTTTCGTTTGGTGTACAAATGTCGCACCCAGGTAAGGCTCCATGTTTTAAGTCAGTCGTCCCTGCAATCCTCTACATTCTAGCTTCCCTGCGAGAGAAAAAAATCCCCTGTGAGAGATAGAGATCCCCTAGAGCTTTGTGTGAAGTTCTGTAAGCTAAGGATTGAGCTAGGTGGTGCTGCTTGTTCTGTTTGTGTAGGAATTCTTCAACAAATTAGCAACAAAGGTAAGGATTGGGTAGAGTCGTTGCCCAGTGGTTTAACATCCCGCATTTTTAAAATGCGTAAAATTTAAAACTTTTTTTCCATAAAAACATCAGAGTCTTTTTCCTTCATAAAACCCGATCGCTAACACTCGATCGCTTTACTTTAATACACCCGATCGCTAAAACCCGATCGTTTTACTTTCACTTTTCTCAGTTTTCTTTCACCTTTATCAATTTACGTTCAAAAACCATAACATTCTTTGAATAAAATGCAGCGGAATAAAAACAACATTAAAGAATAAGAAATAAGTTACAAAACTCTTTTTCAATTACTTTTCCTTTCACTTTCTAGCCCAACCAACCACAAGATCCACCTGTGCAAATCCTTCATCAACTGTCATTAACCTGTTCATCTGTTGCTCATTCGTACCTACATCACAAGACCTAAACTAATGAACCTAACGCTCCGTAAGTGATAAAATGAAGTGCAGATGATATGCATGATCATACAATGCAATTTAGGCCAAGAGTGCATACATGACAAACACCGTGGGATCATGAGTAACGCGGTCAATCCACAAAGGAACAATATATATCAAGGGGTTACTCAGGCCGTATACACTCCTGTGTTACGAGAACATTGGGGATTTCAGAATAAGAAGCAATGAACCATGGTATCCTATGTCGCTAACCTATTTTCTTTCTAATCCATCCAACATGGATCTATATGACAATGGGACATCATTAACTTCCCGAACCCCTACACGCCTATTTACATAGATTATTATGTCATACAATATGCATGTGGATTCATACAATCCTATATACAATAAATGTCTAACAAACACATCATCAAACGAACCTAAATCTAGTAAACACATAGCATACAATCCTAATTCTTGCGATGTAGGGTCCGAAGACCAAAACACAATCCATATCAACTTACCTGGCGTCCATAGCGCGTTTCTGTTTCTTTTCTCTTCTTTGTACCTTCAAAACCATAACAACTATGCATTAATAACACAATCCCCTAAACCTTCATACTTAATCAATCTCATTTTCATTTCCTAGTAACGCAATACTAAATCCAAGATCTTCAGATATATAACGGAATAGTATTAACCCACAATGTTGCTCATTCCATCAATGTGTCATGATGAATTAACTTTACAAATCCGAATAGTATTTTATCATGAAACCATATTTCCCATAGCAGAGTAAAGAACCAGTTAATGCCTATTGTAACATGAAAGTACCAAGTGAATACATTATAAAGCCATCTTCATATTTCCTTAATCATTCAAGACTTATTAACATACCAGACATTATCCACTTTTCTCAATTTAACAACAACCCTACAGTTAACATTTCACCCCTACATATAGCAGTAATCAATGTTACCCAAAATAACCAAACGTAACAGATTTCCAAATCTTAACGTAGTGGCAGAAGTTGAACAACAGAGAGCAAATAATACTTCAACGAACTTGGCAAGAATCAAACCAAACATAATTCACAAAGAGCAGATCATAACCAAAGGCTTAAACCATAATTGACAGAACATAACAAATAATCCTCCAATCCAATCCAATCCAAGTCAAATCAGGTTCAACAATGATTAGGATGCAAAACTAAACTCTAATTCAACGAAGAAGAATCCCTCTGAGTTTACTGAATATGCAGCAGTCCATTTTCCACAATAATAACCAAATATGCAATAATTCACTTAAACTAATTTAATTAGTCAAACAACTAAGCAACACAGATCTCAACACCAACTTCTAATCCGAAACCCAGAACTTCAATACAACAAAACATCTAATAGTTTCATTTATTTCAATTGGTCATCACAGGAGGAATATCAAGGAACAGAGAAGGATTACCTATAGAGTACTAGTTTTATTCACTGTTGCAACCGAGAGCAACACCAAATAGGAACCGAGATAGTCCATCCTTTTCTTCTTCTTCTTCTTCCTCACGAAAGCCAACAACTTCAACTTCCGCTCCTCATTCTTCCTCCAGATGTGTAGTATCTTCTAGAGAACACAGCTCATATTTTTCTCTGAATTCCTCATCCCACTGAACAGCTAGAATACATCACCTTCCTCTTGTTCCATTTATAACCGAGGATATGGTATCAGGAGATGTACACCAATACACTTACACCGTTTACAGAAGAGCTGCCGCGTGGAAGACTCCTGCCAACTAAAAGAATCGAAAGAAAAATGGGTTACGGAAGAGAGAAGCATCAAATTTAAATGGGTTTTTTGGCCAATTTTGCCCTTTTGGATGCAGTGCGTTGTCTGCAGTATCGTCCGCATCATCCGAAACTAGTTTTTGGACGAGAAAATGCGTCCCCAGTCCTTCGCCGTACCGTCCGAAATGCATATTCGAATGCCATTTCACGTCCGTATGAGGCATATGCAGTCGTCCGAATGTGTCCAGACTTAGGACAGATTCATTCGGACACCATTTTCTCTCGTCCGCATACGTCCGCTACCGTCCGAATGTTCCCAATTCAAGGACAGATTCATTCGGATGCCATCTTCTCTCGTCCGCAGTCGTCCGTAAGCGTCCGAATGTTCCCAGAATTTGTATAGATTCAAAGTTGATGGTTCTGCTGTCGTCCACAGCGTCCATACTATGACAGTTTAGAGTAGAGGATGCCAAATCCCGTCCCAACTCGTCCCAAAATCCATTTTATGTGTTTTTCTTAACTTTTTATCCTAAATTTCATTGGCCACATATACTAAACCATATGAATACCTACTATGATCTTAGTACAATGTCATGTATGGATTATACGGGCCTTTTCTTTTTCTAGGACATTACAAGTGAAGCCCCTACCAACAAGTAGTGTCTGCGTGTTTTCTTGGTATTCTGTATTTTCTTTACTGCAAATACGTGTTTTGAATGATAGAGATATGATAATGCTACTGCTTGGGTTATAGTTTATGATGCTTAGACCTATGTTATGAACTAATGAACTGAGTTGATGAGATGACATGCTACGTATGAATAAACTATGAAGTACTTCATGGATAACAATTCTGTTTTGGTTAAATGTGTTGCATATTACTTTGCTCGTTAATATAGTAAACCTAAATTAAAATGCTGTTAATCTTATGCTAGTTAGGAGCTATTAATTTCCTTTAAACGTGACCATGCATAATCAACCCCTAATATGATATGTTTAATTTTGGTAACCCTAAACTAAGTTGTTAACTCTAGTTGAAATTAATACCATCGAACCATGTTTCACTTTTGAATGTACACTATCGTTAGTCCACTTGTTTAGAATTGATTCATGCCATTAGCACTTAGCTATTTACTAAGCATGTTTCTGTTTACTGGTTATATCCATGTCTATGTAATATGGTTAAGCATATCTCATTCCTTTGAGCATCTCGTGTAATTTACTGGTTAACTCTCAACATGAAAGTATATTAATTCACTGATATGTTCACTGTCTATTTCGTTGTTAGAAGCAGGTTAATTTGCTGATATGTTCGTTGTCTATTTTGCTATTAGAGGCATGTTAATTCGTTATTAAGTTCACTGTGTATTTTGCTGCTAGAAGCATGTTAAATTGCCGTTTCCTTTACTGTTATGTTCTGTAAATTCAGGCATGTTATTCGTTGTTTTAATTCGTTACTGTATTCATTATTCTTACTCGCTTTTATTTACTGATATTCACTGTTATTCACCATTTAATTATCGTTATTTTATACTGTATCAAGATGCATCATAATAATAGAAACAAGTAGGAAGTGCCACCTTTGGGGTGGTACTCATATGCATTACGTGAGGAAAAGAATGAATGAAAGGAAAAGAAAATGAGGAGTAGGGGGATGGACGGGTAGTTCGGATCTAATCAAGTAACTATACTTATGCCCCTCCCTTGTTGGGAACGGGACTAGCTACACACAGGTGGTTAGAAGCCGACCAAGACTATTCCTTCCCACATGGGTCCCTTCAATCTCTCGCTTGACGTATGGGTTATGAATGAAAGAATGAAAAAAACGTAAATAAAAAATTGGTTCGGGGTGGAACTCATTCCAAAAAGAACTAAAGAGAGGCATAAAGTATACTGCATACCCCACTCCTTACTGGGCCTTTTGGCTCACTGTTTTACTTGTGGTGTAGGAGAATGTCAAGAAGTAATGATCCTAGGAGCATAAGAGGATGCATTTCCCGTTGAACCTGCAGGTTATCTGGATGAATTGCTACTTGAGTAGGATATGGCTCGGAAGAAGAAAGAAAGAAATCTCTATTTTGAAATGGTTTGAAAAAGGAAATTGTTTTGGAAAACTATAACTCTTACCTTAACTCTCAAACCATATTTTGGAGTTAGTTATATTTCCGCTTTACTCTGATTTAATTATACTTTTCACTCTCACCGTAAGTTTTATTTCCATCAGTTTTAAATAAATAGAAAGAAAAATTTTTATACGATAATTAAAAAGAAAAGTTAAGAAAGAACGAATTTGACGCGGGGCGTCACAAGAATACCCTCTGTGAAGTTTCACTCGTTCACTAGTTTTTCTAAGGAAAAACTTCACCTCATCTCCTATTTATACACACTCTAAACGACTCTTTAGCCATTCTCTGAAGGTAAAACGTCTAGAGAGACGTTGGATGACACTGGAACGCCAAAGGCCAAGCGTTCAGCATTTTTGGCGATTGAATATCGCTTCCAGATTTTAACAATTAATGGCAGTTGATTGATTTAGCTGAAGGATGATTGACCACAAGTGCATTGAACATCCACCGAAATTGACTTCCAACAACGTCGGCTGATCGCGCTAGTCGATCGCCCAGGATGTGATCGATTGGCTAGATCCACTGCCCACTCCTTCTCTAAATTTCGTCTAATTTTCCTCCGTTTCTTTAAATCTTCAGCTCCAACATAAATTCAGCTCCATTTCTTTAAATTTTCCTTATATATATATATATATATATATATATATATATATATATCTATATTTCAATACTTTATAAAATGTCAATAACTCATATTTCCACTTAATTCAATAATTACATGAATTTAAATACCCAGGACATTACAGGTGGATCCTAATTCCTACAAGTTGGGGTGGTTCAATATTAAGAAGGTTATTAAAGTGGCTAATCAAGTAATTGTTTCCTTCTCCGACTACAAATACCAAATGCTCTTGGAGAGATACACGAAAAGGAAAACTTTAGTGTTTACAAACCTTGAAAGTGAAAAATAACTCTGTAAATGGATATCAAGGTCGAAGGATATCTTTAAAGTCTTGCTTCACATCATAAAATACAAGAGTGAAGAGACAAGTAAAATTACTGATGCTATGTCAACAAGGTATGTGCAGTTAAATAAGTTAATTACTTAGCTTCCAAGAATTGGATGATTTAAAAGTCATCATATTATGGGTACTAGCATTTCATTCTAGAATGACACTTTGGATTATGCATTTGGGGATGTCTTCTTAAAGCACGATGGTAGTTCAATTGAGGTTAACAATTTTAACATGTCTAATTTTGGAATTAGAGAGTTGTTGATCTGAAAGTCTTTTGTTATTGAACTTATTTCCCATATTTTGAATGGACATATTCATGTTAAGGTGGATGATACTCTAATTTACAACAAGGAAAAGTTAGTTTTATTGCACTTGAGGAAGACGTTTTTAGCCAATAAATTGAAATCCGAGCTTATGCTACAATCCGTTTGGTTTTCACAAATATTGGAACAGTTTATTCATGATGAAAGCAAGTTTGAGCATTCAAAAGTTTTTGAGTTCTTTACTACTGTCATGTTCCAAGAATTATAAACTTATATGGGTGAAGAAGCCTATGGAGGAGAAAGGAAGACCAATCTGGATTTGAAGTCAAATCTTCAATCCCCCCGGGAGGATGATGCACCACAAGGTCCAATTACTAGAGCCCGGGCCAAGTAGATTACTAACCCTTTATCCACTCTTATTTTGCAGGTCAAGTGGCACTTGAGGGTTTTGATGATGAGTCGAGCTACGAAGATAAAACAAGTCCAAACCATTATTACATCACGTGGATTGTTCAAGCACACAATCGGCTACCAAGTGCAACCGAGAACCAAGTTGGTGTTTCTAACACAATGGCTTAAGGGACAGCAAATTGAAGATATGTCATCCCAACAACTTCATATATTTCCTTAGTTCTTAGTTGTTGAATAATGATGGCATTTGGATCATTTTGGGATTGATTTATTATTGTTGGGATATTATGTTGTGTTGGTTGCTCAACTAGTGTACTAGCCAAGTACATGTTTTTGTGTTTGATGTTTTTAAGGGTATTTTTGTAATCTGGATTTTAGGGCAGCTCTTGGAAGGTATTTAAGTCCTCCTTAGGGTTGTCTAAAGGGATTTTTGAAGTTTAAATAGCAAATACAGCTCAATTTGGTGTTGGAGTTCTCTCTACACTCAGACTCCTTTTCTAGGGCTAAAATTCGGGAATTGTGAACCACAACTTGTTCCATTCACTTTCTTCGCTTTGTCTTGGAGTGGAACTCATACACTAATCCTTCCATCAGCTCTTTCCAGAGGTGGAGCTTTAGAAGAGAAATATTGAAGCAAGGTGGAGTGATCTTTTTTACAAAGGATCCATTGAAGTCAAGAGTGGCCGACAAAGCTATTCTTGAACTAGCTTGTAAGTTTGAGTATTGTTTTTATTCTTGCTGTGCGATTTGGGTTCTAGATTTCTGGAGTTTATTTGGTCACTGTTCAAGGGTTTATTTGCGCACATCAATGCATCGCGATCAACATTGACTGATCTACCCCAACATCAATCAAAGGCAAACTAACTGGTATCTACACCCCTTGGTTTCCCCCTTAGGAATAGTCTGTTCCCCATACCCATTTATGTATCTTAATCATCTTTTATCTTTCTTATATGAAGCAATTGCATGAGAAAATGTTTTTTTTTTTCATTTTTTTGAAAATATGATGCATGCATAATCATAACATAATGATGTGGGCACGGAACGCACCGCACGTGATGGATGAACGCAACGCTTCTCACCTCTTTGGATGAGGACGTGGCTGCAAGTTTCTCTCATGATATAACTAACACAAGAGGATCTTTGGATATGACTCACCAAAGGCCTTTGGATATAACTCACTAAAGAAAAGAAAAGGATCTCTCCAATTCCCTAAAAGCAAAAGCTTTCTTTTTTATTAATCTCCAACTCACTAAAACATAAGACTAGGTGGCTTTATATAGCCTTTTACAAACATAAATTTAAAAAAAAAACTAAATAAAAAATAACTTAAATAAGTGGATCTAGATCTCCTAGATAAGTGGATCTAGATATCCTAGATAAGTGAATCTTTTTTTTTTAAATATTATCTTAAGAGATAATATCTTTCTCTTTCTTCAATATCTTTTGGTTGCGATTTTCGGTCGATTTAAAAAGTTTCCTTGATCTTTGGCTTGATAGCTTTTGATTGAATTCAAATTTGCATCATCCTCTCCGGGTTTTTGAGGATTTAACCTCAAATCTTCTTTCTTTAATCTTTGATTTGATATCTTTTGATCGATTCAAATTGGCATCATCAATTATTCTCTTGATCTTCCACTTATGCTTGATCTTCATAATATTCTTTGAGCTTTGATAAATAATTGAATAGTCTCATTTTACATCACATAATCTCGAGCAATAATAACACATCACATCCTCGAACAACATATTATCATAATCATCCACATAACACATCTTTGATCGACAATTCAATCATAACTACCATATCAAATAAATCCTAGCAACTTGTGATGTAGATCGTTAGACCAAGCACATGCCGTTAGACCAAGCACATGCAGTTATTACTTACCTTTGGGATTTTAGAAATTATTTGATTTATCTCCTTGAGTTGAAGGACCTAAAATATGTCACAATACTTGTTAGTATCCATATTAGACATCCATCACCTTTGCTGTTAAATTCTAAGTTTTCCTTAATTAATCATGTTATGTTAACTTACAAATCCAACCACCTTTGTCATGCTTATATCGCCCAAAACAGGGCATCAATATTGTCAATAATAAGTTTTGCTTTAGTACTTTATCATCAACTTCCAAAATTCATAACTTATAATATACACATCTGATTGTCGTGATTCCATTCTCAAAATTTCCATTGAATTTTCTCTAATAATATAACCAAATAGTTTTGCAATTGAAAGATATTTGGATAGGTTGGTTCTAACAACACAGAAACTGCCCCATTTCTTTCACATTTTTTAACCCACATAAACATAACTTTAATTTGGGAATAACAAAATCTTAACCTTTTTCACACCTTAGAATTTTTTTATTTCATCACCACTCAAAAATGTAATTCACTTAAGTTTAAAACAAAACCTTACTAACCTTCAGAGAATACTTCTCCCTTCAGATAGGAGTTGAAAACTTCGCTCACTTGTGTCCACTTTGAAGAGTCGAACTCCTCCATTTATAGAAGTTTAAGTCGTTGGTTTTACCTTGTGAGTCGTACTCTCCACTAATGACAATCAGACACTACAATTTACCTAATCATAAGCACAATCACCATCTTAATCCATTGTAATTGGTGGATTGTAATTGTCTTATAAATTGCCAATTTATCTCGAAAGCAGATTCCTAAAAATCCTCTGTTGTAGATTTTTGAACATTCGAAAATGCTTGCGTGTCTGCTGCGGATACATTTTCTCTTCCTGAGAATCTTTTCAGTGAATATTCATTCCATCTACCAATCAATAATTGCCATATCGTCCTATGGATAAAATTCTTTCCACAGATACTTGCACTTCTGTACTTTCACAGTTTGTCGCAAAAGCATTCCCATTTGCGAACACTCCCATGCAACGAATATTTATTCCAAATGACAGCATTTGATCCTTTATTCTCCTTCCACGGATGAGATGATTACTCTCATAGTTCCACTGTTCAACACGTGCCACTTATCCAAAAGTGGCATTATTTCATCCAATATTACATTGTCGTGGATACATTTACTACTGCAGACATGTTTATTTAACCTAAAATGACGATGTTTACCTTTATGTGCAGCCACTTTCCCTCCCACAAGGAATCTTTCCTATCCATGGGAAAATCTTTCCCTTAATCTAAAAATTCACATTTAATTGTAATATTTGATCTAGCAGTCATTCTTCCTTCTGCACGACATCTTTTTCTCTCCAGAAAAGCATCTTTCCACAGAAGCATGTTTCTACTCTACCATCTAATCTAACTGCTACAACTCTTCTATTTATTTAATCCAACGATAATCTTTTCTCTCACATGACATCTTTTTTATTTGTCCTTCAACACCTTACACTAGGTTAATCTCAATCGTTCTTTGATCTTATCCAACGAACAACATCTCCCATTTTTAACATGGATGTCTTTTTCTCCACAATGAATATTCATTCCTTAAATACTATGTCATTTCATATTGTCATGGACATTTTGCATCCTTACAAATCCATGACCAATTCAACTTTTAAATCTTTATACTTTTATTTTTCTCTAATATTCTAATTTTCTCAAAATCAACAATACTTATTTTTCTTGGGTATTTCGTTATCCCCCTCTTATAAAAATTTTGTCCACAAAATTTGGTGTGGTTCAATGATTCTTTTATTCTTATTATTTTTAGGAAATAATACTTTCAAAATCATAATCCTTTTATATTAGTTTAGCGGAAGTGTACCAACTTTGTCTATATATGTAACTAGATTATGTAGTCACATTTTACATCATTTGCTATAAGAGAGAAAACTCTTGGTACGATTTTTCTTTGGTCCATTGACAATGCTAGAAAATTCTTAATGAAGTGTCCCATTTCATTGCATTTAAAACATCACCTCGATCTAGCCATACATTCATCAGGATGAGTTTTCTTGCACTTAAGATATTGATTAATCTTTGGTTATGCTTGAATGAGTTCCTCTTTCCCTTGTTGTTTTCCACTATCATTGGGTCTCTTAATACCCTTTGAATTTTCTCCCTAATTTCTTGGTTGTGTTTGTAATTTCCTAATCAATTCTCTTTGCTTTGAAAATTAATTTCATGCCCCTTCTATTTTCAGGGCCTTTGTGACAACTTCCGAATATGGCACCCCTCGTGTTCCAGATATCTTTATACATGTATATATTTCTACCTAAGTCCATGTACAAACTGATGTACTTTGTGTTCATTTGTACTTAAGTGGAGTGGTGCAAAGCGAGATAACGCTTCAAATATGTGAACATATTTTGCAACCAATCCATTTTGACGTAGTTGTAATAATTTTGCCATTTTACTTGTTTGGGTAGTATGACTAAAATACTTATTATAAAATATTTCCTTAAACTGTTCACAGGACATCTCCTTAACGTTGTGTGTTTTCATAGTTTCCAAGCAATACCTTTCAACCTTAGTCAACATAAACACTGCACAAGTAACTCTTTCCTCCTCTTCAATTTTGGCATAATCAAACATACCTTCCAGAGTTCTAACCCACTCTTCAGCACTAGTTGGATCCATATCATGTCCATCAAAGTTAGGGGATCTCAATCATCGAAATTGTTCACAACTCACGTTCATTTGTACAGTTGGCCATATTTCTCTTTGTTTCCCTCTATCTTTCCAATTTTTGGGATCGATGTTCTATTAATTCTATTAGTCCTATAATAGCTTCATCGTTACCGTTATCCTCTGTACTCTAGGCTCTCACCATTTTATACCTTTGAAAAGGAAAAATAAAATTTCAACAATTGTACACTAAACTTACAGTTGACAAGGCAATCTCATGCTGAGGCATGAGTTCTTACATAGTCTATAGAATCGATTATGCTCTGATACCATATTATAATGCCTCAACTTTCATCTCCCATTTTTCCTTGTAAATTACTCATTCTTTTTTTTTCTTTTTCTTTTTCTTTTAAAACCTTTAGCATAGCAGAAGACTTTTCCCTTAAAAATTTGTAACCATAATCAAATCATATCTTTATCATACATTCATCAATTATTACATATTTTCTTTTTACAAAACCTGTCTCATCGAACAAGTCAAGTTGGTCGTAACCACTCTAAGCGCCCTTCATAAGCATGAACCATCAACTACGTGCTTTTCCATTATTAGTCTCTTCGTGTGACATTACCTCCATCACAAGATTCACCTATGAGTCTAACACTCAGTAAGTAATGAATAATGAAACTTGAAAAACAATCACTAAAAATAAATTTAATTTTTTTCTTTTCTGTTTATGTTCTTCCTTGTTCTTTCTTTTTCTGAGATTTAGTAGGCTTGACTATGAGACAATCTCACAACTTTGAGTGATAGACAACGACATCAACTGAGTCCTCTGTTAGCTACTGCGCACATCAATGCATAGCGACCAGCATCACCCGATTTGCCCCATCATCAATCAAAGGCAAACTAATAGGTATCTACACCCCTTGGTTTCGACCTTAGGAACAACCTGTCCTCTAGACCCATTTATGATCTTCATCATCTTTAATCTTTCTTATTGAAAAGCATTTGCATGAGAAAACATTTTCATTCATCTTTTTGAAAACATGATGCATGCATAATCATAACATAATCTAGATCAATAATAACACATCACATCCTTGAACAACATATTATCATAATCATCAACATAACACATCCTTGATTCACAAGACAATCAAAACTATCATATCATGCAAATCCTAGCATCCTCTGATGTAGGTAGTTTGACGAATTACATGCAGTCATTACTTACCTTGGGGTGTTAGAAATTATATGATTTATATCCTTGAGTTGAAGGACCTAAAATATGTCACAATACTTGTTAGTATTCATATTAGACATCCATCACCTTTGTTGATTCTTAAATTCTAAGTTTTTCTTAATTAATCTTGTTAAGTTAACTTATAAATCCAACCACCTTTGTCATGTTTATATTGTCCAAAACACGGCATCATATTGTCAATAATAAGTTTTGCTTTACTACTTTACCATCAACTTCCAAAATTCATAACTTGTAATATACACGTCTAATTGTCTTGATTCCAATGTCTAAAGTTCCATTGAAATTTCCATAATAACATATCGAAGAGTTTAGTAAATGAAAGACATTCAAATAGGTTAGGGTTACCAACATAGAAGCTGCCCCATTTCTTTATAGTTTTTAACCCACGTAAACATCACTTTAATTTGGCAATAACAGAATCTTAACCATTCGCACCACCTTAGAATTTATTTACTTTTTCACCACTCAAACTTATAATTCACTTAAGCTTAAAACAAAACCTTACTTAGTTTCATAAAATACTTCTCACTTTAGAGAGGAGCTAGAAACCATGGCTCACTCGTGTCCACTTTGAAGAGAAAAACACCTACATTTATAGAAGTTTAACTTGTTGATTTTACCTCGTGAGTCATCCTCTCCACCAATTACAATTAGACACTATAATTTACCTAATTCTAAGCACAATTGTTATCTTAATTTAATGTAATTGGTGGATCGTAATCATCTAATAAATTCACAATTTATCCTAAAATTAAATTCCTTAAAAATCCTCTGCTAAGGATTTTTGCATATTCGCGAACGCCTGCATGTCCTCTGTGGATACATTTGCTCCTGCTAATCATCTTTTCAGTAAATATTCACTCCATCCGCCAATCGATAATTGTAATGTCGTCTCGCAGATAAAATTCTTTCCGCAGATACTTACATTCCCACACTTTCAACGTTTTCTGTAAAAGCATTCCCATCTTTAGACATTCACACACAATGGATACTTATTCCAAATGATGACGTTTTATCATTTATTCTCCTTCCATGGACGCCTACTGTAATGCCTCGGGTATTTAAATTCGTGTAATTTTTGGATTTAATTGAAAATAAGAATTAATGACAATTTATTATGTATTAGAATTTATATATATGTATAAGAGTTAATGATGTAGAGAAATTAAGGAAAAGTTAACAGAAAAATTTAAGAAAATAACTACAGCCGATCGTGGCGGTCAATCACATTTTAGACGATCGACCGGCGCAATCGTCCGAAGTTACCCAAAAGTGAATTTGCAGACGATCTGAATAAAGGTGGTCGATCGTCCTTCATTAAAACTGATAGTTCGCCATTAAACTTAAATGTCTGGAAGCGATATTCAATCACCAGAAGCATTTAAAAGATCAACCTTCGGCATTCCAGTGACATCGAATGTCTCTCTAGATGTTTAAACTTCAATGATTGATTGAAGAGTCATACTGAACGTTTATAAATAAAACATAGGATGAAAGTTTTTGAGAAGAAAAACTGGGAAGAAAGAAGGAGAAAGAGAGAGAAGTTTTGTAAGAGATTCTACTACGGAGAAGGATCGGAACTGAGGAAAACAAAGAGGAGTAACGAACTAGATAAGGAATAATGTTGGAATACCCTGAAAACATATTTTTCCCTGTTCTTTGATGTATTAAATTTGGATAATTAATACGTATGGATATTATATCATATTATGCGACGATACGCGTCAAATTGTGCATGGAAAATATACGGTTAATATTGGAAAAATTAATCTAAGTGTAAAAGTGAGGAAAATGTACACTGTCGGGTTTTCGGACAAGGTCCGGACGACCCAGACGACAGAGGGCAGCGTCCGATTGAATCTGTGTAAAACTACGACACATTCGGACGATAACGGACGACTGCGGACGGGAACAAATGGCGTCCAAATGAATCTGTCCTAAATTCTGGACAATTTAGACAATGCGGACGACACATGCGGACGTCATGTCATGTTCGCAAGGCACCTGCGGACGGTACGAACACAGGCTGGGGACGCATTTTCTCGTCCCAAATCGACTTTCAGACGATGCGGACGAGTACTGTGGACAACTCGACTCGTTCGCAACATCGGAAAATTTCGAGAAACCCATTTTAAAAATCATCTCTCTTCCGATTTCTTGCAAAAATCAACAAAACCCCTCTCTCCTCCTTCCTCCTTCTACATCGATCAGACCTCTCCTCTAGTTGTGGAAGCTTTCCACGTGGGTTGGAGTCATTGGACCATATGCTCCTTGAGTTGGGAAAATTACAAACTGTCCAATAGTTTATCCCCTGCGGTGGCTCAGTCTCTGTAACGACCCGGTTTTATTTACTTTGAAAATCGTGTAAAATTTAAAACTTTTTTTTATAAAAATATCAGAGTATTTTCCTTTTATAAAATCCGATCATTAAAACTCTTTACTCTAATCATTTATCAATTTTAGCGGAAGTAATAAAATCATTTTATGAAACGCAGCGGCATTAAAATAAAACATTAAAGAATCTTAAATAATTTACAAATTCTTTTACAAATAATCTTATTTAACTCTTTAGCCCAGCCAGCCACAATATCCGCCCGTGCAAATCTTTCGTCAACTGTCTTTGACCTGATCACCTGTGCGTATACATACATCGCAAGACTTAACTAATGAGCCTAATGCTCAGTAAGTGATATAAACTAAAATGTATGATGTACATGTCATGCAACTCTTAAATCTAATATGATGCACATGTCATGCAACTCTTAAATCTAAAATGTTTCTTTTCTTTCTTTCTTTTATTTTCTTTTACCGTTTTCTCGATCTTGACTTGGCTTTCTTGACTTTACTTTACTGTTAATTTCTTTACTTAATCGTTACTTTACTTTATCTTGAAAGGCGTTGGAGATATCTAAACTTGACGAGGTGAATCTCACATCCCCAGACGACCCCATTTGTCTTTATCCTCTTCTTTATCTTTACTTTATCTTGAAAGACATTGAGAATGTCTAAACTTGACTAGGAGTAGCCAACTCAACCTCACATTCTCAAACGACCCCGTTTATGTTTGTTGTTGTCTTAATCTTGAAAGGCGTTGGAAATGTCTAAACTTGACGAGGAGGAGCGGCTAACTCAACCTCACATTTCCAGACGACCTCGTTTATGTTTATCTTTACTTTATCTTGAAAGGCGTTGGAAATGTCTAAACTTGACGATGAGGAGTAGCCAACTCAACCTCACATTTCCAAACGACCCCGTTTATGTTTATCTTTATCTTGAAAGTGTTAAAGATGTCTAAACTTGACAAGGAGGGGCGGCTAACCCAACCTCACATCTCGTCACACCCATTTACGTTAATTATCATTTCGTTTATTCTTTGTTTTTTTCTTAACATTTCGTAATCGTTTTGTTTATTCTTTCTTTCCTTTTTAACCTTTCGTAAACGTTTCATTTCTTATTCGTGTCCTTTTTAACATTTCATAAACGTTTCGTTTCTTCTTTATTTTCCTTTTATCATTTTGCAATCTTTTTGCTTCTTTGTTTCTTTCCTTTCAAAACCATGCTTAAAGTCATTTTCGTATCTTTTCGAAAAACTATGATGCGTGATGCTCGTGAATGCATACATTCTCTATTAAGGGAATCTAATAGCACAACCAACATACAATTCATGCTTATAAAACTGTAAACAACGAAACGTGCTATTGAAACTGTAAACATCGAAACATGCTTTTTAAAACTGTAAACACTGAAACATGCTCTGAAATACTGTAAACAACGAAACATGCATCCCTTATTTCTTGCGATGTAGGGTTCGAAGAACAAAGCACATGCATATCACTTACTTGGCGTCCGTGGCGTGTTTAACACTCTATTCTTTTTTCGTTAATACCTACCATTAAAATCACGCATTATTAACTGTACTTATGCGACTCACACTATCACAATCTGCGCATGGAAAATGGAATAGCAACCCTCATAATGTTGCCCATTCCATCAATGTGACAAGATAAGTTAAATTTACAAACCCGAATATTATTTTATCATGAATCCATCTTTCATAGCCAGTAATGGCCAATATGCACAATATATGCATTTCAAACAAAGAGGCAGATTATTAATCAAGAATACTTAACAACAATCTATGTTTCCATAGTAGAGTAGATAACCATTTAATTCTCTTTTATCCAAATGATAGCCAACATAGCACATTTATTTATCTTGTTTATCCAATTAGAACGAACATAGAAAATTTGGCCAAATAATAATGCTAAATCCATTAACTCACGCCTCACAAAATCCAAAGGTCTAGCTAAACAATTATAAGCAGAGGAATGACTTCCCCGATTGGGCAATCCAAAGCATTCACAGTAGTATAAATCACCATGTTAGAACCAAAGCATGCATCATTGTAATTCATAGCAATTATAGGGCAGTCCGTGAGAAATCCATTAACACAACAGCCAAACTACAACCCAACACAACTAACATAACCTAACCATGGCCATAGAATTCCATTCTCCCAACCAGTAACAATACAGAATGCAATTACACACATCACAGCTCTCTAGCAAGAACACCAACCATGGACAAGACCATTTCAACCGAGTAATTTTTCTACATTTTCTACATCATACTCTCAACAAAACCCATCAACGGACAAAAACCAAAGCATTACCTGCAGACTTCACCCTTCAGAGCTTCAGCCTTAACATCCTCTCCAACAATTCTTCACTGTCAATCCTGAAGGAGTAATTCTCTTCACTGCTCTCGGCCCCTTTCACAGAGAGTACACCCGAGAGGATCACAGAGAGCACACCCGAGAGGAAGTATTCCACTTCTAACTTTCCAAAAATACACAGAGCCTGCCTCCGTTCCTTTATAACCAGAGGCAGAGGCATACACCGACCGAAGGAGAAAGAAGAAACGTGCACCGCTGGAGAACTCACACCGTCTACAAAAGAGCTGCAGCGTGGAGGACTCCTGCCAGCTAATTAATTGGTTAAAGCAATTTAGTTGTGAACCAACGGAACTAATCCCGAACTAACCTATCCACCGAACCAAGTCATCCCCTGCACACAATCGGCCAAATTTTCCCTGCCATCACCAATCGACGTAGCCATTCAGCCCTAGTTCGTCCAAGACAGAATACCAAGGGAAGAATTACTGAACAAACGAAGGACTCACCAGAGACGGTAATTCGCAGCCCCGTCGGGATTCCATTCCCGAGCCCTAACCGCGACGACCCGCCATTTCCCCGAGCCGCGACCAGCAGCACACCGGCGGAGCCCAGCACGAGCCTCAGTCGCCGTCGCTCGCCACTCGTCGCCGGAGATCGCCGTCGCTCTCCCTTTCTCAAGTCGTCCCGATCGCTCGCTCCCTCTCTGTCTCTCATTCTCGCTCGCTCTCTCTCTCTCTCTCTCTCTCTCTCTTTCAAATGGCCGCTCAAACCAAACCAAACACCCCTTCCACTTTCTTTTAATTCCATTTCATTTTCACCTTTAATTAATTCATTCTTTTAATCTTCCAATATAAATTCTATTAATCCCACTTCTTATACTTAATCCAAATTTATTTAATTTCACATTATAAAACATTGATTATGTTATAATAATATCCCGATAATTTATTCAACAAATTCGACTATCTCCAATTATTTTCAATTTATCATTTTAAATTCCGATGTAATAATTCAGGATATTACAGTCTCCCTTCTCCTTTCAGCTTACGTCCATATGAGGTAAGAGTTCCTCTGTACACTCTCTACGTCTATAAGAGGTAAGGGTTCTTCTGTACATTCTCTTGGCCAGCAATTTTGAGGTGTGTGAGGAGTCACCTTGCTGGGATGAAGAGCTGGAAGCTGTGAGCTAATTTCAATTTGGTTTTCACGTTAAGACTTGAGTTTGGGACTTATGATTTGGATTTAATTGGGATCCCTACCGTTAGGGATAAATTGATTTGAAGTATGGGATTCAAATTATAACATCATTCTTGTTTAGGGGGAACATTGGAAGTTTAGAAGATTGTGAGTACTGTTGCTGCCATTTTGCTTGGATTGCTATTGGTTTTTACTACTGGAAATTGAGGTAAGAATTGGAATTTTAGTTGGCCTCTAGTTTTTGTTTGCTGGTTATTGATTTGATCATTAGTGCTGGAATGTCAAGCATGATTGTTGGATTAGTATTCTGTTTTATGTTAATTTTCTGGAAGGGATGAAGTGTCACCATGAGAATCAGTTGAGAATAAATTTGATGAAGAGCATGAATGATGGAGTTGGTAATGGGTTTAGAAAGTTATATTGTATTGGAATAATCGTTGACAAGTTCTGGGTGATAAATCGTTGAATAGCATGTCTAGTACCATTGCTTGTTGGTGGAAGGAATGGCATGAATGACACCATTATTAATTTTCATAATGGAAATCAGAAATTATTGTATTGTTGAAGACTTGAACTGTTTGTCGTTTGGAAAGTTTTTGTCAACATGTGTGAAGTGTTACTGTATGAAATCTTGGATTTG
Organism: Begonia loranthoides; assembly: GCA_022433065.1. Classification (NCBI taxonomy): domain Eukaryota; kingdom Viridiplantae; phylum Streptophyta; class Magnoliopsida; order Cucurbitales; family Begoniaceae; genus Begonia; species Begonia loranthoides. Next base: position 13,378,882 of record CM039486.1, on the reverse strand, counting down.
GGGTACTATTGAAGCATGCTAAAGAATTTAAATGAATTGACTAGAATATAAACATGACTAGAGAAAATGGTTGTCAATATGTTTAATGTTAAATCATTGTCAATTCTGTTAGATTGGAAGGTGCTTAGTAACATAATTTCCTGAACCAAATCAAAATATGAGGAAATGATATCGTGTAGTTAAAAGAGACAAATCTGAACCATAACCTTGAAATGTATCTGAAAATATAGTCTTCGTTGCTCCTAATGAACAATGGGAAACTTACATGGCATAATTGAAAACTCCCCTTCTACTTGAATGTGGGTACTTTAAGTTGATCTTCCATTTGCAAATATTATTGAATTGTTTGTGTTTCCATTGTTATTCTGTGATTTAGTTGTGGCATTCATGCATCATCCTAGGGCTTGTAAAATTGTTCGCATGATCTATGTCATCCTAAAATTTGTGTAAATAGGCATGTGGGGGTTCGGGAAAATTGGGAATGGTTCACGTGGTGACAACCCTATTGGAGTACCTACTCCCAATTAGGGGGTGGTGAGGTACGGTTAAGCCACGGGAATCGTAAGATTCTTAATTCTCTTGTTCTGAAATCCCCAATGTCTCCAACAAAAGTGTATGGGTATGACTCATCGTGACACCCCGATTGGTGTATTTCTCAGTCGAAAATACGGTTAAGCCTAGAGACCTAGACGTATCCATCGCCCCAAACAACAGATAGGATACAGTTTCTTTCTGTAATACATCGCATGATCATGCATCACTTGCATTGCATTTAATTCTGACTCTTGCTGGGCGTTAGGCTCATTGTTTTCCCCATAATGTAGGTAATGATTATAATGAAGAATTTGTACCAGTGGAAGAGGAGGCGTTCTAGGATGACCCATCGTGTTATCAGCTGAATTGACCTGATGGGTGCAGCTCACATATTTTGGGAAACATTAGTATTTTGACATTAGTGTTTTGATGAAGAAAGGGTATTTTGGTAATTACTATTGGCAGTATTTGAACCTTTTAATCAGTGTAATAGAGACTTTGGAACTTTTATTAAGAAAACTGGGAAGTTATGTTTTAAAATCCTATTATTATTCCGCACTTTCACTCTGATTACGTTTTCTTCAAAAATGAATTTCAATTGATGATTAATTAAAGCGAAAAATTTTTATTACTCGTTTTAAAATCAAGTAAAAAGGGCTTTTCAATAAACGGGGCGTTACAAATGTTGTGTTTTGTCCGTAAGGACCTGCATCGCAGGAGTAGGGAGTTGCCATGTTTTGTATGCTGTAGTTACGTTGTTTACTCTCTAGAGGTTGTAGTTCCTAGTTTACTGCATGTCTTCCTTGGATTTAAGCTCTGTTGTTTTCATTAATATTATCTGGAGAATTAATCCTGCGATTACTACGCGTCTTCCATGCAATAATTAAGTCTGGATGTTAGTTTTATGATCAAGAATTGTTTTTAGCCTTTAGTTATCTGTAAAGATAATAGGTATGTCAACAGTTAATGGTGAAGAAGATGTAAATTTATTAATCTTCTTTGTGGTATCTCTCCGATTAATTCCTAAAATTATTTTATGCAAGTTAGTTTGATAGAATTACTTCTAAGATTAATATACTGTTAATAAGAGGAAATCTATAGGAATTTACCGAGAAGAGAAAGTTAATCTATTTATCTTACTTTATCTCCTTGTTAGTTCATGGTCCAAGTTGTTACGTTCTTATAATATTAGTGCTTATATTGTTAAGTGATAATGCAACAAGGATGGAAAAGTTGATGTGTGATAAATAAAGCATGTTTAGTATTTAAATTGAAGCATAGTAATTGTTGTTAGTTGTTTGTATTATTGTTGCGATATATGAACTGCTATGTGTGACATTCATATAGTTATGTTAATAAGATATACGTCATGCATTTCTTGGGCTAATAATGAAGATAATAACGGTGTTTCTACGTGATTTCGGAGACTTAAGAGGTTGCTCACACGTAGAAACAACTCGTTTGAGTAAGTTCAGATATTGAAGAGGTTGCTCTAACTCAATGAGTGGTGAGTTCGGAGACTGAAGAGGTTGCTCTCACCCAAACGGTAATGAATGTAAATGTTTGAGGATCTGTTTTTACTGAGTTTGAAAACTGAAGAGGTTGCTCTCATGTAAAAATGAATCCAAGTGATAAGTTCAGAGACTGAAGAGGTTGCTCTCACCCATCTTACAAATATATGAAACTAAAGCATGTAGAGTTGTAATAGATGTTAATGTTGCATTACATTTTATATTCCTTACTGGGCAATAGGCACATTATTTCTCCTGTGATGTAGGTATGAATGATGAACCAATGGAAGTGAATGTTGAAGGAGCGTGACGTGATTCAAGCTTATATTACCATGCGCGAAACGACCTCAAGGCTTATGGCTCTAATAAATAAAGTTGTTTTTAAATGCATAAGATATTGTCATGGATTTTAAGTATTTTATTTATATTATTTTCGTAATAAAATTTAATGTTTTATTCCGCGAAACGTACTCTGATATATTTTAATAAAGTACATTTGAAATGAGATTTTAAAATGTTCAAAACTTTTACGAAAAATCTATAAACGGATATGGGATGTTACAATTATGGTGCCATTCATATAGTTATGTTAACAAGATATACGTCATGCATTTCATGGGCTAATAATGAAGATAATAACTGTATTTCTACGTGAGTTCGGAGACTTAAGAGGTTGCTCACATGTAGAAACAGATCGTTTGAGTAAGTTCGGAGACTGAAGAGTTGCTCTTACACAACAAGTGGTGAGTTCGGAGACTGAAGAGGTTTCTCTCACCCAAACGGTAATGAATGTAAATGTAGGTGGATCCGTTTTTACTGAGTTCGGAGACTGAAGAGGTTGTACTCATGTAAAAATGAATCCAAGTGATGAGTTCGAAGACTGAAGAGGTTGCTCTCACCCATCTTACAAATACATGAAACTAAAGCATGTAGAGTTGTAATAGATGTTAATGTTGCATTACATTTTATATTCCTTACTTGGCAATAGACTCATTATTCCTCCTGTGATGTAGGTATGAATGATGAACCAGTAGAAATGAATGTTGAAGGAGCGTGACGTGGTGCGAGCTAATGTTACCGTGTGTGATACGATCTCGGGGGTTATGGCTCTAATAAATAAAGTTGTTTTTAAATGCATAATATTGTCATGGATTTTAATTATTTTATTTATGTTATTTCCGTAAGACAATTTAATTTTTTATTCCGTGAAACGTACTCAGATATATTTTAATAAAGTACATTTGAAATGAGATTTTAAAAAATATATAAACGGAAATGAGATGTTACACCTACACTTCCATGATTCCACTTTTCAACACACACCACTTATCCAAAATGGTGACTTTTTATCAAATATTATGTTGTTGCAGATCCATTTGCTATCACAGACACGTTTTTTTAACCTAAAATGATGATGTTTACCTTTATGCGCGACCATTTCCCCTCTCGCAAGGAATCTTTCCTCTCCATAGGAGCATCTTTCACCTAATCTAAATATTCTTGTTTCATCCAAATATTTGATCTGACGGTCATTCGTTCTCCTGCAAGGCTTCTTTTCTCTCCCACAAAGCATATTTTCACAAAAGCATCATTCTACTCCACCTTCTAATCTAACTGCTACAACTCTTCTATTTATTTAATCCAATGATAATACTTTTTACCACACTTCCTTTTCTCTCCCGCATGATATCTTTTTCATTTTGCTCTTAATGCGTTACACAAGCATAACCTCATTCGTCTTTTGATCTTATCCAGCAAACAACATCAACCCTTATTATCATGGACATCTTATTCTCCACAATGAACATTCATTCCTTTAACATGTCATTTCATATTGCCATGGAAAATTTTCCTTCCTACAAATCCATGACCTTCCAGTTTTTAAATCTTTATACTTTTATATTTCTCTAATTTTCCAATTTTCTCCAAATCAATACTACTTATTTTTCATGGGTATTACTTTTTCATCCCTTTTTAAGTCTTGGAAATTTTCACCAGCAAAAAACAGAATGTCGAGTGAGAGTTTTTGCTGTGAGTTGAAGTTCAACGTTGAGATATTTGGTAAGGAAAATGCACCCTTCATGTTGTGAAAGTATATCACCTTGGAAAAAACTTTTGGTCAGTGGGATTGATTAGATTGACATTCTATCGATTGGATTAAGTTGTAGCAAATTTGGAGTTCTAAAGCTTGGGTATTTGGACGTATTTAGAAAGGTAAACTTTGTTGTTTGAACCTTTATTGGTTGATGTTTCGATTTGGTTTATTAAAATTTTGAAGTCTTCATTGAGAAAATTAAAAGTAAATTTAGAGTTTAAAGGTTGAAATTTATACGTAGAATTGATATAAATTAACTCAAGAATTATTCTTTGTTGTTAAAGTTAGATATATTTTGAAGAAAGTTGAGGTTTTTAGAATGCCTAGAGTGTCCTATATAGTAGGCAAGTTAGCTTCCATGGCCTAAATGAAAGTGTTCATAAAGGCTTTCACAGCAGAAGCAAAGGTTTTCATAGAGGCATGCATAACACACGTGTCACCACATCCACATTTGTAGGACAAAAGGTTTCCATAGAGCATGCAAAAGACACATGTTCGTAGAAGCAAACTTCTATATCGGAGACATACGTATCCACTGTAGAAATGTACGCAATTGTGAGAGTGAAGGCTTTCTTGAAAGCAGGTGAAAGGCACGTGCCTATAGGCAAAATTGTGGTCACAGACGAGAATTGGTGTCCCCACTCTCGTCCATACCGTCTGCAACGACATGCACACGCGTTTTGGCGTCCGTATGTATCGTCCAAATCTGTCCATAAATTGGACAGATTCAAATCGGACGCGGCCCTTCCACGTCTGCGCTCGTCTGCAAGCATACAAAGTGTCTAGTCTTGGATAGATTTAATTCGGACGCAACAACTTACGTCCACATTCATCCGGAAGTCAGGACACGAAATCACGTCCCAAGTCGTCCCCAAGAGTTCAAGGTGCGTGCGGACGCCAGTTCCCATCCCCATGGCGTCCGCATGCGTCCGAATAGGCCAAAATTCTATTTTCTTCACATTTTCCAACTAAACTTTTATCTCGTAATATTTTTTCCATAAATACATGTCATAATTTAACACATATCAATACGTCATGTAATATATAATTATCTCAAAAATTTTATTACATAGTGTACACAAGGAAAACATTATTGGGGTATTACAGAAGCTCTACCAAATTTTATACTCAATTCTAAATCATTCATCAAGCTTGTAACCTAACTCTCCTAATCCCTAAACTTGAGATTTGATTTAGGGAGAGTTACGATTTAGTTTGTTTTTTATTTCTACAATTCTTGTACTCAAAAGAAAAGGATGATGCCCTATGAATTAGTCAAGCAAAGGGTGATGTCCCGTAATAGTCAAGGGAAAAGGGTGACACCCTAAGAAGAGTCAATTGTAACAGTTTGGTTGGCACCTGTGAAATCAATCAATACTAACCGGGGAGGCTAGTGAGTAAGGGATCTCCAAGTAGGAAACTTGGAGTGCAGACGTAAGCGGGATTTGCTGAACCGTGTGAACAAATTGGTTTGTGACTCTTACCCTATCTCCTTTATTATTGTTATGAATTGTTTATTTGTTTGTGATAAATCACTTAGGGTTTAGAGAAATTAAATATCACATGAAAAGATTAGAACTCCTAAATTCACCCCCCCCCCCTATAGGCGCATATCGATCCTACAATTGGTATTAGAGTAGGTAAATTAAAATTTTTGTGTGATATTGTGATTGCTTAGTTATAGTTGCTTGAATTGCATCTAGGGGATTTTTTTTTGTCATTTGGAAGTTTTTGGATTGATGATTGTTATTTGGAGATTGTTTGGATAACTTTGATTGAATCTATTGAGTATATAAATTATTATGGATTTCAATACTCATGTAGAAGGCCAATCTTTGCTTAGACCTCCTTATTTTTATGGCAATGATTATACGTATTGGAAATCTAGAATGAAATTTAATGTTCAATCGGTAAACTATAATATTTGGAATATTATCAAAAAAGGGCTTTTCATTCCTCTTAAACTTGAAAATGGTATGAATGTTCCAAAATTAGATGACAAATATAATGATTATAATATGCAAAAATTAAGCTCGAATGCCAAAGCTATAAATATGTTATATTGTGCTCTAAACTGTGATGAATTTAATAGAGTATAAAGTTGTGTTAATGCCTATTATATTTGGAAATTTCTTGATATTGTGCATGAAGGCACCAATCAAGTAAAAGTATCAAAATTAGGCATGCTTATACATGGATATGAATTATTTTGCATGGATACAGATGAAACCATTGCTTGTATGTTTACACGTTTTACTAAGATTACTAATGGCTTAAAAGTGCTTGGTAGAATATATGCCAATGAAGAGTTGGTTAGGAAAATTCTGAGATGTCTACCGAGAGCATGGCAACCAAAGGTGACTGCCATTCATGAAGCGCAAAATTTAGAAGCCATGAAGATGGAGGAGCTTATCGAATTGTTAATGACTCACGAGATCACGATGATAAGCAACGAGGAGGAAGAGCAAAAAGAGAATAGAATTTTCAAACTAAAGATCCTAGCATTCAAAGCCTCTTCAAGCACTCAAAATAAATCTGAGGAAGAAGGAGAATCCGAGGAAAATGACGAAGATTTAAAGTTCATAACTCAGAAATTGTAGGAGTACTTTCAACGGAAGAATGAAAAAGGTAAGAAGGTTATAGTATGCTTTGGGTGTGGAAAACTTAGACATACCTAAATCAAGTGTCCCAAGACAAAGAAGAAGCCCAAAGTCTCAAAGTAGAAAGCATTTAAGGCCACGTGGGATGATAGTGAGGACTCTTCTTCTAAGACTGAAGAGGTATCCTACATTTGAGTCATGGCCAATGAGGATAAGGTACATGACTCTTCTAGCAATTTCGATAATTGTGATGGTAATAATGAATTGCTAGATGCATTCAATGATTTAATTGATAGTTTCAATATGCTCAAACGTAGATATAAATTGTTGAAGAAGGATAACAGTAATTTGATTGAAAAGCATGCTAAATTGGTTGAATCTTTGAAAAATTAAATTGTTGAATTGAAAAGCATGGTTGAATCTTCAAATACTACTATTAAGTCTTTAAAGTTTGATGTAGATGAATTGAAAGTGAAAAATATTGATTTGAACTCTATTGTGCTTAAGTTTACTAATAGTAGCAAAAATTTTAATATGCTCTTAGGAAAGCAAAAGGGTTACTTTTGATAAAGCCGATATTGGCTACGAATCCTTTGCAAGAAAGAAAAATTATAAGAACTTTTTTGTTAGTCCTAGTACATGCAATGTTTGTAATTGTATAGGACATAAATCATTTGTTTGCCCTATAAAATTGAATAATAAAAAGGCAAACTCTAAATTGGGTTGAGTTCCAAAAGGGAGCATTGATAAGGATAAAGGCCCCAAACAGGTTTGGGTGCCTAAGAAAAGCACTTAGGTGTTTTTTTGACTTTTGAATCAAGAGTGTGCATAATTGTTTGATGAATAATGCTCTTGATTAGATATAAAATTAATTTGAATTGATAGTATGCATATAGGATGAAATTTTTTTGATTTTCTTGTTGACATATTCTTTTGGTATCATTGGTTTATTTTTATTTCTTCAATTGGTTTCCTTGAGTTTAATCTTTTAATCCAACTATTGGTGTTATAATTTGTTTTCATTATGTCGGTTGGATTTGATGATATGAGCTATTTGACTTTGATTTTCATGATATGGATTTCTCTATTGGATTGAAATTGGTTATTGATGGTTTTGATACATAAACCCCCGTCTAGTATGTTTTGTTTAATGTCAAAGAGGGAGATTTAATTTGTTGAATTGTTTTTGATTCTTTGGATTTCCCCAATTTCTAGTATTTTCTTAAATGTCAAAGGGGAAGAATTAGATTGATTAAACTTTCTTGAGTTGATTAAATTATTTTGTTTGATAACTTGAGTTCACCAATTGACTTGATGTTTAATATTTGTAAAAGGGAAATTTTTTTCGACAATTGGTATCAATATATTTCTTTTAATTGGTATCATTACAATTGGGAGAGTAATGTTTGAAATCTTTGAATTCCCCAATGATTTGATTTGGTGCATTGATTTAGGAGGAGATTAATGTTTTTAACTTGGATATTTGTTTAAAGTTAGATTATTTTAATTGATATCTTATTTTTTTGAAAATAGGTTGTTTTGAATGATTGATTTTTTCTCCATATATGCTTATTGATAATTCTATATGGGGAGAAGAAATTAAATTGTGTATTTACTTAGTTGATTTCCCTCCAACTATTTTATGTGTTTAATGACAAAAGGGGGAAAGTAAATTTGATTGAATGAATTGATTTGGATGTCCCCAATAATTTTTTCAACATTGGTATAGGGGGAGAAGAAAAAAAAATTTATAGTTTTGATTGTTTGAATATTCTCCCATTTTTATGTGAATTGCAAATGTAAAAGGGGGAATGATATTATGTTTGAAATATTGATATATTAAATTGTTTGGTTAAATGATTTACCCTCCAAATATTCTTGATGATAATTCAATAGGTTGTATTGATTGCTTAAATTGTGATTTTCCTCTGACATTTGCTATTGTTTGAATTTTGGATTAGGGGGAGATATATTGAATTTTGAACAAAATTTTGGAAATAGATTTTCAAAGTTCTCCCAAAGATTTCTTTTTGATTATGACAAAAAGGGAGAAAGAAATGTATATGTTTTTATGGGGGAGAGAAATGGTAGGATGTTTTCATGTTCTTTAAAAGGGTAGCAAATTGCATAAACTAACGGGGAGAAATCATAATATGCAATAATGTATGAACATGCTTAGATTTAGGTATAAACAACTTATAATATATTGATACCAATTGGGAGAGTAATGTTTGAAATCTTTGGAATTGAGCAAAATGCAGTGCGATCGAGTGGTTCATCCAAAAATGTATACAGAGTACTCCCATAGTTTTCAATCAAGCCGTGGTCTAGCATGCAGTCGAACAAGTCGACAGAAAAAACATCACAGATTGCTCTAAGGGTTTTTTGGCAAGCAAGTGATCGAGGAAGGATTTTTCGGTCCACCAAAAAATGTCACAGAATCTGAAAAACAAAAATGCACAGGCCGCAGTCAACCGCAAAGGATGTTAGGTCAACCACTATACATTGATGTAGATTCCAAAGTGCTCGCTGAAGAACGGAAGTCGATCGATGCACAATGGTTGGTCGACTGCTGCAGATGAATTTTGCCTAGTAATTTCTAACGGTCAGATTTTCGAACAACTATTTTCCCAATGACTAGAAGCGGTCGACCGAAAAGGAATTGGTCTACTGAAAATGCAGACTTCTATAAATACAAGACTCTCCAATGCTCATTCTAATGAACTAGGAATTGAGGCGAAGCTATGCTGAATTTTGTACTCAATTCCAAATCATTCATTAAGTTTGTAACCTAACTTTTCTAATCCCTAAACTTGAGATTTGATTTAGGGAAAGTTAGGATTTAGTGTGTTTTTCTATTTCCGCAATTCTTGTACTCAAACGAAAAGGGTGACCACCGTACGAATTAGTCAAGCAAAGGGTGACGCCCGGTAATAGTCAAGGGAAAAGGGTGACACCTCTATGAAGAGTCAATTGTAATGGTTTGATTGGCATCCGTGAAGCCAATCACTACTAACCGGGGAGGTTAGTGAGTAAAAGATCTCCAAACTTAGAGCGTGAATGTAGGAGGGATTTACCAAACCACGTGAACAAATTGGTTTACGTATTCTCTTACCCTATCTCCTTTATTATTGTTGTGAATTGTTTATTTGTTTGTGATAAATTGCTTAGGGTTTAGAGAAATTAAATATCGCATGAAATGATTAGAATGCCTAAATTCCCCCCCCCCCCCCCCCCCTCTATAGGCGCATATCGATTCTACATACAGATGCATCTGGTGTTGGATTAGATTGTGTTTTAATGCAACGGGATAAGGTGGTAACCTATGCTTCTAGATAGTTGAAGATGCATGAACAAAATAATCCTACTCACAATTTTGAGTTGGCATACATCATCTTTGCTTTGAATATATGGTATAATTATTTATGTGGTTCAAAATTTAAGTTATATTATGACCATAAGAGCCTGAAACATTTGTTTACGCAATGTGAATTCAACTTCTGACAGCGCCAATGGATGAAATACATAGAGGATTATGACTTTCCTTTAGAGTGTCATCTTAGGAAAGTCAATGCTATAACTGATGCCTTGAGTCGTCATCCTTAAGGTTCCTTTACGTGTCTTGTGGAATACTAGAAAAGGTGTTTGACTATTAATGACTTTGAGCTGCAGTTTGAGTAAGGTGATCAAACAATTCGAATGTTCAATTTGGTAGCGACTCCTTCACTTCAATAGCATATTTACAATATGTAGTGGTCTGATGATAAACTATAGGAGAAATTTAATTAGATTCAAGCTTGTTAGCAGTTTGATGGTTGGAAGTTCACTCCTGATGGCTTTCTATTTTTTAGGGACCGTGTTGTGGTGCCCAATGATCCTAATTCGAGGCAGACAGTTTTAGCTAAGATCCATAAATCAAGATTTGCTATTCATCTTGGCATTACCAAGATATATCATGATTTGAAGCGCCAATATTGGTGAGTTTATATGAAGAAGGATATGGCCAATTTTGTATCTAAGTATTTGACATGTCAATTGATGCACCACAAGGCCCGGTTACTAGACCCCGGACCAAGAAGATTATTAACCTCCTTACTAACTCTTATTTTGCAAGTGAAGTTACTTTAGAGGGCCTAAAGGATGATCCAAGCCATGGAGATAAAGCAAGTCCAAAGCACATCATCACTTGGATAGTTCATGCACCCAATCGGCTTTAACCTTCAACCGAGGATCAAGATGACATTTCAAACACTGTGCCTTTGGAGGACAACAACTGAAGATGTGTCATCCTAATGTAATTCCATGCTTTCTTATTCATTAGATGATGATATGTTGGCACATGATTCATTTTTTTTATTGAGTTATTGTATTAGGATAATTTTTTTTTGGTGGAGTGTTCTTAGCTAGGTGTGCTAGCCGAGGACCACTTTTTTGTGTGTTTTTAAGGTTAAGTTTGTAATTTTCACGTTAGGAAAACTTTGAGGGGTTTATAAGCCTCTTTAAGTTTTTTTTTCTAAACCTAATTTGGTTAATTTTTAGCTGAAGGTAAACCTCTTGTGTGAAGCTCCCTCTCCTTACAAACCGGCCATTTTCTTCTAGGTCACCCACGAAAGATTTGTGTCAGCCAATTGTTCCACTCGTTCTTGGCTGGTCTTTGAGTGGAACTCTTATACTACTCTTCCTATCATCTCAATCTAGAGGTGAGCATTAAGAAAGGGAGTGTAGAAGACTTGAAGTAAAAACAAGTTAGAGCGTTTCTTAGAATCCATTGAAGTCAAGGGTTGCCGGCTATAGCTTCCCCTCGGACCAGCTTGTAAGTTCTTGTTGTGTTTATTGTTTCCGTTTGAATTGGAGTCTGGCTTTTTGAGGATTGGTTTCAATATTACATGGTTTTGTGTGGCAAATTTCACGTTATTTGGGCTAGAGTCACAAAAGTTACACATTTTCCATTTTGGTACAAAACTGTTATATTCATTGGTGCCTTTCCGGGAAGGGTAATTTCTGTTGGCATAACTTCCGTTTCCATGGGAGTTTGGACATGCTTTTTGGAGGGCAATTTTTAAACTGATAATATTGATTGCACTCCAAATTTGGAATTGATTGGAGTTTTAGAGAACAAGTTACAAAGTTTACAATTTGGTGTTTAGTATTTTTGTGCAAGTCGATAACCGTTATCCCTATTGTTGATCCGATTGCACCCCTTGGTGTATCATTTAGTATCAGAGCAAATTTGCCCTGCTTATACTCTGTGATTTGTCCATTCTGATTTTGTTAAGATGAATACAAGATGTGGAGCCAACTCTATCCATAATCAAGAAACAATCCCACCCACCAATCAAGCAGCCAAGAAAACACAAAATGTGGACGAGAATAGTCTTCAAAATTAACTTGATTAGATCCGAGATATGATAACCAAACTTCAACAAAAAATGGAAGAGCCTTCGACTGTGTATATAATGGGTCCTAGAACCCCTAGGCCAAGAAGAAGGATCAGCACTTCTATTAAATCTAGAGGCTGAGGTGAAAGTAGCCATGATGATGATTATGTGGAGACTGAAATAGAGAAGTTGCCTAGTCGAGAAGAGGATCTTTTGTAAGAAATGATATGAGGCATGTGAAGGTGTCTATTCTCCCCTTTAAAGGGTCATGCAATGGAGATGATTTCTTGTATTTGTTAGAAAAGGTTGATAAAGTCTTTACAATTGCTATGAGTACGCAGAGAAATTTAAGTTACAAATGGTTACTTTGGAGCTTTTGGGATATGCTACTTTGTGGTGGGAG